>VWZL01001505.1:324682-406541 GCA_013396915.1 Stercorarius parasiticus | reverse complement strand
GCAAAGCATTTGACACTGTCCCGCACGACATCCTTGCCTCTAAATTGGAGAGACATCCACTTGATGGATGAGGAATTCATTGGATGGTTGCACTAAAAGAGTTGCTGTCGACAGCTTGATGTCCAAGTGGCAACCAGTGATGAATGACATTCCTCAGGGATCAGTACTGGGACCGGTGCTGTTTAACATCTTTGTCAGCAACATGGACAGGGGGATTGAGTGCACCCTCAGCAAGTTTGCCGATAACACCAAGCTGTATGAGGCGGTCAACATGCTGGAGGGAAGAGATGCCATCCAGAGGGACCTTGACAGGCTTGAGCGGAGGGNACCATGCCAAGCTCATGAAGTTCAACGAGGCCAAGTGCAAGGTCCTGCACATGGGTTGGGGCAATCCTAAGCATAAATACAGGCTGAGCAGAGAATGGATTGAGAGCAGCCCTCAGACGAAGGACTTGGGGTGTTTGTTGATGAGAAGCTCAACATGAGCTGGCAATGCGCACTCGCAGACAAGAAAGCTAAGAGGTATTGTCATTCTTCCAGCGGCTCTTGTCTGCTTTAACTTCTGCACAAAATGCAGATGGTTTCATTTCATCTACTTAGGAGGCCCCTCAGTTCACATATCTGTGCCCATAAAATTGCTTTTGGTGACTTCTGTGAGCTTCCCCCATTGCATATATCAGCATTAAATATCTGCTTGTTAAGAAAAAAAGGAAGACCAAAAAAAAAAAAAAGTAAGAAGGGCATAAAGAACAGAAATAATTAAGGCTGGATTAAAAGTAAGTCTTTCAATAATATATAGTATATGTCTTTCACATTGTGTCTTTCACAAGACTCCACCTTATCTTCCATACAGCTCTGAAGGTAAATCCAAAACAACAACAAGCATTAGAGATCATATTGGCTAGAAAGTTCCTGATAGCTGCTAAATGCTTTGTCCTGTGCCTCCAACCTGAGGAGTAGACTGAAGAGGATATGGTTGCAGTTCTGACATACAGCTATGTTTACAAATGGATTTAGAAGTGTAGAAAGAAAACAGAAAATTCAAGAGATGTTTCTGGGCTCTTGTTGCTTATGAATCCAGTTCTTTCATCCACATATTCAGGGCACTTGTCGTATCCTGTGTGAGTCTCCTTGAAAGGCAACATTAAGGATTTTGACAGAAAAACTGAAAAGAATGGAATAAAAGAAAATAGAGCAGATTTCTTAAAATATAATATAGGTATTGACCAATGCCCTTTGTTCTCATTCTTCTTCTACCTTCAGTACTAATACACACACATACATGCAATATAATATAGATATTTATCCATGTTACAGCTGGGTGGTTTTGCATCAGTGTGATCCTCCAACTTGTGGTAAAAACAATTAGAAAACATTAATTCAAATCTATTTCAATTCACAGGATTTATTGCCAGCATATATAAGCAACAAAATGTGTACATAAACTGTCAGCCTAAAATATAGTATGGAGACTGTACTTCATCAAATATATATGCATTATGTGTCATGTGTCATATTTTATTTGATTTTGTCCATTTTCCTTGCTAATGGGCAATACAGATAGATTACCCCACAGGTGATAACATAACCTATGGAGTCACAAGGGAAGGAAAATAAAGGTGCACAGATGCTTTGTTTGGCCCTAACTGTGTGTATAACTGGTAATAGAGCCAATATGGCAAAGTAAGTGTTTGAAAACTTTAATTTGACAACATGACCACCATTATTACTTATCCTGTATTCACTTAGAAATATCTTCCATATTTTTAGGGATGGGTCAATACTTAATACTTTTGCTTCAAAGTAGTCTTTACTCTAAATTTACTCTCAAACTGCTGACTAGAGGCCATTTCCTCAGGTTACATTTTTTCTAGTACACGTAAATGGCATGGTTGTATTCTTTGTCTATGAGCAAAAGTGGTGAGCAAATATAGGATTTCTCATGAATAAACTTGTGATTAAAAAACTAAACAAACAAGACTGTTTACTTCAAATGTATTCATAACCCACTTGCATTCTCTAAGCTTTCTGCACTATATGCTTTTCTGGACTACTGTGCTCAGAATACACTGATGATTCAGTTCAATTGATTTCTAAAGTTTGAAAAAGCCTAGACACACAGTATCCTTTGCAAAACTCTTTTTAAATCCCTAATAGTCTGGAGCTGGGTGACACTGTTCTGGGGGGAGAGACAAGAGGTAGCCTACTTACAAACTCCATAAACCTAAACATGCTTGGATCCTTTCTGAAAAAATATTTTCTTCCAGATCTTAACAGAGGAGACTGGGCTGTTTTTTTGTTTGTTTGTTTGTTTTGTTGTGCTGGTTTCTGTTCTTTTTTTAAAAAAATTAATGTAAAGGGCTCTCCCATTAAAATATTTTCTATAAACATACCTGTTTCTGGAAACACTGTATGTTGGTTCTTCATCAGCACCCTGGCCAGTGGGATAGAGTGTGCCTTAGCAACTTCCCTAAAGAGAGGTGAACATACTGAGGAGAGTCCAGCAAAAGACACAGCAATGGCTCTGGGGCACGTGATGGAAATGTTGACTTTTCTTAGTGTGAGGAAGGAAAGGTTAACGGGGTAATCTCAGCAGTCTTTCACAACCCAAGGGATGTCTGTTATGGAGAAGACAGAGCCAGACTCTTCTCAGGGGTGCACAACAAAAAGGCAACAGGCCCAAGTATGCAGTGATGCTGTATAAGACAATTCTCTCCATCAGCTGTGGCAGAGCAATGGAACAGGCTGGCCAGAGAAGCTGTGGGCTCTCCGTTCTTGGAGATTTTCACAACTCGACTGGACAAGGCTTTGACTACTCTCTCTAATTTCAGTGTTGTACCTAAATTTGAAGTTGGCCGTGCTCTGAGGAGGAGACTCGAGCAAATGACCTCCAGAGGCCCTCTCCAAACTCAATTACACAACGATTCTGTTGAAAGTGTTTAAATTTAGAGCTCAATCTTTTGGTATATGGTAAGTTAGACAGATCAGGGATTTGAATTTCATTTCACGTATGCCAGACAACAATCCTGCACCACTGAGAACAGAGTTGTTCAAGGTAATTTTATGTAAATGAATTTTTAACCGCTCTGAATTATCCACTTTAACTGCTCAGCCTGGAAAAATCAACAAGTGAGATTAGTAATTTTGCTTTTCATTTTCTGCTCCCCCAGGAAATTAAGGTAGGGTTTTTTAGCTTTGTTTTTCTTTTCTTTTTCTAAAAAGACTGACCAAAGCCCTCACAAAGCTCATCTCTTCTGAATCTGACTGTAACTTCAAAGTCCAGTCATATTAGATCTTTACCACTTAGGGCTTTCCTTTTGCAAGAACAATATTTGCAACTTGATGGCAATGTAGCTGAACGCCACCTCTTCGCTGTCGGAACACAGCTGCTAATATTTTTAGTGTAGACACAACCTGAATGCCTACTGAATGAGAAGATGTTGAAGTGTAATGAGATACAATCTGCAAACACTTAGGTTCTTGTAGCAAGGTGGGGGTCAGTCTCTTCTCCCAGATAACAAGTGACAGGACAAGAGGAAATGGCCTCAAGTTGTGCCAGGGGAGGTTTAGATTGGATATTAGGAAAAATTTCTTCACTGAAAGAGTTATCAAGCATTGGAACAGGCTGCCCAGGGAAGTGGTTCAATCACCATCCCTGAAGGTATTTAAAAGATGGGTAGACATGGTTAGGGACATGGTTCAGTGGTGGTTTTGTCAGTGCTAGGTTAATGGTTTGACTCGATGATCTTAAAGGTCCCTGCCAACCTAGACGATTCTATGATTCTATGATTAGGCTTTCTGAAATGGGAATAGCATCATAGTGTTACACCTGAGTATTACTGACACACATGCTTTTGTCAAGAAAGGTTGGACCAGATGATTCCTGAGGTCTCTTCCAATCTGGAATTCTATGATTCTATGGCTGAATAAATGCACATGGTTTTCAGCACTGGAGCTCAGGTTGCAGTCTTTACTGCTTACCAATTGTCTCTTTGCCAACCAAATTCATCATTCATAAAAGATACTGATGAATTAAAATGCGACAGAAGGAGGCAGGAAAGTGAGTTAATAGAAGTTCACACTTCAAAATATAAAAATACTGGTCTTATATATTTATATTTATACTATTAAAAATTATACTTATTTATAAATAACTATAATACTTGTAGATATTATTAGAATAACAGATATTATTATATAATTATTATTATAATATTTATAAATTATGTTTCTATATTATTTAACACTATTGAATTAATTATGGTAACTGTATTTGTAAATCCTATTGCCAGTGCAAATTTACAGGAAGATTTTATATTCTCCATGTTAAATGTGTCTGAAAATAGCATGCTACTGCCTTTCCACTGTGTGCATTTCAAAAGTGGTTCAGATTTTTCTTTTTATTGTCTTTATACGAAAGGATCATGTGAAAGATAACAGGGATTATGATCAGGAGAGCTGTGGTTTTTTTCTTACCAATAGCAATCACCTTCTACTGCAAAGCAGATGACTGCTGTATAAATCTTTCACCTCTTAAAAATGTGGATTATGGCACCAAGGCTCTGTTTCTACGCCTCATTTTTGCTAGTTTATTTCATCATAGCATGTCTCAGGCAAAACACGTTGCATATTTATAAAAAAAAAAAGACCATTTCCTGAATTGAAGGGGAAAGCTTTGTGGAGATTCAAAGGATGTGATGATTGCTTATATCATCTACTGTTTGCCATCTTGGTTAGTTGGTTGAGGCACATGAGAGAAATGGATTGGCAGGTTATCTTTTCTGATTAGGGCCAAAAATTACTGTTTCACCGAAGGCCTCTATATAATATCAATTAGACCAATCTGATCCATCAAGTTAGGTGACCAGCATTTTGTGTTGAATGTTGGGTTTGTAACTCTGTTTGCTGTTATTCTGAGAAATTACAGGCATATGAAAAGGCAAAAAGGCATGCATATTGAAATAATTTTCAAGTGTGTATTGTATGTCACTAATGTGTGATTAAACAGGATCTAATGTTTGCCCACCTCTTCTTTTCCTCAACTATTAATTGGGTTGAGACTATCAGATGAGCTCAGAGGGTCAGCGATATAGGCAGAGGAGTAGCAGCACGTTAGGCTAGGTTCTGCAGAAGATATGATATTAAATGTGAATTTATCACAAGTTACTCTTCTTCCAAGAGTCTCTTACTTAAGTATTGTCTTTTTAGGGTGTTGAATTTTTTCCGTATGTCTTATTAGACTACCAAGGCTTTGTTTTCTAGTCCTTTAGTAATTTTGTAGTTCTGTTTTAAAGACCTTACTTCTCTTTAGTAGATTTTCCACATAGAAATGATTTGTGTCTATTTCTATTTTAGAATGTCTGTTTTCTGAATAAACCTGGTACTTGTTAATAGTCAAGCAAAACATTTTTTTTCTTTTTCGTCATTATTTTGTGTTGGTTTCCACTTTCAGGTTTGGCCAGCCTACTTAGATATTATCCATCTCTAAGATTTTCTCCATTTCCTCCCTTCCTACCTTTCTATGGACTTTCAAACATAACTACACATGATATATGCTGAGTTTATCTGTTATGTTTCTTGAGTGCCAGCTACTACCAGCCTTGGTTCCAATGGAGAACATTCACTTACAGGAGGACTAAGAGGAATATGTGTGTGTAAGTAACTGTGAACCTTTTAGCCCCTTTGGTAAGCAATCTAGTTCTTAATCTGTTTGCTAATTCCCTTAGTTATCATTACAGATTCCTTGGTTTTACAGACAACTCAGGGCGCTGCAATCTCATGTACCACAGATACAGAAATACTGTTTTGTAATCGCTGAGATATGAATTTAATAGTTCCTTCATATTTTGCCTTCCCCACTAGATGTAAGAGGCTGATAATTCTTACAAAGTTTAAATCTATTTCAGAGGCAATTTATTTCGGTAGACTTTATTTCTTTTTTTATTAGCCCACGACAGTTTAATTTAAGATTTAGAAGCTAAAAGTGCACTTTCTGTAAAAATACAAGATAGATATCTATAATACATCATAACATAGCCATTAATAAAACAAGTATGTGTATTCACAAGTACAAAATCCCCCTCTAAATTTTATTTATTTTATATACAGAAATGATACACGTGCACAGAGCTGCTATACTGCTATATAAGACTGTCACAAAAATGTAAAGTATGTATCAATATGGTACATTAAAGTAGATCATTGGTATTTACTGAATTTATGCTTGCCTGGTTAAAATCAAATCATGCAGCCTCTTTGGCTTAATTTTATATTATTGTTGCCTTTGACAATGATAGAAATATTCACAGAAAATTCCTTTGTAAGGAAAGATTTCAAAAAAACCAGAGTATATAAATTAACCATGAAAGACAGTTCTGTCTCCTATAACATCTTGTCTTTGAATGGAAGAGGGAAGAGAGCCCGCATCAGCACTTTGCATGGTTGGGGGAAAGCTGCTGCAGAGCTAAAGGTCAGTTTCATCTATCTAACTGCAGAAACCGAAAATGTGGGATTCATATACTCGCAAAACGATGACACCACACACAACCTTTAAGCAAGTTATAATGATAGGCTTTGTCCGCTGCAACTTCATAATTATTTTTGGATTTGGCTGCACTGCATAAATGTCATTCAATTGTACTTCCATAAACTAGAATTTCTCTCTTCACATATGATCAAGTAATTTTCATCTATAAGTTTTTCTGTTCTACCATGGTTGGAAAACTGTCCATATTATTGCTATTATTTTAAAACAATGTTCTCTTTTACAGTTTTCAAAGCTAAAGTTCAGGTACTTAGGAGATATCTCTGAAGGGAAAGACACCCAGAAAACCCTGAACACCTAAACCATGCTTGCATTTTATCACTTTCAAAACTTGTTACTTAAGCAGAAAGTTTCAATAACAGTCTGTTTCATGTTACAAATGTGTTCCCTAAATACAGGCTTACAAGACTGGTCACCCTTCTCTAAAGCAGAAATATTTATTCATAATGGAAGTAGGTATTTATATGTTTTGGTTAGATAATGTATGGAAATTATAGGCAATCAGAACACTTCTCTAATTTGTGTACTAGCATACTGTTGTAACTTCAAGCTTCTTTTCAGATAGCACCTATCAACTGAAATACAAGACTATTGTAAGAATAGCTATCACTGGAGGAATCACTCTTGGGGATCTTCAAATCAAAGAAACTGAAATATGTTGGTACATAAAAGGGAAAAATCCATAATGGTAGAGAGAGCATGCACTGAGTCCATAGACATCCCTGTTCTAGCACTGGGCTTTCGTTCTAGACACCTTTGGGGACAATATGAGGACATCATCTTTCGAAGGAGCTATAACACTGTATAAGATTATATACAATTTGCAAAATTATTGAACTGTTCACAGATTTCCATTTTCAAATGTTTATCTTTGTTTTAAAGTCCTTGCATAACTTCTTCATGCCTGTATTTCTTTTCAAAGGGTCTGAAGTATACCAACTCACCTACTGATATGATCTGGCTTTTCATCAGAGCAAGGACACTGATAAAAATATTCAAATGTAGTTATTAATTCTAAATGTCTTAATTTTCCATACTGTATATGAAAAGCCATAATGGGACCTGATTTCATTTAGAAGATTCTAGTTGTCTGTCTTCTAAATGTCAAATTCTTTTAATATACCTCATTTAACACACCTCAAAATTGCAACATAAACTCCCCTCATTTTTTTTTGAGGTTCTCAGCCTAGAGATCCTTTGTGTCTCTAAACTTCATTCTTGCAGTCTGTCTACCCAAAGTCACAGCTAAGTTTGAAACTTGGTATGGTCAAGGCCAGGTTGGATGGGGCTTTGAGCAGCCTGGTCTAGTGGGAGGTGTCCCTGCCCATGGCAGGGGGGTTGGAACTAGGTGATCTTTAAGGTCCCTTCCAACCTAAACCATTCTATGATTCTATGAATCTATGATTCTATGGTATCTACTTCAATGCCTGTTCTTATCCCTAGTTAAATAACTATTACATAACATTAGTTCAAAGTGAGGTTATATATTTCTTTTCTTTGCCTTGCAATTTTTTTTCTGCAATTTAAAGTTTAAAAGTGGTTTGAACTTGTCAATTCAAAGGTGGCATAGAACAAAAAATAGTATTCCCAGACTGTTGATATTAATACACGTTGAAAAAGAGTGAAGAAAAATTTTACATCTGTGTAAAAACTGGTTACCTAGTAATATCTAACTGAATGGGGGCAGGGGGTGGGAATCAATTCCCAACAGGTCAAAGTGGAATTTTTGTTGTGTTTATGGAAGAAGTTCAGTTTGTAACAGGAAAATATCTAACTCTAGCCTGAACAAAACCTATAGAATGAAAGTGAATCTTTCCATAGATTTCTCTGACTCCAAATCAGGTGAGAAATGAAGAACCAGTGCCTTGAATATACTTAATTTATGAGAAATTTGGCTTCTGTTATTTTCGAGTGATGTTAATCCATTTGGTTCTCTCATCCACGAGTTTACCTTCCATCTAATTTAATTATATACTACCAATTCTGGTCACTACCTACTATAATTGGGAAAAATAAGAAAAGAATAACCTGAGAGACTGATGTTCCTCAAATCAATTGTTGTCTTTTTCTCCCCTAAAGAGATACAAGAATTTTAGTTTAGTGGGGGTTTTGTGTTTCATTGGGTTTTTTTTCTAGATCAAATTTATGTACCACCGATGTGCGTCCAACTAAAATAATAGATCCCTGCACTGCCTGCTAGGTCGTTCAGTTAGGTTCTCTTCTCCCATTTTGATTGACTGAGTAAATGAAAAAAACACAGAGTACCTCTTTACAGAGATAATGAAAAAAATACCAGGATACATGTTCGTTTCTTCTTTCCAGAAAGAGTTGTATATATATCAAGTCTTGTAAATGCATTCTTTTACAGCCCCAAATGCATTTATTAAAAGAAAAAAAACCACCTACGGTATTTTTGAGCTTAACCGCAACACAAACCCCGAATATACGATATATTTCAACAATCTAATATTAAGAAATTGGTCACCTTCCAGCCTTGTGTTTCAGGTAGTACTTCATGAGGATGTTATTAATAATTACAGAAAATCAGTGGAATTCACGAGTAAAGGGAAAGAGGAATTCATCTGATCATTTTACTTATAATCAACGGTGACTTAAAAGAAATTTGCTTTACAATAGTCATAAAATTAGCATGACACAATTTGACATACATTTGTAATGCTATGAGAGAATATGATATGTAAGGCTTGAGGCAAATTTGCAGAGTTATATCTATTACCTGTATGTAATTAGGTTTTTCTCTAGCCTATGCTACCAAATTTTTGTTCTCTTGGCTGCAAAGGACCTGATCTAAAATCACAATTAGCTAATCTATTTCTCATACCTTTTGGCTTAAAATTCTGTCTAGTGATTTCTGTGATTTTTAACTTATTCTGCAAATCTCATTCAGTTTAATAGGAGGCAGTAACTTCTCTATCAATCAGATGGACTGGAATGTTAGAGAGGGAAATCTGGACCATTACATTAGCCACAGAATGAACATTTTTCTGAAGCACAGTTTACAATAGCATGGCTAAAGTCTGTTGATACGTATGATGCCATTTTTACCTCTAAGAAGTTGAATCACAAAGTTTAATTCTTTAAACATGATTAGATTTATAAATGGTTCTTGTCTGTTTCTTCTTCTCACTAACTGACACTGCAAATATGAAACTGCCAATGTCATAGTCTTGAAGTGCTTCAATTGTGAAATAATGAAATTACTAGATTACTCAGAATTCACAATAAAGCTTTTTGTTAAATAATCTAGTTTCTGTGTGATTTCCTCTCTCAAAGCTTTCATTTTTTTTTTTGATTTATAGGCAAACTCTGCATTATTTAAGAGGTGTGAAGGAAATATTTTTTATGAGAAAATATTGTGAAAATCAATTAAAACTCCCTACTAATAATTGTGGCCCTTATCATATAAACCTTAAGAGCATATATTATGCTCCTCCTACATTACATCATAAAATAATACTTTACATGATTATTTTCATGCGATAATTTCAAAATAACACAAAAGACCCTTTCTTCATACTATCCTATAAATTGCAGGTCAAATTCTTCCATTTTATATACAGTATTATATTTTGATATTATTTTAAAAAGAAAAAAATTATCATTATGTAATTCTTATTAATATACACTTACTAATATAAAACATATTATGAAACTCAAACATGATTGATTAGTTACATATCTCTGAAGACAAAGAAGATGTTTAGCTGTGGTAAATTATTCCTGTAAGTCTTGATAACCTTCCATTGACTTCCATGGGTATTGTATCAGCCCTTAAATGAATGAAAAGAGAAAAATTTATGGCTCTCACAACTATAACCGCAAGGTTATGTGTGATTAGTTGTACTGATCATACTTATAAAAAGGAATAGTCCTATAAACTCTTCTTTCCCTTCAAAAAAAGGAAACAGGCAGAAAAATTTGTACTCTAACACATTTTGCTTTGACATTGTCGAAGTGTTTTCAGGATCAGAAAAAAATGTTAAGAATTGTGGTTTTAGGCCACATATTGGATTTACAACACAGACTGATCTTTATAGATGGACACATCTGTACAGAACAGTGTTAAGGGAAATATTTCTTTGAACAGAAATATTTGTAAGGATTTTTTAGCTTTTTTTTTCTCTTTCCATAATAATTTTTTTTGCTGTCAGAAATTTATATATTATTTCCATTGAGGAGTCAACCTTCATACAGAGGGATATATATATATGCACTACCTGATACTACTGCCACCTAGGGGAACTGTTTCCTTTGGTCTTTTCAGTGAAGCGTTTAATAAGATAAGTAACACTTTTGTGTTTTTATTTGGTCTTTAAGTTATAATCTAAAAATAAAACTTCCTTCGAGTTTTATAGCTATTATTTGCACCACACACATGTTGAGCCCAAACTCTCTCTTCCTGGGAGGTTTCCTGTTGTCATGATGTGTTCTCACTGTTTCCGAAGTCCCTATAAGCAATAATAAGTTAAGTCATTTACTAATGATTCCAGATCTGTTAAACAACTATCCGTATTATTTGCTTTAGTTAAAATTCCTGACAATGTTTATTGGAGAAATTCATTGTTAAAGCAAAAGAAAATTTCCATTGTGGAACAGCTTGTGGAACTCAGCTTGATATATCACTTTATAAGAAGATTCCCCCGATACTACAGAATGTCAATATGCATATGGCAGTGATTTCCCAGTATTTGTGTTCCAGTTGGGAAAGTAAACAAATGTTACAAGATTTCTTCTTTCTCAAGTGTTCTGTTTAGTGGCTGTGAGATTGGCAGTTTAACGTGGGTTTATGTTTTTTTCCTTCAAGTAGTCTTCAAATGTGGGGTTTCATTTTGATGTGAACAAGAAAAGACAGGCATTCTAGAAGCTAGTTCAAAGCAAACACAAAGGACAACACACTAGGGAGATACTCATTCTGGTACCTGAGTTGATACAGCACCATATAGAGAACTTAGCTACTTTGCGGAGCAGGACAAGAAATTCACAGCTGAAGGCATTGCTGCTGCTAATCAAGTATTACCATTTTCTTACTCAATACTATCAACCCCTCCCAACCTGCTACTCAGCTAATTGTACTGATGCTTCCAAAATGACTTCAGTCTAAATGATGAAAGTTAAGCTTAGATAAAATATGTTTGCAACCCCAAAGAATTTTGCCTGGCCTGGGCTTGAAAGTATTTCAATGAGGTTGCTAGCTGATAAGGATACTCTACCTCTAGCAGGCAGAAATGATAAACCATGGTGAGCAGGCTGCAGATCAATGTCTTCATTCAGCATAGCAAGATCTGGAAGAAATACGCTGGTCAGCAATAATTTAAGACTCCATGAACAAGAGAGAAAAGTGTCATTTAATCTGAGAGTTACACCACAGACACTAAAAGGTACTCTGTAGCTAACAGGTAGGAACCTGATCCAAGACTTTCACTGTAACAAATAAAGCCAGGCATCAGTCACTAAAAGATCATTAGAAAAAAGGTAGCTCCTCCAAGTCCATCTCACAAAAATAATTTTTCTGACAAACAGAGTTTTACTTTGAAGAGCAGCCAAGAAATGAATGCAGGGCTAATTGGTTGCAATGATAATTGCCAGCAAAGTGGATTTCTTAGTAAATACTCATACATTCCAGAGGGGCTAGTGTGCTGTCAAGCATGGAAAATCTATACACGTAACTCCTCTTTATGCTAAATCTTAAACGTATTATGACTGATCTTCTTCAGTTTTAATGATATTTGTGAAATGGCAGAGATGGCACAGAGTAGCAATAATGCAATAAAATACCTCTCCTATATTCATTTTCTATTTACAAGAGGGGATATATGCAGTGCTTCATCTTACCACGACTTTTATGCAAAGATAACTTTTAATTCCCAAAGCAAAGCAAATACATCAGAGGGGAAAGTAGCTGCTTGCAAAACAACTCTTTCCTAACAGTTCTTTGTAATGATGTGAAATTTCATCTCTTACCATTGTTAAGTGGGTAATTTCCAAGCATGACCCTTATGGGTTTTTTATGTTGCTTGATAGAGAAAGATACTAACTGTAGGTGTAAAGTGAGATAATTATCTTTCAGAGCTCTGAACGGAGATGAATCCATAGAAGACTCATTTACAAGATACAGCAGGAAGATATGTCATCTGGGTAGACCGCCTATGTTTAATGTGAAGTGAAGAAGGAAACTTCTTGTCATCACACTCAGAAGCCAAACAAAATCGAATCTAACTGACAAATGTTAGTATTTAAAACTGAGCTTTCCTCAAAAACAATTGAAATTAGGAATTTTTCAGCAGATTCCTTTTTTTATAGTTTCACATGACTTTCAGTTCTCCGGAGTAGCCAAGCTGATGGGCAGTCTTTTATTAATACATGAGATCGGTATTTTCAGATTTCCTTGCACACAGGTTGACTGAATATCTCCTAAAATTTTCTATCAGCCACTCAGGAGTGCAGAATGAACTCACCCTGGTTTATGAAGTCCCTGTGCAAACTGAGTCTCTTTCGTTAAATCTGGAAAGTATTCCTTTAAGGAACAATTAGAAAATCATATAATCCATTTTCTAATCACTTCTTACATGTGACAGAGATGTGTGGGAGAAAGGTGGGATCTACTCAGATGATGCTTTTGAGTTAAATATCATTTGAATAGTAATTACTGAAGCTTAAGGTGGAGTATTAATGGCATTCAGACCGTTAGGATAATGTATGAACATTAACACCATCCAGGCTTCCAAGACCGATAGGATTTACTGCATTATGGGAAAACCCACGAAAGCCTACTCATTCAAGAGCTCGGTGGCCACCAATTTATTCCTCTTACCTTAAACTATAGTTTGTTAGGAGACTGAAAAGTTTTAAAGAGGAGCAGTGGAGGAACAGATTTACTTGTGGAAAACGCTGTATTCAAAAGCTAAATAACATACAAAGTCATTTGAAGGATTCTCTCAATCTAATTGCCTCTGTTTCCATACATCAAAAGTAGATTACAATTTTAAGATGCATGCTACAATTACTCACAGAGCTTATCTGTAAATGAAATTCAAGAACATGACACGAACATAATGTGCTGCCAGAAGACACCGAGACGCAGCTAATCTGCCTCATATCACACTTTATGTCACTGTTCCCATTTATAAGAGGGACTGCACTTGCTTGAAGATATGTTGTGAGCACAGTCATGCTTTCACTGTGATCCTTGACAAGGTCTCCCTCACCTCAGTGTAAATCTGTACATTTACGTTAACTATTATCTTCTGTGTTAGAAGTAAAATAAACCAAAACAAAGTCTGTCTGGAAAATGTTTTTCTCTGCAGCTTTTATCAGAGAGGTATTGGCATGGAAATGCACATGAAAAAACAAAAAAGGCCTCTGCAGGTCCTCAAATCCTTTGTTATCCATAAAAACTCACCGTGAAATCATTAAGCGGACTCCTCTTGTTTAAATACAAACACTTCCAAAAGTATTACAAAGAAAGTTTTCTAGATGCCTTTTCACAGAAAATTGAAGATGGGAGCACAGACTGTGGTAGCATAGCTGTGTTTACACACTAAATAGGAGATAAAAAAGAATGGCAGAGACCTGAGCTTTAGTATGTTTGAGGATCTTAAGTACTTTGAATTTCCTGGAGAATTTGCATTGTTCAGTACAGCAACTGACAACCACAGCTGGTGCAATTTCATTGCAGTTATTATCCATGGCATTGAGTCAATGATTAGGCTTTGATAGTACACTGCCACAGGGTACAGTTACACATCTGTATGTTTTGCTGTTTATATATGTATAATGTATGTACACGTATATACAAACATATATGTACACATATGTATATGTTTATGTATATAAATGACTTTCACTTTCTTGCTTGTCAGTGCCTTCTGAAATGCTTAACTGCATTTTCTTTAAATGTTGTCATCAGAACGGAGCCCACCTGGAACAAAACAGAGCAAAAAAAGTGTTGAAACGAGCTCCTTTCCAACAATTTTAGTTTAAGGGTATTCCAGCCTCCACAAGTATTCTGCTGGTCTCTGAGAAATGGTTTGTTATAGTACAAATCAGGAAACATTACTTAGGATTTTACAGAATTTTTTACAGAACAGGATTTACAGAACTATATCACTACCAGAATCTACTCAGAAGAACAACTAGCCAAACTTCACTGATACAGTGCATTCTTAACAAACCAGTTGGCATGGTTGTTTTCTATTTCTAGTATATTTCAGGTATG
Source organism: Stercorarius parasiticus (assembly GCA_013396915.1). NCBI lineage: Eukaryota > Metazoa > Chordata > Aves > Charadriiformes > Stercorariidae > Stercorarius > Stercorarius parasiticus. The sequence continues at coordinate 391,761 of VWZL01001505.1, read as the reverse complement.
TAATTATTTAACAGCAGCAAATCCACAGCAGAAATAGCAAATGATACAGATCATACCAGCTTTTTAAACTTCCATGATATACATTTATATAATAAATGCCAAATAATCAAACTAAACCAAGGTGTTTGCATTATAACTTGCATGATGAGCTAGCTACTCAGAGAATAAAGATTTTTAATTTTTTAAAAAGAACTATATCTAACTATTTTTGATAATGAATATTCCACCGTTACTATCGTAGCTAAGGACCTCTGGATCTCCATTGCTGTCACATAATACTAAAGTCAGAGAACGTTCTTTGTATCTGGAGAAGTCAAGAAAGGCTAACTGACTTTTTTCAGAGGAAAACTCTGGTACAGAAGAGAACTGAATTCAAATCTTTTAAGCCCCACACCAGCACTCATTAGACTAATCTTGCTCGTTTGATAGGGACTTGCTGTTCTCAGGTATTGTAAAAGTTCAGGAAGGTTTGAGGTTGGTTTACTTAATATTTAGTTTGCATCAGGTTTTAGAAAATGAGATTATCAGGAAATACATTGTTGCAATGTGTATATACACAAATATTCAAGTCTACTATATCAAGCTTTGCATATAAAGAAAAAAAGGCAGCAGTTTTTCACAACTTTTGAGCATTCATTAGAAGTTGCTATGAAATCAGTACTGCGTTCTACATTTATTGACACGTTTCTCCTGCAAATAGTAAGCTGGAATAATTAAATTTTCATGTTATTGTTCTCTCTGCCTTTTAAGATTTCTGATGACATCCATGGTGATTGTCAATATGATGTTTTGCAGCAGCTTGAAGACACGTGATCTCTGTAATTTGCCCTTTTTCAATTATTATTATCAGAAGTTTCTTTTTAATGGTAGCTCAATGAACCATCACAGGAAATTTTAAAACATTTCTCCTGTACCCAAATGTTACATGACAAGCAATCCCAGGAAGAGATCCCTAACTAGATCTCTGTCAACAGTGCAATATGATTTGTGTATTGAAATAGATACCGAGATTTTAATGCAGTTAGTTTTGTTACCTTCTGATTTGTTTCTCAGTCATATGATTCTGGTCAGGACTCGCATGAGTTTTTGTTGAGAGATCTTCTTATTGTTTTGTCTATCACAGAGAGCAACTATTGATTATCTGATTTATATATGTTCACACCTGTTTCATAAAAGAAGCTAATTAAAGTCTCAGCTGTCCTCCCCTGTTCTCAAATGCTAATTTACAGGAAGAAAGTGATGGGAGGAAAGGGAGAAAAAGTTTCCTTTCCTTACCTCAACATGAGTTTTGGGAGAGGAGAAAGAGAAACCTTGCAAGCTGCAAAACACAGCTGAGACTGGGGAGCGTAGAGTCAACGGCTTCTGAATCATAGTAATGCTGTGGAAATGCCAGATTAATTAAGTTGAATTTTCAGGTTTTGGAAAAAAAAAAGATGGAAAAAAGTACTCCCATGCCATCAGAGAGAAAGGTCAAGAGAGCTTCTCAAATTTGTCAAGAACATCACCTAACTCAAAAGGTCTGAATTTAATAAAAAGCATTTCTTTATATATCTTCTTCTTATACATCAGCTACTTCTGAATGTTCAAATAAATTAATTTGCTTTTCTGGAATGTTAATATGGTTTATGTTAGCTTTATTATGGTAATATAATATGGTTATATGGTTAATATGGTATTATGTTAATATGTTAATATTTCTTTCCATTTGCTTCCTGCTCTTCATTCTGTTTTTGATTGTTATTTGTATTTGTGGTACTACAAGTAAGTTATAGCAAAAAGTTTTACCTAAGTGGAAAAATTGCAGTTCTTCCCTTTAACTAAAGCTCACAGCACTTCTTGAGGCAGGAACTTGGATAACTTTTTTATTTTAAACAGTGAAAAATTAATCATATAAAATAAACATTAGTAAATTGTCTTACCAATTTTAAATACAAGCTGCAAGAACTGGCCCTCCACCAAAAGCGAGTTCTATCCTGCCTTCTCCAAATTAACAAGCTCTATTTCAAGTTCATTCTTGTTGTTCTTGGATTTTGTAACAGGGCATTAAAAGGGAATTATTTTCTTCAGGATTGTGAGCTCCTCTGTCAAAGTGTCAGATTGGAGTATTTAAGTAATTTTATTCTAATAGTTCAAATTTCTCGTTTCAGGGGTTCATTTTGGTTTTTATACATTGAATTACTTCAGCTATTCTAATGGTCTTTCACCACTTGGGCATGCCAAGTTAAACAATTCTAAGACAGAATTATGCTCTTCAGACAGCAGTCCAAAACCAGTGCAAAGCAATAGCCCCTCTATGGAGGAGCCTCCTGCTCTGGCACACAGGAGAAACGCAGCGTTCCTTTCACCTTTAGGTGTACCAGTTGTATGGGACACACGGCAAGTGCTGAAAGCATCAAAATACATTGTTCACAGTCTTTCCAAGACTGCAAGAATCAGTCTTGAGTGATTTCCAGTTTCTCTGGAATATGCTGCTGATTGTGGTAGGAAGGTCTCTGATTTCAGTTGTCTCTTCTGAGAAAAACTTATGTCCTGTTTTTTGACTAAGGGTTACAGGCTCGCACTGCTTGACATAATGGTCATTTCTATACAGATAACAGTATTTTAATTGCCAGGGCATTGAGGCACTTTGGTTTAGTATAGATGAGTATAATTCATCTTGACTAGTCTCTCAGCTATTCCTCTAAATTGCCTCTGGTTTCCTTAGACTTAATTGTGCAGAAGTATAATAAGAATTCAGTTGTTTTTGTCATCGCTCGCCATTGCTGGAAATCCTCCAATGCCTGACAAGTGGTTTTAATGAAGCACCTGACCTTTCACTAAGTCATCTCCAAGCTTGTTAGCTCTCATGATAATGACAGAGTTTGAATAGATATTGTGTTATGTGTTCAGGGACGTGTGCACACACACTCTGCTACGTGAAAAAAACCCATCACCGAGCTCATCATATAAAGCATTCCTTAGTTGGGAAGTTGCAGAAATTCAAGGCAGCCTTATTTAATGTACAGATAGAAAAAGAGGTGAATTACAATTTAATTACTGTATTATTCTCCATTTTTTCCTACAGGAACTGAAGACATTTTCTCATAAGAGTAAGTATTTTTATGGTACCCCACAATTACTGTGTGATACTCAACCTGATATATTTTTCATATTTGTTGTGGTTTAACCCTGGTAGGCGGCTAAGCATCGCACAACCACTTGCTCACTTCCCCACAGTGAGATGAAAAAAGAGAATTGGAAGGGTAAAAGTGTGAAAACTCGTGGGTTGAAATAAAGACAGTTTAGTAGGTAGATCAAAAGCTGCACGCACAAGCAAAGCAAATAAGGAATTCATTCACTGCTTCCTACTAGCAGGCAGGTGTTCAGCCATTTCCAGGACAGCAGGGCTCCATCACATGTAGTGGTGACTTGGGAAGACAAATGGCATCACTCCAAATGTCCCCCCTTCTTCTTCCTTCTCCCCCAGCCTTTATTGCTGAGCATGATGGCATACTGTCTCGGACATCCCTTTAGTCAGTTGGGGTCAGCTGTCCCAGCTGTGTTCNCGTGGGTTGAAATAAAGACAGTTTAGTAGGTAGATCAAAAGCTGCACACACAAGCAAAGCAAATAAGGAATTCATTCACTGCTTCCTACTAGCAGGCAGGTGTTCAGCCATTTCCAGGACAGCAGGGCTCCATCACATGTAGTGGTGACTTGGGAAGACAAATGGCATCACTCCAAATGTCCCCCCTTCTTCTTCCTTCTCCCCCAGCCTTTATTGCTGAGCATGATGGCATACTGTCTGGGACATCCCTTTAGTCAGTTGGGGTCAGCTGTCCCAGCTGTGTTCCCTCCTAACCTCTTGCCTACCTCCAGCCCACTCACTGGCGGGGCAGGGTGAGGAGCAGAAAAAGGGGTTGGTGCTGTGCAAGCACTGCTCAGCAATAGCTGAAACATCCCTGTGTTATCAACACTGCTTTCAGCACAGATCCAAACCATTCAAGCTACCATGAAGAAATTTAACTCTATCCCAGCCAAAACCCATACAGTTCTCTAGTTTGAAAACAGAACTATTAATTTCCTTGTAGAATTTTTGTATTTTTAGTACTATACAATGAGGGTTCACTTTATTTGCACAATATTTCCAAAACATGAAGGTTGGCTTTTTCAATGGATTTTTCAGATCAGAAACTGAGAGAAAGTTCAATGATTTACTATCTCCAGATCAGATTTTTTTAGGATGTGAGTTTTTTTCTCTTCTTTCAAAGTAGGAAGCACAGTAAAAGTTTACTTTCAAATACTTACTGAATTCATTAGTACATCTGTATGTTGGCCTCCAAAGTATTGAAATAGTGTTCAAATAAAACTATGACTCATTGAATATTTACGAACTACAAACAGTTATGGGCCATTTGTAGAAGGACTCAGGTGAGTTAACTAGAAGCATATAAAATACATCTTTATTTCAATCCCTATCTGTGGCACCCCTAATCTACCTTGGTTCCTATGTCTGGCTCTGTATAGTAATAATGCCGTGCTCTTAGAAACAGCTGAGCTCTTTTGGCTGAGCTTTTCTTGGAAGACTTCAGCCTCAGGCAGAGATCAATGTAGGAAATTTAAGGAATGAACAAAGGGCTCTTATTTTACAAAGTATTAGTGAGGCCACACATAATTAGAAGTCAACTTTTTTTTTTTTTTGGTCTTTCTATGTTTGATTGCTTCTCTTTTCTGTTCTGTACTGCAAAGTAACTTGTCTCAACAGACAGGGGATGGTATCTTAAAAACTACCTGGATTACTTTAAAGGTCTATTAATTTATTTTTGCAAAAGCTATCAACTTTTTGCTATTTTGTGTTGATTTTTAAAATTTTGTTTCAACTCTCTTTTGTTAACCAAGTTAGTTATAAAGCTAACTTAGACAGTAACAAGTGATAAAAGGTGATAAAAATTCAAGTAATGCAGGTAGTTCAAAATCTTCTCTATTAAAAGGCTTTCAGCTACAATATTTCTATAATTTCAAAATACGTATATTAAAATGTTTTTCCAGATTTGATTTTTTTCCCTGAAAACACACAAATAAGAATTTACAGCACAGAAAAAAAGCTGGTCTTACTTGATTTTAGTATATGCTATGATTTCTAAAGTAAAAATTGCACAGAAATTTTACATAGAGTTTAAGTGCACATTATCCTGAGCAAAAATGATCTACAGAGAAAATCTGACTACTTCTTTGGAGTTTCAAATATACTCACTGAGAGAATAAAAATTCCTGATTAAATAAGATGAAACTAGTTTCATCCAGACACTCTCAAAATCAGAGGGAGAAACAAATATTTATATGTGACCATCCTGAACTCACCTGGCAAACCAAACTGTCTTTAACTGAATGGGAAAAAAACCAAAGAACCACCAAACTTCAAATGAACAAACACAAGGAAACTTACTAGTTAAAAAAAAAAAGAACTAGAATGACATTTTTCAAAACTATCACCTTGGTCAATATTAGTTTCTAAATGTTCCTAAAATATCCCATTGTTAATTAAAAAAAAAATATATTTTTAATGTATTCATTTACATTTGGCTTTAGATGTCATGATTATAATGAAATTATCAAATTAAGAAAGTATCTAACATGAATCACAGAATCATAGATTTTGTAATTTTAATTTCACAATTTCACTTTTCTAGGATGGGTCAGGTTTAAGAAAAGCTAAATAAATAGATATATCAATTGATGCTCACATATTATTGCTCCATCTGGAACTACCTTTGAAATAGGCAAAATGAATGGTGTGATCCTGATGAATGAGAAAAACTTGCATCAATATTTCACAACTTGTCGTGCCATTATTGTCACTGATAAATAAAGGATTTAGTGTAATGTTCTTCTAAAGTAAACTCTGTGTAACAGATGTTTTTCCTCCTGATATGACAGACTATTAAAATGTCTAGTGTGTGTCATGGTATTATTCAGTCCTCATAAGCCAAATATGTCAGAAATAACATGGATGGAAGGCACTTAAGTAGAAGTGCCACAGGCAGCCGGTATGCCCAGTGGATTGCACATCTGAACAGGATTCAGATCTCAGGCTTACATTTGGCTATGACACAAGCCTGCCCTGGGACTTTGGGCAAGTTATCCTTGTCTCTTTTTTTTTCACTTGTGTAATTGGTCTTGTCTACTTATATTGTTAAGGTTCTTTGGCCTAGACTGTCTCCCACGGCATTTCTACGCTACTGAAATCAGAAGAACACAAATAAGTATCTACATCACTGTGCAATACTAAAATGCATATGATACCTCAGAAGATGTATAACTCTTACTTATGTAGTTGCTGAATCACAAAATCTGAAAATAAATTACGAGTTCTTTTTTCCAGTTGTATGCCATCATCCTAAAAGAATTATATGATGCATACCCACAGTGGCACTCTAAAACATTTTTATTTCAGTAGTTCTTAATGATCTTTTAAACTTGATTTATTATGTAAGCATGTAATGTGCCATTTACAGAAGTAATCTATTTCCCACTAAATTTGGTTAAACTCCTTTTGAGTATAATAGAAACTGAAGGAACATGGCACCTTCTAATTATGCTGCACTTCGCTATCCTGAAACCTAGAATAACCTTAGCAAGTCTCTATGATTATGTGTGTTCCACTGGGAGGGAACTAACACTGTGAAATGGAAGGTTTTGAAGTCTGTCTTATTTTTTGTGATGTTACTTGAAGCAGGCGTATAAAATGTAAGTATATAATAGTAATAATTATTAAAATCACCGAAAATATAGTTTGTGTATATATATATAAACTATAAGGATAAAAAAAAGTATAATTCATACATATATGTATGTACATTCTTTTACATGCACTTCTATACACACACATACACATATAAATATAAATATAAAATCCAGTTAGTAAGCAGACTATTAACTTACATTTTCCTCTCTTAACAGTAGGGTTGCTCATCTCACAAATCATATTTCTGTGGGAAACGAAAGGTGCACTGCTGCCAGCATTTTCTAAGAAATAATGACACACTTTACTACCTGTAAGTGCTGACTGAGTGCTTCTGCTTTTCCTTCCCAAGGTGACTGTAACACAGATTGATGAAAGATTCGTCAGGACTACAAAGGTTAAAGATGCAGACCTGGAGCTAGGAGGCAGCCCTGACACTGATGGAATACAGTACAATGAGAGTGCCCACATTATTGTCCTATCGTCTGATAACCAGTGTAATATGAAAACTGACTACAGGAGAAGGGAACAAATTAAATCCATTAATCAAGCATATCTGTGCTAAACAGTTGCTCTAAAGAGATGAACAAATGAAAAATTTACTGTTTGTTTCCATGCGTGCTAGCAGTGGAGAAGAAAATTAATTATGAGGCTGTGGCTAAACTATTAGTTAAGGTTTTTTTTGAGAAAACTATTTATTGCTTTGTCAAAGAACAAATGAACCTCATTAGTGAGATTAGTTTCAGCTGATCATTTTGCATTAGGACAGTCTAATAATATACCCTTTAAAGATACATTGAAGGAAATAACTTCAAAGAACCAGAGTCCATTTTATACCTCTTACAGAATTAGACTGATAAATCAGAAATACATGCTTTTTCACCCAGCTAAAAATCAGCTCCATTTTCTTCATATTGCTCTGGTAAAGTGGCTGTTGACTGTAGTCAGCTGTTTGTCAGGGATTCTCAAAGGGGTTTCTCTAGTCAAGGGGTCTCACAATTCACTCACAAAACTCCACTCTTGAAGTGCATTAAACAAAGCAAAACACCTTAATAGGGAAGATTTGAAATGACAGTCTGATTGAAGCTCAATGAAATTCTTCCAAAAACTCCTGTTGATAAAGGGAAGAAAGATATATGGAAATTCTCTAATCTGCAGAGAAAAGAGTACAGGACGTTTTCCTATAGAGCTCTATCATCCTGCTTTAAGGAAGCTAGCCCTCTATGAACCGTGAGCATTCATAGCAAATTATTACCTGCAGAAGGTCAGATAAATTATGTATCTACCAGCAGAAGTGGATAAGGGTTTGCAGTACAGCATTTATGCTGAAGTTTCTAATCTCTTTTTCAAAAAGGAAGTTCTTCACAGTGAAAGCCTCTGGCTTGCAACAGGCTCTGCTACAGTGCTGGGTTTCTCATGATACAAATGCCTCCATGGGGAATTGAACTGAAATCATGAAGATAAAACAACCAGACATCAAAGAGTAATTAGCTTGTCACTACTCTATTGACCTGATTCCCACTGGAAGTCTAGAGGCAAAGTAGTAGTTGTCAAACATCATAGCTAATGAAGTCTGTTTCCATTGTTTTTATGTCTCATGAGTACCAGCCTTGCTGGGTGAACCTATGGGAAGAGCTTGTCTCTTGGGACATTTGAGAAGTGCTGTCTCCCACATAGGGTCCTCATGTCTCATACTGCAATAGAAATCTGCTGTTATTCTTCACACTTACAGCATTGATATTGTGTATTTTTCTGCCCAATGATTTATTTTGATAAACCTTGAATAAAATTATATTTTGCCTGTGTCCTCTGCTGGAACTGACCCACAGATTGAAATGTTACTTGAAATGAGGGGAAGGAGGAGGAGGAGTTGTAACAGCACATGGAAACAAATAGATATGCCCAACTCCATAGCCCTGATTTTCTTAGAAGCCCAAAAAGAGTTGCAGTATCCCATTACTACTCATTTCCCGATTCACCCAGCAGCACAATCTGGATTCCTGACTGCTGAAAAAAAAATTTAAAGATGAAATTTTGTGCAACCATGAATGGTTTCCTTTATGTTTCAAAAAAAAACCCAAAAAAAACCCAAAACAAAACAAAAAACCCCAGACCCAAACACCCTTCCACTAAAAAAAAGGTCTGTTAGCAGATTAAAGCATTTAATTTTTAACATAATTTGTTTAACTACAAAAAAAAGATGGAGCAGGACTGAAAATCTGACTTAGTGCCTCCATTATCTTCTGTTGAAGTGATTTAGCTGTCTTTCTCTTTCTAGAGTACATTGTGAAATGCAATAGAAGTTAATCCAGCAATGGTAGCTGCAAAGATATCCCTGATAGCCACTCTCAAAACATTAATTGCAACAATGCATTTGGTACAATAGGGACTGGTGATTCCTGGGGGTAATGTTCAAAATTACCTTGAAGATTTAACTGTAGACCTCACACCCATATCATATGTCCAGGCATCCCTGCAGTTTAAACAAGGCAGCCTGTCTTTATATTGTTTTAACTCCATTTAACTCCATTTTGGTAACAAATCCATCCAGCCTTAAGCTATTTTAGCAGGGAAGAATGCATTCAGTATATCTCACATGGTGTTTCAATGTTTCCCTTTCATAATCCAGCTGTTGAAGGTGTCCAGAGGTTATCTTTAACCATATTTCTCTTTTCAATATATGACAGGATAAAATCTTTGGCATTATGTCCTTATCAGGAGATGACTGCATTAGCCTGTATTCCCCGTAGTGACATTTGACAGATAGAAGTGTGAATGGTGATATCTGGAAGGTAATGTGGCATGGGCATAAAGGCACATGATTCAAAACCTCCCTTCTTGTTTTTTCCACTGCTAGAGCACTTAGCCTTAGTAAGAATTCAAGTCATCCTTTGTGGAAGCAGCACTTTTAAGATTATCCAGAAGAGCCTTCTCTTTCACTGCAGTAAATCTTCTGTGAGTAACGGGCAACTGGCTACCATAAAAAGACAATATTTTCTGCAGTCTGTACAGTCTCTGATGACTCTGACCTATAGCTGCACTCATGATTTTGAATGATAAAAGTAGCTTCTACTTTTTGCATGAAGGATATGTAATATGTAGTATAAATGATGCAAACAGTAAATGGAGATGGCGTGTAATAAAACTATCTGAAATATCTATTACTGTGAGAGAAGTTTACAAGAAAAGGTAGCTGAATAGAGAAACGTAATAAAGGCAACAGTAAGTACTTGTGAAACAACAGAAATAATAATTTGGACTACTGATGCTTAGCCACAAATGACAAAAAGCATGTTTGGATTTCCTTGTAAATGATACGGGGGGGTCTAAGTAAATGAACTAGAAAATGCATAGTGGATGCTATTATATCTACAGCATATCATAGAGTCGAATAGCAGCAAATGATGGATTCACAGAATATCATAGAGCTGAACAGAATCAAATGATAGATTCATAGAATATACATATTAATGAAATGGAAATAACAAGTTATTTACTCATATTTCCTATTGGAAGTAAGAGATTAATGAAAAATGGAGAACCTGCAAGCAAAGGATATTTGAATTTTGAAGAATCACAATAGATTACCAAAATAACTTAGAGTTGTTTTAAGATGAGCTTGAAAAAGACAAATTCCAAATTAACCTTCCACTGACAGTGCTGTTGTCTGTGATGTGAAAGGTTAGGTTTGGTGGTCTTGAAACTCAGTGTCTCATTTTAGAAGGTAATGTTTCATTGTTTTTGTGGGATGAAGTATTTTCTTCTGTTACTTTTGTATTAAATGTTTCCAAAAGTCTCTTTCAAGGCAGAATAAGAGGAAAAAATTCTATTTTTTTCATGCATTCAGAAACTATATCTTGACAGATCTTTTTTATAGGCTGGATTTACAGGTGAGTTACAGCATGCTAGATTATACTTTGGGCTCCCTGGAACATTTGAACTTTTGCCCCCTGCCTTACCAAACTAATCTACTGTAGTTTCATTTCAGAAAATTATGTTGACACAAACTCTTTTTACAGGTTTCCTCACTGAATACTCAAGTGTTTATTTTATATTTTTTTAGATATAATTTATTCCCTTAGAACGACCTCTCTAGAGACTTTCTTCATAGCTTTCAAGAAAATTTTGTATTTCTTAATGTGTTACTCTGATCTCTAGCATATTTGGCTGCCTGCTAGATATGGAGTCTTCAAAAAATCATTTATGACTAAATTTTGAGACTATCATCATGATAAATGCGCTTTTATTAGTATTTCATCAGAAAGCTCAAGTGGCAGCTATAAGCATAATCAGTCTGAATTCAGAGATGCATCAACTTGACACCCTCCCTACCCAAATATCCAAACCTAATCGGGTTTTAATCTTGAAAAATTTCAGTTTGCATTAAGCAGTTAGAAGAGAAAAAGTTAAAATACTTCAGCAAGGACTCTGGAGACTTCGTCTCTCCTGAACAAGAGGGAGATTCTATCGCAAGGGCAAAAGCAGTGTTTCTGGACACATTCTTCCTACCACCTCTGCATGTGCCTGTACAGACACATTAGTAAGATTTCTCCTCTTTATGCTCTCAGAGCTATCAAGAAACTCTGAGACCCAGGCTTTCATCACATGACCTGAATTAATTACCTTAAACTGCAAATACACTGTGAGTCCTTGTAAACTCTCATCCTGCCAAGATCAAGTTCAAGCTTCTTTCCCAGTCAAGAAGTTTGACCACTAAACTGTTCTTTGTTTGTTATGAAAAAATTAACATTTCTGTCTTCGGGACTCATTAACTTTTCTTCCTTCAGAAACAGCTAATTCCTAACAGTGCTGACCTAACATATTTCTTACCTTATTAAACTCATGTATCTCAGTGAGTTCTGAAAGATGAATTCCTTTCAAGAATCAGCCACTTATTAATAATGTTCTCCATCATATAAGTAGTTTGCTTTCTTAATATATTTAATTCCAGCTTTGACCAGTGAAGGAATTTCTCCTTGCAGTGTTAAACCTAGAGAAGAGAAACATAAGAATATACGAAAAGCAGAAATTAGTTCTTAGGTCTTATAAATGATTCTATTCTAGTTTGTTCAACAATTTGAGATAGTTTTTATCTATGTTGTTTATTACTTTAATAATTTAAAAAGCTGTTTCTCATACATTAAAAGTTAATTTCTAAGGAAAGAGTAATGTTAATATATGCTAATCTCTAATATTGCAAAAAAATTGCAGCTAGTGTTATCAAATGTATCACAATTTCAAAGACCATCTGAAGTTCCAAATTCTCCAGACGTTAAGCCAAACCCAAAATCTAGAGGTATGTCAAAAAGGTTTTTGTTAACTAGATTCATTACATATAAATTAGATAACAGATAAAAAGAGCAAAACAAAACCAGATTTTTTTTTTCCCGTAGAACTTCATGTCAGAAAGTATAATTCCATAATTGATGAGAAAGGAATAGAATTCAGAAAGAGAAGTCAAGTAAATTTTCTCTTAATCTCTAGCTACTAATATTTGTTACACTTCAAAGAGTTTCTCTTATAAACAGAAGTTTAGTTCTCTGCTTAAGCTAAATTATCAGGGACAAGAACTTGATTGCAGTTGCTCCCATCTGGAATGACTCAGTAAATTTTAATGAGATAGATAACAATAACAAAGACTAAAGTATTACAGTTTAAGGCAACATAGGGCATGAAGAAATTTAAATCAGTTTGTGGCCACTGATTGGGTCAAAACCAAAATCGAATTTAAGAAAACTAAATCAAAAAACAACCAAAAAACATTTTTAAAAGGAAGTATTTTAAAAAGAAAGGAAAGTTACTCTTGTGGAATTTCTATTCTCTTAAAAAACCTCCAAAATAAATCTGATTCTCCCTAGTCATAAGACCTACTTTTGTCATTTTGACCTATACGTTGAGGTCCAGTTCAACCGATTCAATACCTTTCTTTTAACCACAGTATTAAAAATTAAGTGGAAGCAAAGGACAGATGGCTGGGGGCTAAATTCCAGATCACCAGACAGGCTTCAGATATACCTGCTTCTCCCATCTGTGATCTATCACCTATTCATTTTTCCAAGTTGCATTGTTCTGTGCTGAAATTGAGTGAATTAGCAACAAACGAAACATAATTTTACCCATGTCTCTGAGATGAATGGAAAATAGCAGGAGCTCAGCATTTTGAAAACTTGGGCAGGTGCCTAAGTACAAGTGTGGACTTTTTAATGAAAATCTTAATCACAGGATTTATTTCTCTGTTGTAATATGTAATAGAATAATGAGATTATGAAAACCATGAACTATTTCATTTTCACTTGGTTGGATTTCTAGACAGGCAAAATAAAGATAAATGTTCTCGAAGTCAGGCTTCTCATTTTGACATTCTTATTACAAATGATATAAATTGTATAAGAAGCCCTCCCTCAGATCTGAAGGAAAGGGCTTTCACATAAGTATTTTGCAAATTTATGATCAGCATTGTTGCTTTTTGTGTATTTGGAATGGTAGTATTTCAAAGGGGTTTTTTTGGTTTTTTGGTTTTTTTGGTTGGTTGTTTTTTTTTTTTTTTTTTGGTTTGGTTTGGTTTTTTTTTTTTTTTTTTTTTTTTTTTTTTACCAGGGATGAAGTTCCTCTATTTCCCTATGGGAGTGCTAATTCCTTTTCAAAGTCCACCATCCAGAATACCCCACCAAGTGGAAGTTGCTCCATGTATAACCCACGGCCTCTTACTGATGGAAAACAAGTTAGTAGTTACCCCTAATTTAGACAGATTTTCCACATTTCTTTTTATCTGACATCTTTCAAACATCGTCATCTGTTAGACTACCATAGTATAGTTGGTTTAGGTACTGCATGGACAGACCCAGGACACAGTCAAGAATTATATCTGCTTTCTGCTGTATTATGTAGCTTACTCAGTCTAATAATTCAAAGCCCCATACTTTATAAAGCTTTTCAGAACAGGCAGGATGGTTCCGGAGAGCATGCTGCGTCTTCTAAGGCTTCTTAGGAGTTTCTTATTTACCTGTCTGCTATCAGCATCATTTTCCCTTTAATAGTTGGTCTGTGTTCTATGTTGATAAACCACGATCTTGTACTAAAGGGTCCCAATGCACATCATATTTATGTGACCATCTCCTTATTCGATAGAGTCAATATCTTCATTAAGAGAACTGCATTCATAAGCACAGTAGAGGCCACTGAAAACTGATTATCCCTGCAAAAAGGGATCTACAGACTTTGAGGGGACCTACAGGGAAATCAAGGAAGCAAAATTACAGTATGTTGCTCCTTGCAGAAGAGAATATTGTAAACCCCTGCAGGAACCCCTTAGAAAAGCGAAGTGCTGAGAAGCAATAGATCATAAAAAATGGTGTTTTGACATGGGCCCTAATATTTGCTTTTTTCCCTTTTTTTTTTAAACTCTTACAGAAAAATGCCTTTGAAAACAAATCTGTGTGTGAAAAGAATGAAATGTTCAGATAAAGGTGTGAAATACAAACTCTAAATATAAGGCTATCAATTAAAAGTTCTTTAAAAGAATACAGTATTCCAATACTATGTAGTAAGCAGACAAAAAGATAAATAGACCTTGTCATCCCTTCATTGAAAACATTATTAATGATTTAGGTTGACAAAATTGTAAAATAACGCAATTCAAAGTTCAGGTATGAGAGAAAAAATAATTTGAAATTGCACTGCACAATATTAGAATAACATGCTTAGGAATAACTACCCTAATTTTGGAAGTAGTCATTTATCATTTTCACAGCACATTTAGTTTTGTCCTTTTACCAGTTGATGTATCCTCCCTGAAGTAAGTAAGGAACAGAAGTTTTCCCTTGGAGAAAAAAAAAAAAACCAAACCAAAAAAAACCCAACCAACCCAATACTTTAATCGTGTTGAACTGTAAAGGATTTACCCTGAATGCGTAAATGCCTTTCTGGATCATTTCAAGAGCAGAGACTTCATATATATGTGTATTTATACAGACCTTGGAAGTTATTTAGAAGTCTGTAAGACTGTTCCACACATGCTTAAGCTGACTATGGAGATGTTCCCTCGTGTACAGAGAAAGCGTGGGATGCCCAGCTGACACCACAAAGCTGAATGGTATCCAATAATGAACTTCCGTCATGGCAGCAAGAAAGGAGGTGAAATTGTATGTAAATTGAAGACAATAAACAAATGTAAACAAAGAAATTTGATGCCTACTTTTAACATTGTCACAATTAGTTAGGCACAAGTAGATGAGAAAGTCTTACATACATAAATACCTTATTCTTCTAAGAAACCCTTTCTTTGTATTGTAAACAAGCAATGATCCCAGAATTCATGCAAAATGAACTGTCACACAGACATCTTGAAAGTATAGGCCACATAAAATGGCCTATGGCTGTAAATACAGGTGGCCATATTGATCCACTTGGACACAAACAAGACTTAGGGCACAGCAAAAACAATGAAAAAACAAGGCTTTATGTATGGCTTAAGTGGTCCTGAAGAAGACTGAGGAACACAGGAAAGCGTTGAGAAAAATCTCTTGTCAGAGAAAACTTGCATCTTGAGGGATAATTACAAACAGCAGGAACTTCTGCTCCAATTGCCTGTTCTGTGAAATGGTAAAGAATTGCATATCAATCTATGAAACCTGTGCATATCTAGTGGCATAGACTGGGTGGTCCTTAGACTGAATACACAATGAAAATGGCTGTTGGGCTGGCACCTTACTTCAACATCTGGTATGCAGAATTGATCACTCTGATATCCCATAGTACTACAAAAGTACTATTTTGGTTGTCACTAAACGAGAATTATATTTTTATTTCTTGCATTTGGTCTGATACCCTGCCCTTGAATCATGGTATTCATTGTAGATGAAATAGTGAACCATCTGTAGCCAGCAATACAAAAGAGATTATTGTTTCTGGCTCATACCAACGGAAGTTGTGAGTCTTTATCTCCAGCTTTTGATTCACAGATAGAGACAAAAGATATTGTGAATTTAATAAGGCAGATAATGAAAACAGAACAGTACTACATCAGTGCTGACTTTCACTGGACATTTTACTGCAATCTCTACCTCTTACATTTCTAGCTTTTCAGAAAAATTAAATCAGTTCTTCACTTTGAATACCATTTGGATTTCAACAGTTAAAAGATGACATGAAGTTCATATATTCTGAATAACACTAAGACCCTCTTGCTCCAAGTATTATTTCTACAACTGTAATTGCTTGAGGAACTTAACTTCCGTTAGAAATAGGTAAGAATCTGTGTACAGCATCTGAGATTAATGCTCCTTAATGCTGGAAGGCTGCCTCATCTCTGATTCACATTGAGTCACTGCACCTTCTCATAGTTTCAAAGTCAAGACCTTCCAGTCTAGATGTGAGATGTATTTAATCTTCAAATAAGCTTCAGAACAGCCTGTCTCTCTTCTGTCTTTATCAGCATGAGCTCAGTGACACCAGGCTCTTCGTCAACATTAATAGTGTCTCCTGAGTGAATCTCTAAGTAAAATGAAGGGAACTGAAAATAAAATATGCCTACCTGGGTAGGTGGCAAGAACATGAAGTTTAGGGAGCAGCGTGCTGCTCTGCTAGTGTCATCTATTTTGGGTTAGGCAAAATAGAGCAGGGGGAAGTCATTTTTCTGTAGAATATTGTGTAGAATGACATCAAGGCTGTAAGACCTCTGCTCTGGGTCCTGACACTGAAGAACTCTTCTTTGCTGTACACTTTTTCCACTGTTTGCCCCCATAATAAAAATGCCCTACAGTGAATTTGATCATATCTCCTGATAAGATTATTTTACAGAAGATACATTTTAGCATACAGGAGTATTTTCCTCCTAATCACTTTGAATGTTCCATCTCTTCATTTCAACTCATCAATTTTTTCTTCGAATCCTGAGTGATGTCTTCGATATTTTTCTCTCTCTTAAAAAAGGAGGAATATCTGCAAATATTTGAAAGTCATTGTGTTCTCTGGTTGTTAATCAGTCCTGAAATTTCCAATAGCTTTATTTTCTTTTATTTTCTGAAGTTAATTGGCCTTTCCATACTAATGAATTAAGAAATAGGTAAAGAGAGAAAATGCTTTTGAAAAAAGGGAAAAATAGATTTTACTCAATAGCAGTTTTAGAACTGTTTTAGGAGTTTTAGTCCCATCATTTCCCAGCTCTTGCTGGGATAACCACTCCCCATGCCACACATAAATGTATGAGGATGTCCTCCAGGTCCCATACTGGAGGCTCCTCAGCCTCTGCATCCTATTGCTTATTCTCGCCATAAAACCAAGTCAGTTAATGCCCCAGCACTCTGGTGCCATTTGAAATTACTTTGATATTGTGAGATACACAACACATTCTGTCCAAGAACCTGCAAAAGGCAGTGTGTACCCAAAGAAACGAAAGATAAAACTACTTCCCAAGCACCACTATTAGCCTGCCTTGGTACTGGAGTAACATTAGGTTTTGCCTAAATAATCCTCCCCTTTTATATTATGGAAACATAGAGATTTGTCAAGAAAGTCCAAGAAAGAACTTAGGTAAGGATGAGATGTTGGAAATCACACTTTACAAAACCAAGCTGCTTATCTGTTTTAAATCACAAAGATTTGCAATCATCTTAAGAAGGAAATTAAGTAACAATTTGTTCTTGCACAGTTATTTTATAAATTTGAGATTAGATACTGGAAGAACTGTAGTACTCTTTCATGAGAGATTTAGCAAAACCTTGAAATTTTTTTTTAAACCTCTTTTCCTTTATCATAAGTTAGATAGTCATTAATTTTCTAAGCCCCCAAGGAAGGCTTCTTTCCCTGCCTATATTCCAGAAAAAAGTTGGAGCTACTCAGGGGGGACAAACTAGGTATATCTTTCCTCCCATCCTTCATTTTCTTCAGCTTTGTATTCACATACATATACATACCTAGATTTATATAAAATCTTGGAGATCTGTAATGCTGAGGTACAAATCATGTGGGTAGAAGTGAAATATTCTCCCTTCTCATCTGTAAAAACCAACTTGTTAAGCTTCATATTTACAAATGTATGGGGAGAAAGAAGACACCTGCTGTTGCTGTGGCATAAAATGTGTATTTTTAACTGAAAATTTCTTTGGAACTCAGATATGGGTTGACATTTGAAATGTCAGTGTGTAACAATTTACTATCATCTATTTTCCTACAATATAAAGGCTAGACTTTTAATACTTGTAGACATACTATTTCTTGTGCAAAGAGGAGATAGGTATGTAATATTACCTAGAATTTAATGTGCATTATACTGCCCTTTGCCAAAACTCCACATACCTTCTATATTGAAGAATAAGTTAGAATTTGGTCATCTTACAACCATACAAAACATCAGCAATAACCCAACAAGCAAAATCCAGTGTCAGCACATGCAAAATCCTTTACACAGAAAAAGCACATAGGAGAATTATTATAAAATTTCTTAGCAAATATGTATTGAATAGTTCCAGAATATTGCAAACAGTATTTGAAGTATAATCTTTAAATTAAACCTACTAGATGATAAGGCTGCTTTATCCAAGACTTTCTCACCCAACTTTGTCCTGTTCTTTCTTTTAAACCTCGGATTAAAGCATTTAGCTGCTGGCTATATTTAAGCTCTAAAAGCTTTCTACCTTGTAACAGTGACAAAAAGTCCTGTCTCTGTCGAAAAAATATTCTGATGGGCAGAACAATATTCTAATGATGGACCTTGACAACCTCTCAAACTACACCTGAAAGTGACATATTGCACTTCATTTCAGATGCTTGCCTTCATTCTCTTGCATGAAATCGCACAACTTCCCAGAGGCAGAAAAAGAACATATCTGGGGCAAGGAGGCTGGTTTGTTTGGTTTTAATTCATTATCCTGTTACTTCTTAACCTTCTAAGAGCCAGCTAGCCATTTAATGTCACCAAGTGCAAAGATAAACTTTTTTAGTGCTGTGCCTTCACTCAAGTTTCTTTTCAAGAAACAAAACAATGTAAAAAGCAGCATAGCTTAGTGGATTAATAGCTTCAGAAGATACATGTGAAAAGTGGTGATGGAAAGTGAACTTTGACAGCAAAGATTAACACTACTGTCCTGAAAGGTTCTGTGTTGTTCAATAACAGTTGGTCATACATAAAGTGTTCCGTATATGGGTTCATAGTTTGTTTTGTACCGTGTGTTGAGCACAAAAGTCATACTTTTGAAAAGGGTGAATGGTGAGGAAAGGGCCAAAAGGGGAAATGATGTGGTGGATACTAAAAAGCTACACCACCCCAAGGGAAAACAGAACAAGTTCATGAAAGTGGAACACCAAAATGAATTATTAAATATACACTTATATACAGATGTCTCTGGCAGACAGTCCCTGAGCAGCAAATTGGTGGAGACTGGGAGAGCATTGTGGGACATATCACTGTGTGACTGCTCTTTTTTTTGCCCTGGTCCCTAGGCAGCATATTTTGGTCATTCTTCAAGATAGGATGCAGGACTAACAGTATTCATCCAATGAAAACCATTCAACACTAGAGTAATTTAAATAACAAAGCCTTACAGTACCAACAAAGTTCTCAAACTAAAACAAAAACCATAGTCAATGTCACAAAACACTAGAGTTTTTCTCAATCTATATTTGGAAGGAGCAATAAAAAACAGTTCCTGGTAGAACAGCTGATGTAATATGTATCACTTATGTGCTTCTATGGATATTTTTCTTAAAAATATTGAAAATTTAAATAATTTTTTAGGCAACTAAGATATGAGTAATAATCCACAGAAATGGCCTTCAAATATCCATGGAGCATTCGCTGCATAAGCCTGGAACAATAGTTGAAGGAACTAAGCGAGCATGTATTTTATAGGTCACGTAGATGAAAAATAAGAGTTTTCATTTCTTATAGAGTAACGTTAATGATATAATAATTGCTATACTATCTCATTCCATATTTAATTTCAGACATTTAGGTTTAAACATTAAAATTTCTCATTCTTATAATTTGTTTAATGGGTCATCAGTATCCTTGATAATCAATGCTATTAAAGTGAGTTCTAAAGGTCTGCCTAGCCCAGTACCCCATCTCTTGAGGGTGGCCAGCAGAGGATGCTTGGAGAAGCATTCAAGGACAGAGCACTCCAGTTATGCTGGATTCTCTGGCAGCTTCCAGTTTCTACAGTTTATGGACTTCCTGAGACAGATCAAATATTAAATATCAGCATTTAATCTTTATGAACATCTTTGTGTTTAAAATAGTTATATTTAATATCCCCTGATTGCTTTTTCTTTCATCGATGTTTGCGATCATTTTAGAACAAGTCTAATGCTACAGCATCCTATGGTGATGTGATCCACTCTTCATCTATCCTTTATGCTACTTTGTTCCATTTTACAATCACTCCCTCCCTTTTTTATGAGGAACATCATTCATTTTCTTCATCGCAGTCCTTATTTTACAATCTTCTATCACATTCCCTCTTCAGTGCTCTCTCTTTCAGTCCTTGTCTATAAAATTATTTTTCATACAGAAACCATTCCATAACACTTGACTTCTCTTCTATCTTTTCTAGTTCTACTGTTCCATTTTTAGATAAACGATCTTGACAGCAAAAGATAATCTTATGGATAAGGTATTAGACTAGGGTCCTGGAAAAAGGGATTATATTCTTGTTTGTGTCACAGATCTTATGCATTATTCAGTCGTCTTGTCTGCTTAATTTTGAGTAACCATTCACTGCTAAGTGAGTATATTCTTCAGAAACAGAGATCATTTCTACTTCCAGCATGTAGAATATAACCGCTATATGAAAATTTGATTTGAAATTATTACTTAAATAACACTATGGCATGGGGTTAATTTGCGTCTTTTCTAAATTAATTGAGACCCTCAAATCTTTGGATCAGACACCTAGAGAGTCTCAGAGGCAATTCTGGGTACCTCATTTCTGCAGTGTTCATCTTAAAAAGGCTTTAGAAAAAAGGACTAGTTTACAATGGGTTTGCACGTATCCCAGAAAATTATAAGGTATTATAAATGTGTGAAAAACAGGCAAGCAAAGTCTCAATTTCCATGTTGAAGGTGAATTGCTTTTATAAATGAAAAGAACACATTGATTTTTCCTAATATAAAAGCACTGTTCAATAGTTTATTTTATGTCCTAAAAATGGGTAACGCTGAGAAATTTGGAGAGAACATTGGATTTTCTTTTTGTAAATGCATGTTGATTTCTCCAGTGATATCCACTAATTTTTGGTGCTCTATCATCCAAATGGCATCTCTTGCATCCTTCATTGCAGACCTGCCATTTATAAACAATATGAGACTTTTATTTTTTTCTTTCCCACATTTATTTCTACTGAGCAAAGAGAAAAGCTTCAGTAAGAGCTCATGTGGCATGATGACAGAAAGGCAAATGAGGAGGATGTCAAACTAAATGAAAGAGCACTTGAACTCCAAACATCATATTAAAACGTTGCTTTCTAATCAGTGGATAATGTCTCTGAATTTCTGGGCCTTGCCACAGAGCCTTAGGCATCTCAGATGGAGTCCAACGAGCCCTAAGGCCTTACTCGCACTCAAAGATCCAGACTTAATTTATGTACAAAACAGAGACTAAACCAAAATCCACTGTAGGAATCAAAAACTTTTTATGAATTTTGTAGGGGATTTGCAATATTTTCCAATGCACAATGCTTGGTATAGTTAGTAAAGGCAGGGAAATACTATGCACTCAAATATCTGTGGCATAATATCAGAACACGTCCTAAATATTTAACAGATACTTCTTTAATTGGGAAAAAGATTCCAGAATCAATTAAAAAAACATCTTAAAAAATCAATGAAATACATAAAATGGGATTATGTTCAGTTGGTTTCTCTGTGGATGTATAATTTTTTTGTTTCAATCAATGCACAGAAAATGTTTTCAGGATTCCCCATGCAAAACAGCACACTGATTTAGAGGCCTCACTGTCAGGTCCAGCCCACCCTTTACAGATAACAAGAAAACAAAACAGGAATTCCTTTTGCACCAAGTGATTTCCTAGGTCATGGCCAAGAGACACACTGCCTTTCACAGCAGGTTTCAACAAAATACTCCAGGTACTTCTTTGTGGGAGGAGGTAAGGTGCAACCAGGGTTTTTCCCCAGTATGATCGGCAAGTCAGGTCTATCCATGGCAGCAACACAATGTTAATGAATCAAAAGCTGCCAGTATTTTGGGCATCAGATTATATAGGCAAGAAAGAAAAAGAAAAATGCACAGTAGTATCTTCCAAGGATGTCTGCCCTCCTCACATACTCACTCCAACCTCACATCAGCGTGCCATAGTTTAACCATTCTTTTTTCCTGGCTTGCATTTAATTTGATTTTCCACTTAGGGAATGACTGCACTTAATCGATCCCTGCAAGCCCATCTCAGTGGAAGAAGTGAAGCCTCCAAAATTCATCAGGGAAAAGCTAATAAACTTATTAGACCCAAGCATCTCCCAGACATGACCCAGTAAAGTTTTATTTCATTTTAAATGAAAGATACTGAAGGAAGGACTATTTGAGGGAAGCCATAAATAAATAAAATACTGTGGATGACTGGTTACAGAGCTATAGAAAATAAAAAAAAAGCTTGGGTACTGTCTTATATAACGTAAAAGCTTGTGATGTAGCATGCATTACAAATGAACTGCAGTACTAGAAGAATATTGGTATCTATTTATTTTATGTAATGAAACAAACCAGACCCTATAAATGAATAACTACTGGCAAAATTCCAATATTTCCCATGACTTACTCTAAGATGACCCAGACAGGGAAGTTTTCAAGATAACTTCATTTGGAAATGCTGTAGATAGTATTTACTGCTCCTAGGTATATTACTAACCACATCATAAGTACCAGTAACAGTCATATTTGTTATTACATCTGCTTTTTTTTCCAGCTTTTGCTTTTGAAAACAAATGTCTTTAGGCATAGAAAAGGTACTTTTTAGAAGGAATCTTCCTGACTTAGCGTGCATGGTCTATGTATGCAGAAATAATGTTTAAGCAATTCCATCACATTCCTGAATTCTGCTTAAAAGAATCCTATTCAAATTAAATTTGGCTTTTGTCCAGTCTATTGTTCCATGTATCCAGATATCAGGAGTCTTGGAGATTTTTTACTTTCACAAAAGAAAATTTTAAATTTGTGTATATCTTTCTTTCACTATGACTGCACAAAACCAGAGGTTTTCAGCTAGCTGAAGTTTTGCCCTGCAAGATTCTGTACAAAGAGCTGTGCATCATATCTTCTAACAACATCCTTCAATATGAAATGGTCAAAATTACTTTGATCCATTGTGGTTGTATGTTATGATTTTAACTGACTATTACAGACCTGCTCTGCTTCCAAACTAAATACACAGACAACATGAAAAGTCCTTCAAGAAAGCAGACAAAGATCATTTCATAAAAAAACTAAGCTGCAAAAACCCTTGCTAAGGCATACTCTTTTTGCACAGGATTTCTTACTGCGCTGGTTGCCAGACTCTAATAAGCAGTCGAGTTCATCTGCCTCTCCTCAAATCCTTGAGTCTTCACAGCCTACAAAACGTAACATGCTTTGTAATAAACAGAAGACTCGGGTTAGCTGCATTCAGAATCTACTTCATAGAGGATCTTCAAGTAAACTGAGATACCATCTCAGTTCTTTTACAGGTCTTTTCAAAGGTTTCGAGCCTTTTTTCCATGAAACCATACAGCTGGCTCACAAAACAAAATTTTAATTCTGGTGTCCATCTGGATGCTGCAGCTCACGTACTGTGCTGTGAATTCCCTTCCTTACCTGCAGCGGGAGCTCAGCACATCTGTCAGTGTCCCATGTCTGCTTGTTCATGAGTGTGACTTCCAAAGCCACCTCCCAGATCACCTGCTGTACTTACCCACTTGTGATTATCCATTATTATTCATTGTCCATATTTATAGCAGTATTAGTAATGGAATCAACAATAATATTAATGACAACACCTCTACAGATGCAACATCTCTATAGACTATTTTTTTCATGCCTTTCATTTGCTCTATAAGAAGTGCAGCATCTTCTTCTGGGGTACCACTTACCTTTCATTTTTGTCTCTATTTAGATGAAGAACACCTTGAAAGTTCGCCAGTTTTGTTTATATCTTAATTGCTTTCCTCTGAATGTTGTTGTACTTAAGTCTCTTCCAATGTCTTCCTAACTTAAAACAAGCACATTTTTCATTTCCTTTTCAATTTCAAAACTTATATTTATACTTAGACATTAGAACGATGGCCATGTGGATAAGCAGAAAAGTACAATAAAATTTCTGGGTGTATCCATTGACTGTTGATGTCCAGCATGAAAAAAGGTTGGGATCTTTGTAGCAAGTGATGACTTATTAAACTATCTATTTTCATGTATATGCCAGCGGGAACACTTAGTGAATTAGTGTGAACAGTCTAGTTCCTGGATATGATCTTAATGGGAATCGATGTTCATAATCAGGAATAACAAAATTAAAACATATTCATATAAAAACTACTGAAGCCTTTACCAGTCTGATGAATAAATATAACTTTCCTGAAAGATTTAGTTAATTCTCAGATCATTTATGCTGAAATTTCTATGATAAAATAGAGATGTGGCACGTATCTTAGAATTCTTCTATTGACTTCTTTTCTAAGCTTGCACGAATTTGTGTCACAATTCAATAGTTTAAAAAATACATGCTGTTCATGGGATACATAATATTAATTTATTTGCAAGCTCATCATATACTAGAATCGGGCTTCATACTATTATTTAAACATGGAGAGATGAGTTGATAAAATCGTATGATGGGCACCCTATCCAGAACTCGCTGATGTTACAAGCAAAATTTGATGATTCTTTGGATTAGACTCTATGAGACCAGATCTCAGTATTTACCAGATGAAAGTCAGTCTTCCTCCTTTCCCCTTCTTTGTGTTAAGGAAAGACATTGAAGTAAACATATAGACATTTTCACATCTGCAATACTAATAGACTAGGATATTGCCATGAATGTGTCTTGTCTGTGAAATTTCCAGGTAAACTATTTACCTCTTCACTCTGTTGTATATTTTTGTTTATACACGTAAATATTGGTTTTATGTCTCTTATTTTAGTTTTCCAGGTTGCAGCTATTCACTTGTACAGTGCGAGGACTTTGAGCCTTTAATTGACTCAGACTCTGATTCAATATTTGCTTGTGTTAACTCTGTGGAAGCAAGGTATTGTAATGCTTTGCTTTTATCTGTAGAATTTATTTTTTTCTGTAATAGTGTTGGTCCTTTCAGGGTTCTTCAAAGGAGTTTCATAATTTTTTTTTTTTTTTTTTTTTGCAGCGCACAGGACTGAAATATCTATGGAAGATCTAATAATGAGATAAGTTTGCTATTATACTTATTTTTCACCTTGAAAGATACATTGCCTGAAAATATGTTTCTAACTAGGAACCCAGTGTGAATAAATACATAGTGCGTTATTGCCCATTAAAATGGTGCTGACAGTTATATATTCTATATGCACATATATCTACATATAAAGCACCTATATCTATCTTTAGGTTCTCTAGATTACTAGATTTACTCACCCCTAATCCAGTCTAGATTTATTGAATTTATAGTATTATAAAGCTGCTACCGTAAGCACAGAAACCTGTTTTTGGCAACAAGGATTATGTCCACATTAATAAGTAATTTGGCACAGATCAAAGCACCTGGTGCTGAGACTCTTCAAATCTTCATTGTATGAGGCTTGCAGAATTGCCCCTAGAGTAGTTTTAGCTATGCATCCTCTCCACCTTTCCACCAGCTGAGACAAACGCCTGCCTTACACTTTTACTCCAAGGCTTGCTGAGGCTATCCCACGAACCCTTCCTTTGGCTATGTGACAAAATGTCATCCAAACATGACTGATGAATAGCTAATAGATGCATTGAAGGTAAATTCTTATTTCTATCCAGAAATTCAGTTTATAAACAGTCCCAAAAGAAAAATTTGTTGTTTGAAACATAAGCGTCAAATATAATGAATGGTCTCTTAACTTTTATAATACTTCCTGAAAACTAGATTAAGGTATAGTAGAAAACCTTGCAGGAATAGTGAAAGTATAATAATTAATAGTGGAACTATTACAAAGTCCAATCAAATACCTTTCTAAAAATACTCCCTTTGCGTCATTAACCTTGTCAGTCATTTCTTTAAATAAATCTCTATTTAAAAATAATAAAAGAAGGAAATGTACAAGTGTATACTCCTGGAATGACTTCATAAATTGATTAATTTTTGAAACATTTGACTCTGATTAATGAGAACAAGACAGCTGAAATATGTGAACTGAAGATATAAATACATTCTACCTATTTTTACTGCCATTTTTCAAGCTGTCTTTTCTGAGGATTACTTAAAATTAAATACCCTATACCTTGCATGGAAACCTGCAAATCAAGGATATTTATTTTTTTTTTAAACATAATGACAAGACCTCTTATTATTGCTTTTTCTGAAAATAAAGGAATTGGTGAAACTATAGCTCTAATGTATGCCACATCACATGTATAGTAATATATTTGTGAAATTATAAAATTATTTCAGCACAACCTCACTAACACTGGTGTAGATCTTGAACCTAAAATGACCCACCAAAGGTGACTCGCTCCATTTGTACTCTAAGCGAGCTGAACTCTGTTCAAGGACTCCACCAGGGCACCAAAAGAACATGAAGTTCCTTCACCCCCAGATCATTATAGCGCAAGGGTATTAGTTACACTAGACATTTCTACACTACCACCAGTGTGCTAGAGAATGACAGGTTCCAAGAACCACAGCAAAAGATATAACAAGAAGCCAGCATATGCAGTTAAAAAGGTAGAGGTGACTCAGTTTCAAGGGGTTTACTTTAAATACTTAAAGACAGTTCTGACTCTGGAAAATATTTAATATTTAAAAATAAAGTAAAAAACCCTGACTCTTGAGATCCTTTTTTCTGTGGGCAACAAATATTACTGTCTT
The DNA here is from genome assembly GCA_013396915.1 of Stercorarius parasiticus. NCBI lineage: Eukaryota > Metazoa > Chordata > Aves > Charadriiformes > Stercorariidae > Stercorarius > Stercorarius parasiticus. Next base: position 365,034 of record VWZL01001505.1, on the reverse strand, counting down.
TTTCTCTTATGCAAAAGTAAACCTGCAATTATTTCAAGCATAGCTTCACTTGCAAAGCAGCAGTGGTATGAATAGGAACCACTGACAACTGGAAGTGCTGCTTTGCCATGAGAGCTGGTACAGAGTTTGTAGTAAAACTCTACAGAGTTTTACTGCTCCTTGGCTTATTAAATTATTAATTTTTTTTGTTCTGAAGGTGATATATCAGGACTAAATCTACAATTCATATTTTATAAACCTACAAATAAAATTATTCTCATTGGTGACACAGATGGCAAAAATAAGTCTATATTGAAATTGATGGGAGTTTTGTGTACATGAAAACTACAAGATACAGGTGCTTATAATTATCATCTTTAAACCTAATTTCATTTCCTCTGTCTTTGTAAGAAATTCAAAGTCCTTTGGAAGGTATTTGGCATTTAAATTCCAAGGGCTGCCCAAATCCAGTAGCTGAAGCTGAAACTTGAGATAAAAAAAGAAATGAAAGATTTTCTGAGAGAGAAAAGTAGTTTGTGCTTCAGCCTTAAGTGATCCTGATATCTGATACAATGGAAAAGCTGAAGAAGAGATTAGCCATTTGAAAAATGACCATTTCAGAGCTGTTCATTGATTTCTTAAAGGTCTATTCACTGAAAATACATTTCAAGCATAAATGGCAAAGATCCTACTGGTAAGGCATTCCTTGGATTCAAACTGCTTGCAGTCTGCTGCCTCAAAACAGTAAAAAATATTGCTAACCTAGTAGTGAGTTAACATTGGCTATAATTGTGTGTGCCAGCCTGTGATGGCACATGCAGGCAAAAAGGTGCTACTAACAGGATTCAGTGTAACTGCATGTATTTAAGTCTAAAGTTGTGTTACACTTTACAATAATTTTAATATTGCTGAGGATGTCTGGTGGATAGTAGCTGAGACTTTTATTCTACAGAAAGATAATGCTCTATGCAGCAGAAGTAAGGAGGCATCCAAAGGTCCAGCAGTTAGGGCCACATGCTCGCAGCCACAGTGCCAATTCTGGATCCAGTGGCATGGGAAAGTAAATACGGTACAGGGAGAGGAGACAACAACTTATTTACAGCAAATGACTGACTTCTGATGTATTTGGATTGCTATTATATCAGGATCACATTATTATCTTGTGGTCATCTGCTATTCAGAATGCTTGATATGTTGAAGACAGATGACGTCCTAGAAGACGAGAAATAGAAATTATGGTGACATCCTTTTAGAAAGGACAAAAAAACCACACACAAAAAAAAGAAATAAAATATGGGTCAGGGAATTAAGAACAGACAGCTTAGGAAAGTTCTGGGACAAATACCCAAACAAAGTACACAACACCTGGAATATTACCAGAAAAGAAGTAACAGCTCTCAAGCGCAAATAATGCCAAATCTTTCTAAAATCTTTTTAAAACAAGTTATAAAGTCTAGGGATAAAGAGGGAAAAAACCCACCAACCAAACAGCAGTGATGGGATTCAGTTTCTTATATACAATATTCATTACCATGAAGGCATCCAAGGCAACCATATAAGGCTGGCAGATATGACTTACAACCCAAGGGAGATCTGCTGTCTTCTAGCTGACAGCTGGAGGCCAGGCAGGATATTTTATGTTACCAAAAATGTTACTGAACATCTACGCATAGGGAACTGAATTAATCCCAAATGTCGTATGCCTTGACTTTGAATACAGATTTCTAGGAAACAGCTCCTATGTGAAAACCTGATAGGAGTGGAGGCAAAAATGACCTTATGGCTATACCTGGAGAACAGTTATCTGCAGTGGTTGCCTAATCAGAATCATTGAATCAAAAGGGGTCCCCAAAGGGCTTTGCCATTGACCTGATTCTGTGTAAGATTTTCCAAGTCACTAACAGATAAACCAAACTGAATTTCTCGAAGCTTTGTGTTATTTGCAAACACGCCGGGTGATACTTCCCCTTTATTCAGCACACCTAGAGTACTGTGTCCGGTGCTGGGCTCACCAGTACAAGAGAGAGATGGAGCTACTGGAGAGTCCAGGGAAGGGCCACAAAGAAGGTTAAGGAACTGGAGCATCCCTCCTATGAGGAAAGGTTGAGAGAGCTGGGACTGTTCAGCCTGAAGAAGGCTCAGGGGGAAATTCATTTGTGGCACTACTGGTATTGACCAAGGACTTCTTTGTTTTAAGTGATGAATGTAGCACATTATCCCCCAAATTACTACGCAGCCTGTGAGGACAATTAATTTTTCTGAGAAATTACAAGGTAGTTAATTAATCTGAGTTGAAGTTAATTAAAATTTCACTCCTTTAAGAAAAGTGTTGGTCCATTTAGCATATGTCAGTCTTTTTCCACTAATGATCTCAAAAAGAAAATATTATACATTCTTGAAGTTTATTTTTAAAAGCTGTTGAATTTCTCTATATAATCCTCAGCTCAACAGAAGTGGAAGTTTATTGTGTGTTATTATCAGTTAATTTTTACTTAACCACAATAAGGCTAAATACTAGTAGGTTATTGTGACATCAGAGCTAAGTAGTCAACCAAATTTGCGTGCAACACTTCCAGTGTTTGTTTTATATCATGAGTCTGAGGAAGACTGGGTAAAGGCATTAGAAATGTAATAATGGGAGTACTCAGCTCCATTCTCATGGAATTTAAAAATCACGTGGCCACATACTGCTTGGGCAACAGTTCCTGAAAGACTCCCCTTCACACCATTCCCTCTGCTGGGGGAAGCAGTACTATCACGAAAAATGAAATCATGCATGCCCATAGAGCTTGTAGAAATTGTGACCTGGAGACTGAGCTCTCCCTTTTGCCCCTATACAACACACTGATGTCACTAATATTTCAAATTAAGGATCTCAAAGGTCCTTTCCAACCATGAAGATTCTACGATTCTGCATCGTCGACATGCTTTGTCGGTTTAGCAGTGCTGAGGAGAGGCAAGACCACCATAAAATCCAGCTTAACTGGCTGGCATGCTCTACTTGCTTTAGTGTGTTGCTGAATGTGCTCCTAAATTTGAAATAAAATATGATTTAAGATATAGCTAAAATCAGAACTGATACAGTAACATTACATTCTTCCTGTGCTTTATTAGTATATAAGTTTTGAAATAATTTAAATACAGTAAAAATACTAGACAAACATAGTCCTTAGACTATGTAGGATATGAATTGTTTCTTCAAGCACAAAAATATCAAAAGGATGTGGTAATCCTTCCGAAATGCTTTATTATAAAACAAAAATACCTCTAAACTTCACTCAAAGCAATGAAACCCTTATATGTAGTTCTACCATGAGAAAAATAGTTTGAGGAAATGGGAAGGTGGTAAATCAAATTAATTTTAAAAGACCTTTTTTAAAAAAACAAAACAAAACAAAACAGTATTTGAATACCTGAGAGATGCCAATCATCTTGCATCCTAACATATGCTAGAACTTCAGGAATACAAAACTACTACTTGTAAATAATTATGTGCATAGTACACAGATTTATAAATACTATTACTGAGAAATCTATGAATAAACATATTCTGTCATTTCCAATAAAGCTTTCAAATTCCTTTCTTATTTTATCTTAAGTCACCTTTATCCTTTCTTGTTCCCTCTGTTTACTTAAAGTATTTGAATACACTGAAGGAAAAACTGTGATTTAAATTGCACAGTTAGAAGTGGAAAGATGGTTTTTTATTTTGCTTTGGGTTTACATCTTCAGGTTTTGTTTTCAGTTGACAGGACAGGAAACTGGAGGGAAACTTGTCTGAAATATATGTGTATTTGTGTGTATATGTTTTGGCTGTTGGTTGGTGGTTTTTTCCCAGAGTAGATTGGATTTATTTGAAATATACAAGACAAAAGTTCATCATTTCAAAGATACCTGGGTAACTTAGAGGAGAAAGTTAGTGACAGACTCCAGAATTTAGGTCTGTCATTTCCTTGGGTACTTTTTAACATGTTGTAGTATTGTGCTATGTTAGGTCGAGGCATTAAAACATAAAATTGATTCAGAGTCCTTGTGATTAAAAAAAAGAGTGTTAGTGTACTAAATGAATATAATTTAAAATTATTTTAGAAGCACAATCATAGATAATGATTACCCTTCATAAGAATGCAAAAACCACCACGGCATTTGACATTTTGTCTATAATAGTGTTTTGTTGAAGAAACGGAAAACTGTAGCCAATTAGGGCTACAGACTGCAGACAAACATAACAGGAATTGCATCAAGTGTGCTCCTAATTACTCCATTTCCTGGCACTGGCAGGAACTTTCCCTCCAGGGCGCCTTGCAGATGCTTGGCTGCCCTGGCGGTGGGACCAGACTGTCCCACCTATCCCAGACCATCCATTCTGAACAAGGGTTCAGAGGGTTGAGCAGAAGTACTAAATGCAGACTTCACTGTGATCTAATTTAAAGACTTCTAAAGCAATATGACATTTTTAGGCAAAATGTTATAGAGAAGACGATTACTATTTCTGATAGTGACCTCACTTGCACACTCAAGGACCTGCAGTTGAGTGCTCATAATCTAAACTGTGTTTCAAGGATATAGGAATAAGTATAAACTAGTTCAGAAGGTCCAGTGTGAACATCAGTTCAACGTCTATAAAGTGTTTATGACTTGAAACAAGCTTAGCTAATTGCTAATCAATGTGCTGAATCCTGAGACAGAGTGTTTTAACCAGGATATGGATAACAGTAAACCTAATATGCAGTCTTAGGAGGAAAAAAGAGAAGTTAAAATATATAATCTAAAATGATAAACCAGATCGGAGAAGCACAGCAATTTACAGAAAAAGATCTTTCCTTTCAACAAGCATAAGTATTTCCTTGCATGCATCATTACAGAATGAATCTTTACCCTTCCCTGTTAATAAAGCAGAAAAATTAAAAAATAATTGTTTGTGATCCATATTTAGGTTATGTAAACTTAATCTCTAAAGCAATATGAGTTATTTTCTGCTTGCTGTATTCAGTAATATGTTTAGAAATACATAACAATGACTTAATGAAACTCAAGCTTATTGAATGAGATATTTTGAAGCAGCTCACAGAATACATACGAATATGTATGTATGTATATAAGTTATAACAATATAACTTATTCTGCTCCATATAGCAAAATTTGGTCCTCTTGGTCTTTTGATGGATGCACGTGGATATAGTTAAAAGCAAGAATCAGAAGACAGGAATTAGAAATTATACAGGCAAGGTGAATTTGCATATCAACTTGAGAATACAGATGGAAATGAAGGTGTATTTAATCAGGCACTTTATATTAGCATTATTGATTACCTAAAGGGTTCTGGCTGTCACAGGCAAATGTCAGATGCTCTAATTAGATTACTGTACAACTTGTGTATGAGTTAATTGCACAGGGGATTGCATATAAAACAAATGCAATCTTTGTTTTTCACACTTATTTTTTTGTCCCTCAGCAGATCTTTTACGTCTTCTGGACAAAGACAACATGAAATACAGTTTCTGAATGCAGATTTGTTTTGGGATGTTCAATAATTTTATGTATGCAAACAGTGTGATTCCTATCTCTAGTTTACCAATGGGTCTATAAAGCCTCACAGAAAGATTAATTACAGCTCACATCAATTTTGGCCTCTAGATGTCATGTAAAGAACATAACACCAAAGAGGAAGCAGAAGATTTTTGATTATGTCCATCAGAGGGAAAAAAAAAAAAGAGAGAATAACAGGTAGGTAGTAGAATTTTAAAAAGTGTTGGGTTTACAGTTTCCATCTTTTCAAATAACTGAAGTTCTTAATTTTAAGTGGGAAGTAGGAAGAAATAAGTTCAAAGAAGAAATGTTACTGATTGAAGAACTACTTCTAGAAATCAACAAGATTTGAGAAAATAATAAACAAGGTTCAAGAACTCACAGATGTCATATAACTGATAATCAAGTTTAAAATTGGTACAGAAAATATAATAGCTGTCAAGGATGAAATAGAAATAGATGAAATAGACGTTTTGCATCAAACTCTGCCTGCAGTTCCAAGCATTTCTCAACATACTTTTGGTAACACTCTTAAAAATAATTTTAAAATGCATAGTACAAACACCACAAAAGCACTTTGCTCCATGACAGCATTTATCCAAGATTCTTAAAATGCATTAGTCATGCAAGTACCATATAAAATAAATAAATAGAATTATATTCATTTTTGCAGGTCAGTGAATAGAAAGAAAAAGTTATTGAAATGCAGGTCCAAACTCTAATTCCAAATTGATAGCAAGGCCAGAAGAAGAACCTCAAAATCTTTTTCCCGCTGAATTAAACATTCATTATCAAATATAAATACAAAATGTGACGGGAAATCAATTTAGATTCTATAAGGGATCTTGCACGTAGGGTTTCTAAGACATGTTTTTCTATGTCGTAAAACGCTTTGGAAAACTGCAGGTGCCTGCAGACTTAGGTACCACCAGTGGACATCTCATCTTTAAGCAGGCATTGTGCATCCTAACACAGAATACCCATGATGAGCAGAGACCCAAAGAAAGTGTGCATCCTAAAAGTTGAGTCCTGTACAGTACATGTAGGATGAGCCAGTAGAGTAAAGCTGACCTTATCCTTGGGTGTGAACATCCCTGGAGGTGTTCAAGGCCGGCTGGATAGGGCTTTGGGTTACCTGGTTCAGTGGAAGATGTCCCTTGCCATGGCAGGGGCATTGGCCTTAAGGTCCCTTCCAAATCAAGCCATTCTATGATTATATATGATCCTTAAGGCCACAAACCCAGTATTTATAAGCTGTGCAATGCTAGGGTTCTCAGTTGCTTCTCCACTCTGGTTCTATCAGCCATAAGTCTCTTAACTACCCAGCAGCTTGTGCCTTTTCCTGTCTTGCATGCTTCTCCCAAGGTTATCACCAGGACTACCAACCTGCCAACACAAAAATTTTATCTCACAGCTTCTGTTCCCACTGACTAACAATCATTTCCAAGCCAGAAGCACAGAATAAGCCAGGATCAAGCCTGTGCCAGTTGTTCGCCTCTTGGTAATGGTTATTTCAAAATTAAATAGTAGGTTACTACACAATGCTACTTGGAGTATGATAGTAGTTTCATACTGCTCTAAGTGTCCATCTTTAATTTTCTCTCTCCTTTCACTATAACATTTTTTTTTCCTTTTGAGCGAACAAATGCATTAATCAAAAATAGCTGTAACAGACTGACCATGTTGATCACACTTAATAGATCTAATCCTTTAAGTATGCCTTTTCCAGGACTTAAAGAATAATGAGATTAGACTCAGTTGTAAGAACATTCTGCTTGAAATTTCTAAGTGCCTCAAATGCATAAATACACTCAGCCTTGATACACAACATCGAGTATTTTTAATCAGTCTTTGGTATGTTTACACACTTGTAGCTTTATTTCACTTCTATTAACAGTAAAGAGTGGAAGAGAAGCTTTTCAATACAAGGTAACTCTTACCTAACATTGTACCTCACAAAATTGGACCCTGTTCCTCACCTTGCCTTTTAGCTATGTTCTCTGATTCTGAGGAACATGAAATGTTAAGTAAAAATCACCTTTAAGAAAATTACCTTTTGCCTTAGCTTCTTGCAGCTGTGCCCCAGCTGGGTCAGACACTTTCCATCAGTCAGTGCAAACTCCCAGTAGAAGTCAAAAGCAGAGTTTCAAGCTTTTTTTTTTTTTTTTACCATACAAACAAAAAAAGTTGTGAATGATTTTGTTCTCATGCAGACCATTTCTGCACTGTAAAAGAAATCTCATTTCTCAATTTCTTTGCAAGTAGCAGTGTACAGTAAAAAGTTGTCCCAATCCATTAACCAAAGATGATATGAACTAGCTTATAACAAAACATAAATGAAACTCTCTATGACAAAAAGGTAATAATTCTGCAAATGTGCGCGTTAAATGGTAACAGCTCAGGTCTTTTGTGGTCAAAACCTTCTGCTCAGATTGGCAGGTTCTATTCTGGGGAGTCTCAGATTTCTGCTAAACTGGCCTTTGGCACATGAAGTCTTTGTAGGCTGAGTTCAGAAGCTTTGGAATAATAGTTTAAGAGTGCAAAGGATTCTCTACAAGCATAAAAAGTATGCGAAAAAAAAAGAAAGGATTAAGCAGAAAATTATTTTAAAAGTGTGGGTTTTTTTGAAAGACTCTAACCTTGAAAAGGAAATAGTTTCTAGAAAATTAAACAGTGAAATACAATTGAATTTTTAAAACACCAGTTAATAGTTTGTGTCTTGAAATTAATTAAATTAAAATATATTTCAGGTATACAAAGTGCCTTTTACTCAATTTAATCACTGGTTAATTTGATCCTTCATTTAATTTGATCAAAACCCCAGGAATCAAATCAGCTGTATTAAAAATAGCAAAACTTTTCACTCCTTATTTTGATTAATTTTGATCGCCTTAGGCAAGTAATATCATATAATTCAATCACTGGTTATAGAACATTGCCATTTTAATTAATTATGAAAATGAAAAAATTGAGTGAGAACAGAGATAAAAACCCAAGGAAGAAAATGCATCTATAACAAAAGGACAATTACAACTCAATGTTCTGTTATTAAGACATTGTTACTAAAATTTTAGTTCTACCATTTGTCATTGGAACCCACATGCTTACTGCTCAAGCCTAATATCCAACTTCACCTGTGACTCTACTGTAAGCACAGGAAGATCAAAACTCAATAAAAAGAAGTGCCACCTCTTGAGATTTTCTTGCAAGGAGAAGCCACCTGTACAATGATATGCAGCATTTTAGCCTTCTAGGGAATTTCAGTCCTGCCTTGTGGCAAATCTCCTCAGACATGCTGTTGTCTTTGCTTTCCCACCTCTTCAGGAAAAATTTGCTGCCAAAACTGGCTCAGGAAGCAAATGAAATTATTTAAACAAAGCTGAGGAGAGAAGAGGGGGAAGAAAGTATCCAGCAGGTCTTTTCGTTACTTTCCATCACTTTTGCTTTGTTCTCCTTTCCTTCTCACTACTCACAGTGACCAGTTGGAGAAGCAAAAGGGGCAAATCTCGTGAATCTGGAGAGAAAGGCAGATTCCCTGAAGAAATATTGAGGCTGGTAGCATTCAGAATAATGTAAAAGACTGGTACCATAATTAATTGCCGGTCAAGCAGACTAATATTATGTAGATAAGTGATTCTCTAACTTCTCTTCATAAATATGGAAATAATGCCCAAATATGTGATGCACATAAATAATTCCAGATCCAGGGAACCAAGAGAATAATAACAACAACAACAACCACCACCACAATGAGAATGTAAAAAAAAAAAACCCAAACCCAACTGTTAAAAAATAAATCTTGGGATCCTGTTTCCTGTTTGTTTTCTTGTTTTTCTTTTTTCTTTGTTTGGGTTTTAGGATTAATAACATTGACTTACCAGTCCATGAATACGAATACATTTCTTCAAAACTAGTGGAAATCTAAGATAGAATTTATCACCTCCCAGCAAGGCATCAGCCCAATTTTTAGAGTCTAACATTTGTCAAATAAAGGTCTGTTGAGATCTGGCCTTGAGGGGGTCTATGCATGACTCCCAGCTTCTCTCAGATTTCATTGATACAAGTGATACTAAGAATAATGAAAGGATCCTGAGTGCATTAAGGCACTGATCAGTACCAACGTGCAAAGCATTTTTAAATGATTCATCAAAACATGGAAATATATTTTCCTGCCATCATATATAATTTTTTGACTCATAACTGGGACCCCATTTTCTTGAATAAACTAAGCAACTCCCATGCTGCAGAGGTATAAAGGTAGACAAAAAAATTTAGGGTGGTTTTAGATGTAACAAGACCCAGACCAACAGAAAATAAAGAAGTACCCATTATTCATCTTCCCTGAGAAAAGGAAATATTCTGGAAACATCTTTTCAGGCTCAATAAACCAATGCAAATCCATGAGATTTCATAACTATTTGCTTTTTCTTTACTTATTTTTTTTAGTTCTGAATTTTTATTCCATTGCTCAATCCAGATTGCAATGCAATGAAATTCTGAATTATTGCACTGTCTCGCAGAATTTCTGAACCATATAAAGCCCTGGCCAGGCAGTAGTGATCAAACATGTGTAGTCTTGTAGCAGATTCTATGCTGCCACATAATGTACATTTAAAAATATTTCACGTTAAATACAGCTATTTAATTTTAACTTAATTTTATTCAAGTTACCATGGTATATTTAATTGTTTAGCCATCCCAGCTAGTCCCTGTCTATCCTCAGAAAGCTCCTACTTGTTGAGGTTGTTCCCTTTCCACATTCCCATCCCAACACTTTGTATTTAAGATTATTTTTTTCCAGCACAAAAACCATCACTCTGAGGACTGATTGTGCTAGGTTGTCTGTTGTTCATCTTTCCTATAACCTAAACAGCTTGTAAATGTTACTCTGTTGAACTAAATTGCTGAAAGGTTCCTACAAAGGAAACAATCCTTCTTAGTGACCTTACAAACTAATTCTGTGTATCTGGTCATTTTAAGTGAAAAGCTTTGATAGCGGGGGGAAATTCTCTCAATATATCAGTCCATACATGCAATTCCATCTATTCCGAATTGTTTGGTTTTACCAGTATTTGTTCTGTACTTCCCTCAGGCTCAGAGCTCTTCTCCAGCACAGCATACACTGCATTTCAGCTCATAAAATTATTAATTGTTCAGATATGCAGGAGATGATTTTTACAGACAATCTATATTGAAAGACAATTTCAGGCCCTAAATTTCATTTAAAAAAAATAATAAAAGATTTGCTTATAGTAATGCTCAAACAACATTACCAAGCTTTTGCATTACTCTTTTTTGTGTTTCTTTTTTTAATGTGCAATCTGTAAAGATAACTAAGATGACAATGACTTAGTCTTTCTTTTTTTTCCAGTAAATAAGTTTTCAAAAGTAGAACATAAACTGTGATTAAGAATGTGTTTGTGAGTATAAAAGACAGCCAAAGACAGAGAAGCATCACTGGGACACAGCTTTGCAAGGTTTTGAAAAACAAAGGGAAATAATGCATTTATGTAAAAATCTTTTTCTGATTTCAACATCTTTTCTCCCACCAGCAGATACTGTTTCAGAGAAAATGGAATAAACTTACCTCCTTTCCTCTTTCCTAGAACGTGTCTTGTTCCGTCTTAAGGACCTGTGGTATTTTTAGTTTTCCATGTTTAAAAACTAACTGTTGAAACTGATTGTTAGGGGAAAACATGGCATAATTTTCATTGTAAGCATTTTTAAAGTTGTGAAAATGCAACAAAATACAGATTTAAATAATTTTCAAATATACTTTTATTACTTTTCAAATTTAATTATTATAAGAACAGTATCACTATATTAAAACCTAATTACCTTATACTCTTTCTGGCTTCATGACAATGCTCATAAAATGCTTAATATTCATGTAACATGCTACCTCACCCTGTAATATCACCATATTTATGGAAAGAAATTGTAATCCTCTTTACTGGCTCAGGTTAATTCCAATAAAATATTGAATCCATTTTCTAATCTAAATGAGTTCATTAGGAGAGGCATGGTACTGAGAATACCAAACTCTCTACAGAGTTCAGCTTCATTACATTTCAGCACTGTGCATTTCCAGAGCTGTTGTACTATGTTTATGAGGATTTATCTATACTGTTCCAAAAACATTCATCCTAATTCTACTCCTTCTGTGCATGCTAATCATGAATATGTTAAGTGGAAATACTAAGCTAGCAGCCAATCTCGTCCCCAGATGGGTTCAAGTTATGATTACAGAAGCAAATTTGCCATAAGCACTCGTAAAGCAGTGCCAGAGAAGAGGAAATAAAGGTTTGGAGATTCCTTTTTTTTTTTTTTTTTTTTTTTTTTTCCCCTCCCCCCCCGTTTTTTTCCTCTTTAGTATAGTGGATCTTTGAAAAGGAGTAGAAATGTCATAAAATGCTTAGAGGGCTGGTACTTCCAACCTGATGGCAACTATTTACCTTGTGTTAAGCCTTTAAATATTATGCATGGAATAATTCTAAGCAATATAAACCAAACTCCTTTGGATTGAGTTCTGGCATCTTCCTCAAGTTTAAGGGCACCTCTCCACCAAAATAATCCCACTGATCCTGAGAGAATTGCTGGCAAAGTAAAACTAGCTCAAACTTCAGCACGTAATTGAAACTGTTATCTTCATTAAACTAAAAAGCAGTGCATACAATTATTTTTACTCTGCCTTCTAAGGCGTCACCACCAGGTCTAACTCTCTCAGATAAAATCTGTATTTTTAAGGAAGAAATCATAAACTAAAATGCAGACAACACAAGCTATTCTCAAATTATTTATATTCAAGTGCCATGTGTATGTATTAACTGCCAATCAGTGAAAAAGGATGACCTTTATCGTTCAAACTTTTTTCTTTTCAGAATAACCAAAGCACGATTCCTTTACACAGTTAATTTGGTTTGATCCCTGTTTCACACACCACCAGCAAATCACTGAAACATTTAGTGGCCAGAAATATGTAGATACACTACTGAAATATGGACTACAACATAGGTCAGTAGCTACCTTCTTCATCTAAATACAGCAGCTCTGCATGGAACTGCTAGAACACAACTATTCTCAAGAAGAGAAGCACTCTTTTCCTTCAAACTCCTCGCCAGAATTAAGACAAGAAAAAGGAAATAAATTAGCTCTGTCCTTTACCTTTGAAGAATGGACGTGGGTGGCTGGTAATCTGAAGGACATCCACAATGAACAATTTGGCCAACTTTAGGTTGGCCGCTGGTTGTCACTGTTGCTCCACAAAACAGGAGCTGCAGACGTGAACTTTCAAAAGTAGTCCTCGCAGCCCAAACTTGCAGACTTTTGGTTGATCCCTTTACGTGGCCTGAGGTAAAGGCATCTGCTGAATTTTAACAGCTTTCAAGGCTGGATTGGTATGTTAAAAAAGAGCAGCTTGTCAAAGACAAAGAGATCAGATAACTGCAAAATGCAGCAGGGCTGAATATAGACAGAAGGAAATAAAATGCAAGTGCTAAAAAAAAATAAATCACATTTTAAAATCACAACTTGTTAATTCCCTTGTAAAGTCCAATATGCAATTTAAATATGTTATTTGATACTGATTTAAAGCCCAATCATTCAAAAACTCCTAAATAACATGCCACTTACCCCAAATAGCTCTCCTCATTTCGCAGCTGTTTTTAGTCCCTTTCTATAATCCGTGCATATTATGGAGCTGAACTCCAACTATGCAAGCCTCAGTGCTTCTCCGAGTATTGTCAGTGAGAAATTTGCTTAAATTTGAGTATCCACAAACTTCAGGTACTAACACAAACCACCCAGTGGTGCTATTCAGAGTAGCAAGCAATGAGTTCAATACAGTTTGGAAGAACAACTCATTAGTACGTAATTCCCCCAGAACCAAACAAAATTAATTGGGAAGTTGGTCTTCCACTTGTTCCCTAAGTTATTCTGAGTAACTTTTCTTCTGAAGATAAAGAGATAACCAATTATTTTATTTAAACGGAAAATAACAATTTTAAAGTAAATGGGAGAAGCTTGTAGGGATTTTCAGAAATGTGTCCCACTTTATCCTTTTAAGAATTTTATTCTGGCTCTAATACAGGGATTTTATGCCACAGAAATGTCTGAGTTCCACGACTTTGGAACTCCACAATTTGCTTTGAAGTTTCACTTTAATCAGAAAAAAATAAAGAGTGAAAATATTCAGATAGAAGCCAGGATACAAAGTCTAGGCTGGCTCTTGTAGGCTCCTGTTTATTAGAAAGCAAAAGAATGTTATCTTCAATTTCCTTCACATAAGTGAAAATCAAACTTTTAAAATCAAAAAGCTTTGATTAAACTGCCTTTTTAAAGAATATTTTTGAAAATATGAACACAACATTTTACCAAAAGTAAAGAGCATTCATTAACACTCACTCACCCCTCTAAATAGCAGTGCCTGCATAATTAGAAGGAATATACATTTTGCTGTGGTATGTTTATATTTCATTTCAGTAACCAATTAACGGATACCTAATAGTGACATATCAAAGATACTTAATGGGTAATTCCAGTGTTGTCCAGTAACACATATCTTCAGATACCTCCTCCGTGCAGTTCATTTTGCTCATTTTTTTTACCATTTTCTCTAACTTTTACTATTTTAATGAGATATTTACTCATATATTCTTAGTTAAACAAAAATTCATTTATCGCATTTGTATTTTTGAAACAATCACTACTAATTTCCCTCACACACAGTATATTTCTATGAGCGCAGACAATGACTTCAGTGACTGCGATTTCCACTTGTACTGATGAGCACCAATTAACTGTACAAAACCTCCCAAGTTCTCAATGTTAAAACATGACTTCTTTGAGTTCAAAAGGTCACAAAGCACAAAATCAATTAAAAATCCCAGAAGGCTGAAAACAAACATGGTAAGTGATGGAATTCCCACTATGAGAAAAGAAAGACTGTGACTAAGCTTTCCATCCCATCACACAGATTTCTGCCCTAAGACAAAATGTCAGCTGCAGTTTGTCACAGGAGCCAGGGATACCCAAGCAATCCAGCGACGGTATATGAGTTATTGGCTTGTTTAAAAAAAACACCTTTTGATTGTATAGCATTGTGGAATAGTTTTTGTGTTCATTTAAGAGGAGCTCATAATCGGTCCAGCACACAGGATGCGGGGTCCCCTCCTACCTTTCTGTTCTGTGCCCTGCCTCTATGATTTTTAATACTTCATTCCTGTTACTTCTGAAGCACAAAAGAGTCAGCAGAGCTGCAGAGGAGTATCAAATTTTGCAGTGGCTTTCAAATGTGTCTGAGTACCCAACAGAGAGTATATTAAGGAGATATTATTCAATTATTGCATAAATTGGAGTCTTCTTTTGCAGCCTACTGTGATCTCAGAATCTCCATTCCTTAAATTAAAAAAAGCCTAAAAAGGTATTTTATTTGTAGGTATAATAATTGGGGGAAAATTACTTCAACCCCAGAAAGCTATTTTAAAACCCTTTGTAAAGTATCTGAATTACAGGTTATTCACAACCTGATTACATTTCGCTACATTCAATAGCAGTTAGCTTTCTTCTGATACTATGGGGTTTCTAAAAATGTCCTCTTCTATTTTCAGATAGGGAGACTGAATTTCTATAATCAATCTTTTTACCATGATACTTTTAGAAAAGAAGAAGCTACTGCATATAGATGAGTCAACTTTATATGTTTATTTCGAGGGACACTCAGTAGGGGTTTATAAACACTGTGCCCAGCAGCTCCTTGAGGAGAAGGTACATCAAAACCAAGCTGTGACATCAAATTGAGAGATAAATCCTCACTGAGGCGGATTTCAGAGCTGCAGAGCTCATGCCTGACAGGGAAGTGATGCAGGGCTGCAGAGACCAGTCAGGCTCCAAGCCTTGAAGGTAGGCTGCCTGTTTTGAGGGGAGACAAAGGAATTTCACTGTCCAGAAACCAACTGCAGACACCCTTGAGACAAAAAAGCTGCGGTAGTCATATACAGATGCTTTTCATTCTCAGTGTTTAAGGATTTCATTGACATGAATGAGTGCTTGGGGTTTTCACTTGGCTTGTTTCTCCTTTTCAGAATACAGAGAGGAAAAGGGGGAGAAGCTCCTGAAGCAGAAAGTGCCACTTTAGTTTAGGCTAGAACTTCTTTGATATTTTTTGCCAGAGATACACATACCTCGGTTTTATTAAATGTGGCTATTTATTTCCAGAGGATGATTAATGACTTGTTCTTTGTAAGAACTTTTAAAGCAAACATGTATCAAATCTTAAACCCTATTTCAGTGAAGCCATTAAACAAATGTTTAACTATTTCATTGTATCAGGAGCAGAGCTCAACAACTGATATATGTAAGCTAAAACCCAGATAGCAATTGAAGTATGAGGCAAAAATGAGCATAAAAGCTTTTCCTAATAGGATTTTTTTTAAAAAAAATTCTGTTTTAAAAGAACATTTTAAAAATTATAGCTAGCAGACAATCATTTCTGTTCAAAAAATATCTGCAGTCAAAAATAACTATTAAAGACAGTCAAGATTAATTGCAATCTTTTTATCAATTCAATTTTGCTGATCTCCCCCCTCCCCCCAGACATTTGGCAATGTGTTGCACACTGCTATATACAGTGACAAAGCAAGACTCCTGTGACCCTAAGCATATGCTGGCCTTGCACCCACTTCTCCAGGGCAAGGCCACCACTCCTCCTGCCAGCAGACTGTCCTGCATCATCAGCCATGCGCCTGTTTGCATGCTTCTGCTCTCAGAGCACCCACAAAATGCGAGGACAAGGAGGGTATTTAAACATTCTCCTGGCGTCTGGCAGAGTGACTAACAGATCCTACCACAAGAAAAAAAATCCTCCTGTGGTTACTCTTTCTGTTTCTCTTCTCTCTAAAACCTAAAAGTAATTTCAAAAATTCAGGTCACTATTGAAGATGTTTAGATACTCTTTTGCATTTCTACTACAATAATTCCTCTGCATAGTGTTGTATTGTAAAAGAAAGGACCTCTCACCTTTATCTCTAGATGTTAGAGAAGAAGAAAGGAGAAAAGAAGAAAAAAAGATGTTGTTTCTGCTACTCTGCCTATCCAGAGCCAGCCAACCAGACAGACCCAGAGTATCAAAGCTTTTACCTTTTTTTTTCAGCTGGAAACTAACAGCTTCTTAAAAGCATTTGACCTGAGAAGAAGATACATTTCAGTCAGCTTATTGAATGGTATCTACAGAGTCCAGCCAGAATAAGTTGAGCAACGAAAATGTGAGCGAAGAAATCAGTGCGGCAAGAGAGTGAAGGAGGAGGGTAGGTAGTGATGGAGTAAGAGACTGCCTAGTACAAAAAAAGGCTTATATTTCAACCTGGCAGGAATGATTTCTTAAATAGGACTAATCAGTTAGGCTATCAATTGAAGATGTGGCTTGGCTGCAGTCACTGATGAGAAAAAACAAGGTATCTTTATGAGTTGTCAGTTTATTACTAGTTATTTTCCATGCAAAAAATTTTGACGCATGGTCGCAAACAGCACAAGAGGAAATAAAGGAGAAACTGACTGTATGTAGATGTAGGACCATACAAAAGGTATGCAAAAGAAGTAGAAAAAGGTACTGCTGGCTGGCAGCCACTTGCATGTCTCATTATGCACTTATTGTTATTTCTAAAAGATGCTTTATCTTGCACTTTGAGAATGTTTCCTATTATTCAGGAACAGAAGCACCATTGCAAAGTTCTTGGGGGAAAAAACATCAGCCCAACAATAAACGCTGCATGATTTTCCTCATCGAATCAATCTATTTTGGAAGGTTGCAGTCAGGTTAACCACCACTCCTACCTGATCTTCTCAAAGCTAAATTATGCATGAGCATTGAAGGCACAGGAGAAACTATCATTAAGATGGGCACAGAACTTCTCTTTCCAATGCATTCATTGATGTGAGATGAGAAATATATAATCAAAGAGGGGAGAAAAATGGCACAGTTTAACTCTAAGCAACAGAAAACGTAAGAGAGACCTCTCTTTTAATTTTTGAGATTTAGTCCCTTAATATTTTGTTGTAATTCAACATGAGATATAATGCTCAGATTTACACCAGGCACTCTATCACAGTTCTCATCAAACCCATTAGAAACAGTTATCTAAAACAAGGACAGCTAGTCAAAACAGGCAGTCACATACCTACCTTCGCTAATTTCCAAAAACAACTGTTCTTCAAGTTTCTTCCATCTCTATTTATTAGGTATACACAAGCAAGCATAACAATAACAGGTTGAGAGAGTATTTTATCATTTAACTTCAATGACACCCATTGGAACTTATGGATTCTATCCTAAACGCTATTGAAATTACCTTGTTTAGATATTTATGAAAATTTACCGGTAATTATTACTCATTTGGGGGTTGGTTGTTTTGCTTTTTTCCTTGTTCCTCATAAAAAATCAAACACACTCAACTATCATTGCGGACATTCACATGAGACTACATTTCTCCTATTAATATACATTTCCCTAACTTTTCAGGTAAATGTATATTTTATACACATAATTGACATTAAAAACTTTGAAAAGGACCAAAGAAACTCAAGACATCGTGAAGTGGCTGTTTTTCACCAGGACCTTACCAGATTCCATTGAAAGATAATTCTACTTTTGATCTTGTCTACAAAGTCAGCATTTACCAGCTAGACCATCAAAAAGAACCCTGAGACAACGTAAAACCTCTATGCCTGCTTACGTACTAGCTGAGAATTGTACTCCCATATTAAATTAAGTCATGAATAATTCCCATCCCCATGGGATTAACTCTGAAAGAAATTCCGGGGAGAGCCAGCCCAGGGGACCAGAAATAAAAGGAAACTCTTAAGCAGGCAAAGCAGAAATTCAGATGCCAGTGGCATTATCAGAGTTCTTCCTTGCTGAATACACCTTAAACATCTTCCTCTGATGCTGTCCTCAGGATGGTCAAGAGGCGCAAAGGCATCTAGCAAGGTGTCATTATACAAAAGATGCATTGCTCTGATCATATTGCAGGCTTTGAAATGCATGATTTAAAATAACATATATATATATTATAATGTAAAATAAAAAACTTAATAAATAAGATATAAAGATTAAAACCAATATTTTTAGGTGAGGAGGATAGGACATATTAGCTAAACCTCTCATGTATGAGTGACACAAAAATGTAAAGTCTTTTCAAGACACAAAAGGTATAAAAAAGGTAGAGGAGAGGAAAGTGAGTGAAATTCCTTGCAGTAATTCTAAACTGTATAGCTGTGAGAGGAAATCGGAATCGTACACTTTAATTATTCTTTATAGCTTTATCTAGACTTAGGAGCAATATTTTTTCTTGAAATACTTTGCATGGACTTGTTTAAAGGTAATATTGCCCAGGCAATATACGACTTGGTCTGGAAGTTGGTCATGATAATGATTCAGCCTTTCCCTGCTGCATGGCCTTGGCAAGTCACTGCACCTTGGAGCACTTCTGGCTCCAGACCCCTCTTTTTCTCTGCCACGTACAAAACAAGCTCTTCAGACACACGATGCTTAAGTGCCATTATGAACACATGACCAGACACCAATCTCAGCTTTTTTTTTCTAGGTGCTGTAATAATGTTAAAACCAAAAGCAACTGAAAAAAGAAATAGTCTTTTTACCTGTTGTTTGCAGTACTCTCAGGCTTTGCAGTTAAGATTTGAGACTCAAAAAAGCAAACTAGTCTAGAAAATCCTTCCAGTTACTGATCTTCAGCAACTCTAGCTACGCACAGTTTATTACATAAATAAATTACAAAAACTCATCAGCTTATTTTTATTTTCATGACTACTTTAAGTGACTAACACTGAAATAACAGAATTAATTTAAAACATTAACCTTCTTAAAGTATTAGTCTCCTACAGAAAACAAAACCCCTGTATATGACGCATTACACAAGCATCACAGTCATGTACCTTACTATGCAAAACGATACACGCCAGAAAAAGCTAGAAAAAGCTAGACAAAAATGTAACCTGACTATTTTCTCAGACTGAACTCATAAGCTTTTTGCTAAAAATCAGAAGCCAGACTTAGCGGCAAGCTTCTGAAAACTTGCACAGCTCTGATAAGGAAGGACATCTCTCATAAATATTCATTAAAAATTACCTTTTCTGGATCATGAATTTTTCAAACAGACACTGGTTTGACCTCTGCAAGGAACAAAACCCAGCCCGTAGCAGAATGCCTCCATTTTCCGACAAAAAAAAAATCATTGGCCTTTCTGGGTGAGCATCTACTTTGTACACTACATGAGGCTCTGGGTCAATTACCTTTGCAACCCAAGCGTCTGAGCATTAATGTTAAATTCAAATTACGGTCTTTAAATTCTGAAGTGTTACCTTCTTATTTTCTTGAAAAATTGATTGTGAGGCAAGACAGTGATTTGCATTTTAAACAATTTTCTAAACTAGCATCACCAGTCCTCAGACATCTTTCAGTTCAAACAAGACAGTTATAATTGGCAATCCTAAAGCACTTCATTAACATCTCCTGAGCTGGGAAGACCAGAATATGTTTGTAGGTCTTCTCAAGCTGCTTTGTCCTGCTGGCTGTCTGGAAACTGAGGATTCCCTTTACATTAGTGTTACCACACCAGAAAAAACATATACGTTATTCAGTGCCATCAGCAGCTGGCAAGAGAGGTATAAATGGGAGCTGGAACTCACCTGCGTTGTGCTGAAGAAACCCTCGCTGGGTATATTCTCTCCCTAGGGACTGTTTCACAGAGGCACTTCAATCTAACTTTTGCTAATTGCTGGTAGAGGCCTGTGATGCCCACTTTAAACAACCTTAGGTTTTAAAACATCATCATAATGTCGGCAGCTTTTTGCTGGTCACCTTTACCCTAACATCTACTTGATGTACAGACAAAAATACCATCAGCCAATGCAGACAGAAACAGTAGGCTTTATATTTCAACCCCCATACACAAAGACGTGTCTCGGAAGGAAATAGAGAACTATCCCATACAATTAGATTTCAACTTTGCTGGTACATAAGAGAGAAACATCACACTTTGTGTGGCTTGCCGTATAAGAATCATAATAATTTCTCCTTAGAATCTCATGATTTTAGGGTTACTTGAACACCAAGGGTGGAAAAGAGAAATTTCCTTGTATTATTTCTCTTAGTCATGGGAACCCATGTAGGAGATATGTTAAGCAAAAGATACAGATCACTTTTTTCAGACGTTCTATTCAATTCCTCCTCCCCCCAGCTTCCATGCAGACAAACCTTATAGGTGGAGATCTAAATGTAACAGGACTGTAGCTAGGAGGGAAAAAAATGAGAGGCTGGAAACTTCAGATTTTGTCATGCTTTTATAAAATTCAGCTTAGCACACCGTTCTCAAATGAGATAATTCATTTAAGCAAAATTGCATGATTTATTGTTTATGATGAACATAAAATCCTTCAAGTGCAGAAACTTAACAGGACATGCTAGCAGGGTTTAAGCTATGTATTCATAGAACTTTCGCAACAAAAAATATATATTTGGAAGAGAAAGAATTGTATCTCTGCTAGCACAGTAGGGACAGAGATCTGGCTGCATCAGCATACTGAAACCTAGGCACAGTAATAGCTACATTCTAGCAAATGCTTGAAAAATGTTGAGGATGGACAGGGACTTTTAGAAACTTTAATCTTACTTACTTAACTCTTTGTTTTCACATGCATTTCTTTAATTTGCCTATGACTGAAAAAAATACATACACGTCGAATGCTGAAGCAGGCTGGTTTGCTTGCTATAGACGATAGAAATCTGTTGGGGACTTCTATCACATTTTACTTTTCAGTGCTTATGTGCAGAGACAGAGAGAAAGTAAATGGAGCAAACTGGTTGCCAAAGATTCAAGATGTGGCAAATAATATATGCTCCCCCTTTCAAAGGCAAGGTGCATATACACGTATAGGCTATTCATTATGAACAACAGAACTGCTATTTGCCTATTTCAAATGTAATCCAAATGTGCCAAGCACAGCAAGAATACTGAGAGCAAAGAGCGCTTAATATTCTAGCCCAGCTCACTGAAAAAAGCACTGAATTGACAGAGCAGTGTTCTGTAGAGCAACATGATGTGTCTGCTTTAAATGGAGAATAATGGATTTAAGTTTAGCGCAGAACTAAAGGGCTCAATTACTATTCATGAATTCTGAAATGTTCTACTACAGAAACTCCTTTTGCATGAAATGTTCATCAGAATCAATGTGTGGAACTACAAAAAGTAAACCTTGCCCCCCTCGCACAATACAGTACTTACCTAGATTTGTGCATTTACAAAGAGCATTGCTGTGGCATTTATCTAAAACCACCTAGACTACAGAACAAACTAAAATAAATATACTTCAGAGGGCTGTTGCAGGGAAAGCTGCTCTACTAGTGCCATTTTCTGTTGCTTTTAGTCAACCACTTTACTGTTTGCCTAGCATAAGATGGGGCCAATGCTTCAGGAAAACTGTTTTCATGAGGTCTGTTTTCTCTTTTGGCCAGCAAAGGAGGACGACTAATTTACAAGCCCTTTGAAGG
Organism: Stercorarius parasiticus; assembly: GCA_013396915.1. Classification (NCBI taxonomy): domain Eukaryota; kingdom Metazoa; phylum Chordata; class Aves; order Charadriiformes; family Stercorariidae; genus Stercorarius; species Stercorarius parasiticus. The sequence continues at coordinate 342,965 of VWZL01001505.1, read as the reverse complement.
GTTTCTGTAACATAGCTGCATTTTGTCAGAAATTGTATTAACGCTGAAACTACAGACATTCCAGAAATTGTTTTGTGTTATATCTGTAATTATTCAAAAACACAGTCCTCATTCAGCTCACAGTCAGAGCCATCACTTACATCCTGCACAATTCAGCATTTCACTTGAAATATAGACTTTATCCCACAATTCAAAAGCCTCATCAGCTTCTATTAAGTTTTGTCTGTAAAATTTTTATGCAACATGGGCTTTGATCCGTTGCTAAAATGCAATCAGAGAATTGTCTTCTATCTTGTGTCATATACACAGGCACGTATGATGTCTCATGGAATTATTCTTGAAATTTAAGCACATTAATGTTTAGATATGGTTGCCTTTTGCAGTTTGCAGTACCCATTTTAATTAGGACTAATGACAGACAAAATTTTTGCCCAGAATGAAAACAGGTAGTGCAACATGTCTTTAATATAAGAAGTTATTTGTATATCCCTTCTAATTATGTTCAAGTAATATTCTCCCTTAAAAATTCATATATCTTGTATTTCTTTGTAACTCAGGGCCAAATTAATCATCTGTCTGCTTGGAAAACATCTGCCATTCAATATTTATTAGCATATAAAGGATGGTAATTCTTCAAACATTTATGTTTCCTGCATTATAATTGAGATCAGCAGAGCTTTTTTTTTGTGGTTTTGTGCCCCCCCCCCATCCCCTAAACACTATCTTTAAAGAGTCGAAAGTTTTGTTTGTTTTCTGAGTGTACAGATAACTGTCAGTCCTGACGGCGGCTTCCAGGGCCTTTGTGTTAACAAGCTACTTCTGTTTGCATATTCCATCCCTCAAAGTAGCACATGCATAATTTTATCATCATTGTGTGCCATCTGGAGTATGTTGATTGAACTGCAGTTTTAAAATGAGGTCTAAGGAGTATTTTGGTTGCTTGTATCTGAGAGTATTATATATTTCAAGACCTCTTTCTTATATAATTTGTGTGAAGTTTGGTTAGGACTTTGCATTAGAGTATGAACTTAATTTTGGAAATCAGGCATTTTTTTCACCCTGTCTGCTGTCCTTTTCCTCCACAGTCAGCTAGACTCCAGTAGAGACAAAAAACAAATCTTATGCTTATCATAGAGGCGATGTCCCTAAATTTTTGTGATGCCTCAACCAAGTGGCACAAGCTATGAAAAAAAAGACATTGTGTTTGCTGCTTTACACTTCCAGATATAAAGAATTAAAGGGAAAGTGAAGTAACAATCGCCTACAAAGAAAATGTAATAAACTGATGACACTCATCCAGGGTCATTTCACAAAGAAACTTAAAAGCTATATAAGTTGCCTTTTAAGTTTTAAGCCATGTTTTGAGGAAGAAGGCCAAGAGTAGGTCTGGAAAGAGACTAACTACAGGAGCAGAGTTGTCTTTAATAACTACAAGTTCATCTGAAGAAGGAAAAAAAGCTTTTCCTTTTCACAGGAAAAAAGGCTTCCACCGCCCGGGAAATGCCGTAGGGAACGAATCCCTGACTCCTTAAGAAGCCACAGCCTAAGGCCAAAGAATAGAAAGAGCAGACACACATGATATGCAGTCATTCCTTAACTGAGATCTGCATTTCCTTGCAGTAAAAGAGAGATTATTTTTTTCTTTTTTCTTTTACAAATAAAAATCTAAGAGTGTCTTTATTTGGTTCAAAACCATATAGTCCTCAAAGGTGAAATTGCAATGCATCTGCATTGCTGGCACACTAGACAAGGTTGATTTGAAACCTTTAATGGATTTGGGTATCTACAGGAGCTGGATACAAGCTCCTGTTTTTCAAAGGCGCTCACTGACGCAGGGTGGTGGGAGCCAAGCTTAGAAGTCTTGTGGGGGTGTCTTCCTAGCTGAGGTTCTGTAAGGCTGTGTGGCAAAGTGGTTCAACTAAAATTTTAATTTTTAGAGAGGTTAAATTTCAAAATGCATCCATTGCAAGTGATCAGGCAAAAGGCAGAAAGTCAGATTGGTTAGACTTAGTTACTTCGGTAGCTAAGAAAACATGATTTAGAGAAGGCAGGCTTTGCGCATCACAGTGTAGTACTGAATAGGGACTTCTGTGTTACCGTAGTCAAATTCTTTAATGCATCCTGGTTAAACAGTGACAAAGACTAGACTCAGACAATTTATTTTATGCAATCTAATGTCACTAGGGCTACAGCAGAGATTACTTTAGGTAGCAAAATTTATCAGGGTTCATCCAATTGAAACAGTATAGATTAACTCTGTTGCCATAGAAACACATGATTTTGGCATAGCAAACACAAGAATAGTACATCTAGCCTGGTATTTCACTTCTGACTATGCACTGTCATCTGATTCTTCAAGGCATGATTTGAATAAAACACATATCATATGCACCTCTCCATAAATTTGAGACTATTAAAACACAGCATTCATGGAGTTATCTAAAACTGCTGCAAAATGCTATTTTATCCACACAGAAACACACTAAAATTGCAATCATAAAATGTATGCAAGTACTGTAAGATAAGACTCATCATATCTCTTTTTTCCTTACAGCTAATCGTCCATATTTAGTTGGACAACTTTCAGACGTCTTCAAGTACATTTTATACATACAAGTCAACTTTCTTGCCAACAACATAATGTACATGTTAAATCATATTAGTAGTTCAACCATTCTGCTCTTATATGTCTTTAAAGCATTGTGTGGTGTTTGAGCTTGCTGATTTCCTACAACTTAAATTATTTAACATCATTTTTTCTGGTAGCTATGTGTAAGAGAATTTCCTCTCCTGACCACACAGTATTATTCCATCTCTTCACATGTGGGCAAGACAGACACCAAGAAACTCACAGATGTTTAAACCAGAAGCAACCGTTTGGGGAACGTGGTCTGGCATTACGTGGAACAGAAGCAATGCCATTTATTTCAGCCATTCCTGTGTCTAGTTCATCTCATGGCTGAACTACACTCTATCTTTGAGACAGACACCCACTCTCGATTTAAATCCTCTGTGTCAAAGGGAAATTATCACATCTCTTCCTAGTCTGTTCCAGTGGTTAATCACTATAACTGTAAACATTTTAAGTCTTGCCATTAGTTTCAACTTAGCAGCCTAGTTTTCAGCCACTGAAAGTTTTTGTGTCTTCAGCTAGTAAATTTAAGAGATGTGTAACTTTGGGCATCTTCTTCACAGGTAACGGGTTACTGACTCAGAACAACTTTCTTATTAACCTTTTTTTACAAATAAATAATGCAAATATGTTATTAAGTATATGCATAAAGATTAAGGTACTTTAGTTTTTCACTCTCCAGATTGTCATTTCAGATTGCAAGCGAAATTTATACATATATACACTAGAAAGAAGGAGATACTGGTAACTAACTCTGGAACTGGATTCTACGTTTTATCTCTGCAACATCTTCACATTAAGGAGACATTCGTTCTAACGAGAAATGTAACTCAGAAACTGAAAAATATTGAGATAAACTTCACTGAACTAAATATACTCTTTCACTCCATATTAGATGTCACTTTCTTTTCCCCTTGGGTAAACCACACCAGTATTAAACACAAATGGAAGCTCACAAGTTATCAGAATCCTACCATCTCTATTTTTGTGTGCACAGTCTTTTATTAACTGTTCTTGTATAGCAGCTCTGGTTAGAAAGCTCATATATATTATACGATATTCCTCATTGCAAATACAGGAAATTCAGGCAGACAAAGTGTTTTAAAATGTGCTACCCTTTTTAAGCAAGATAATTCATGTATATAACTAAATACATCAGTTCCACCTGAACTTAGTGATTTTTATTAAGCATGTATTCTGTTTAATTCTATTGGTATTTGGGGTCTGGAACAAATGATAACTGCTCAGTGAAAAATATACCAAAGATCTTTGAGATGTATTTTGCCTTAGTAGGATACTGGAAGTGTAGGGTATTTAGGAGAGCAGACAGGTAGCTTCTTGATAGGATAAGATCTCTTTATTCTAAAGGACATTTATTACCTTGAACATTTTTTTTCTTAATATTGTAGGCTGCCTATAAAGTCTTTGTCTTTCACACTCCCAAAATCTTTCCACAATAAATAGTGTTGTGGTGGGTTGACTATGGCCAGGTGCCAGATGACCACCCTGCCAGTCACTCATTCACTCTCTTCAACTAGACTGGGGGAGAACATAAGGAAGAAAAGCTCATGGGGAAAGATAAAGACAAGGGAGATCACTTATCAGTTTCCATCATGGGCAAAACAGACTCAACTTCAGGAAAATTAATTTATTACCAGTTAAAATTAATTTAGGTAGTGAGAAACAAAGACAAAAAATTAAAACAACACCTTCCCACCCTTGCCCAGGCTCAACTTCAGTCCTTCACTCCCCACTCCTATACCTCCTCTAACCCATGTGGAGCAAGGGATGGGGAACGAGGGCTGTGGTCATTCCACACAGAATCACAGAATGGTTCAGGTTGGAAGGGACCTTAAAGATCATCTAGTTCCAACCCCCTGCCATGGGCAGGGACACCTCCCACTAGACCAGGCTGCTCAAAGCCTCATCCAGCCTGGCCTTGAATACTTCCAGGGCCAATCCAGTGCCTCACCACCCTGACAGTAAAGAATTTCTTCCTGATATCCAATCTAAATCTCCCCTTTTTCAGTTTGAGGCCGCTACCCCGTGTCCTGTCATAACACTCTCTGATAAAGAGTCCCTCCCCATCCTTCCTGTAGGTCCCTTTTAGGTACTGGAAGGCCGCTATAAGGTCTCCCTGGAGCTTTCTCTTCAGTAGAACTAGTGATGTGCACAAAGAAATTTAGATACTTAGAAGACATACTTTCTAACTTGATATTACTCCATTTTAAGTCAAAGGGCATTTCCTCCCTGATTGAACAGGAGAATGTTTGTGTCACTGCTTTATTTCCATTCAGTTATTAGAAAAGGCACTTAGAATTATATATTCTGTCAATTCTAGGTACTTGAACTCAGATACTTTTTTGCTTTTAAGAATATTCCTGTTGGCATTCAGGAGTTCATAACTTTTATTTATACATGATATCCACTTCTACAAAGTAAACCTCAATAAATGTCCACAGTAGGAAATGTCCTATTTAGTACCATATTTTAATTTTTTTTTCCCCAGATAAAATGCAGTGCTGGCAGTTTGTAAGTTGACCAAAAGATGAACAGTTTTTTTATACTTGTCTTTCTGTGAAACATGATACTATATATACATCCATCCTAGATAGCGGTAAAAGCTGATGTTCAAGAGGAAAGGTGTGAATGGTACTCGTGATGAACAAACCCCAAACGGTAAGCTTTCAAAGACACTGTTGTTCTCATCAAGTACTTAATATTGTCAGTTCTAAGCCAAACTGAATACGCCACCAGAAGAACAACCATATTCCTTCAGTTCTTGTTTCTTAATATGGCTGAGGTTCCTATTTGTGCACTTTTGCCAACCAGCAGGAGCTCAGCCTTGTTCTGGTTTGGTTTCATCTAGTTGTTCCTTCATCTGCTAACAAATATTGGTTTAGGTTGGCAACAATAATATTTTCCTACACTGTGAAGAATAAGCAGAGAAAATTACATCTGCATATTGTTGATGTCAAAGTTCAAATATCTCACCAGCTCCTATAGCTTTGTGAAATGCTGCTGAGAACAGAACAGAAAAACAATCCTTACAGAGCTCTGAAATTGGAAGTACTCATAATTTTGTTTGTTTTAATCATTCCTGCTAGGCAAAGGAAAACAGGCTGGTTTAGTGCCAGTCTCTCTGTCTTGCAGCCTCATTCAGATAGGACATTATGTTACTGTGGGGAATGACAAAAGCAAGGGACAGGTCCAAGCTGATTTGAATGGAGAGCTGCCCTCTGTTTATTAACAGTAAGCAACCAACCCTAAGTACTACTTAACCTGATGTGAATCCATGACTTCCAGCTTGCGTCCAGTCTGGGATGCTGGCTTCATCTGTGATGCTCTAAGCAGCTGCTATTTTGCTTCTCAGTGGAGTGGACCATTTGATCCTGGATAGAAATCGGACATAGCAGGTGAAATCTCCACAGTTCATAGGACATAAAATGTCATTGGGATGTGCTATACTGGTGTTATCTCCAATTGCTTTGATGCTGGGAGATTGAACTTGAGACTCCAAGATCTGCATCATGAATTCTTCAGCTAAGTAACTGGCCTCTATTGAGTCAGACAGTGGCCAACCCATAACTCACTGTAGATACTAGCCAGAAGTGATGGACAGCATACTTTAGAGTATCCTACTTTCAGTTGGTTTGAATGAAATCGAGGAATTGTGACAGGTCATGTGTCTGCACCATGTGGATTAAGACACCCTTCTAAACATGAAAGAAGTAGGAGTCATGACAGTGTTATTCAAAGGTGTGGGCTGGAAGCACAATGTCAAAGGACAGTGAAACACTTTCATATCTTATGCAGTCCAACACAACTTTGGAGCCCATACTGACCTAGGGATCCTATGCATGCAAATTTCTTTCTATGTGTGAAACTGCATTTGACATATTCAAGGTTCCAAAACTTTCAAATATTGTCTGCTTCACACATCAGTAATTTTCTTTTTAAGGAAATTACATATTCAAAACTCATATACTTTCCAGCAGTTTTGTTGCGTCTGCATCCACTGTACCTTCTCCAGAACAGTAAACACTTCCATCATGGCTCCTCTTAATCTCCCCCTTCATAAAGTCTACAGGCCTAATTTTTCTTTTCCTCATAGGTATAACATCTGCAACCATTTGTCATCCTAATGACAGTATCATTCTACATTCCTGCAATATGGTGCCCAAAATACATAATTGCTTTTAGAGATGTTTTCACCTTTTTTATTTTTATTTTTTGGGGGAGAGAAAAATAGAAATCTTGATTTTCTTCTACATGGTTAGGCCAAAACTGTTTTACTTTTCTCCCATTTTTCCTTAAATTTTCTGGACTTTTTTAATTGTTGCCTTTTAAAATTAGACACATTCAAAATATACAACAAACATAGATTGAAGTTTGATCAATTTTAGATTTAAAAATAACTTGATGCTAGAGCAATTTTAGAGCAAACCTGTCAGAAAGTCACTCACACATATGTTTCTTCAGAGCCACGTTCTGCTTTCATATGCCTTCACCTATCTCACAATTGTTTGCCATCTAGATATGCTGCATCCTTCAATTCAGTGAGGCATCCTTTAAAACAGATTGAACACAATTCTTTGTGATCATTCATTTGCTATTATCTTCAAGCATGCTATCCACTGGCATGACACTTTTTAAATCTTGGAAGCTAATCCAGCTAATATATATTTCAGAATTTGACAAAAAAATATACTATAGCTATTGTATTCTAATGACAGTACAAAACTCATTGCTTTGATACAGAAAAGTCTTTCACCAAAAAGTAAGAAAGGACTGCTTAAAAATAAACAACACCTACAAAGTGGATCATGTCACCATTTAACTACTGGAAATGTGGGAAGTTAAATGATTTGCACTTACAAAATATTATGTCCTTGTAGACAGTTCAGTAGTTTGCAACAGGCATTCCTCTAGAGTTTGTTCTCCACTCTGCTTTGAACAGAAAAGATCTGTTAAGCATTAGCAAAAACAATTACTTTTTTCTAAGGCTTTCTACTATTTTAGGCTTTCTACTATTTTACCCCTCATCCCCCAGTGCAGCATTGGGTCCCCAGTGCAGCTGCACTGGTGGGCACCTCCAAGCCTGACAGCTTCTTAAATCAGGCCTCGTTGGCAAAGGGCCAACTGACAGGCAAAAAGAGAGTAATAGTAGGAAGCCTACTACACAGGAGACAATCAGCAAGGGTTGGAACAGGCGAGCTCCAGATTTTCTTCCCAATTTGAATCTTACTGCATTTCTAGGGATGATTTTTCCCAGCAGAGCAGCTCCACCAGTCAGGGCCAGATGCAGCAGCAACTATCCAGGCATCTCCAAACATCATCAGTTCCAGAAAACTTCCAGGCTCTGGCTAAATACAAAGATGTCCCTAATGCTGCTCCTAATAGCATTTAAAGGAATAAAAAGGGATTTTTGAAGAGGGATTCTGCCTTATTCTACTGCTTCTGCTAGGCTTAGGACATGTTATCACCAAAACTGCTGCAGTCTACTTCAGTAGACTTAAAAGGGACTTATAATTTGTTAAAGGTAGCCCATTTTGCCACTCATTTTCTCACTACTCACTCAGTCACTCATTTTACCATCCCATCGCATCAGTCTGAGTATTTAACAGCTTATGTAAATATGTTAGCTTTTTAACAGTCATATAGGCACGTGATTGTCAGCTTCATGCTGTCTTGCTTTCACTTGCCATAGTTACGGGAAGTGTGACATGTAAATTTTCTGAGACCCTTATAAATAGGAATAAATCCCTTTCTCTCCTCACTGTTTCCCAATCCCTTCTCCAAATACAGTGAATTGCAGATATTCAAAAGCCATCTAGACACAGTCCTGGGCAACTGGCTCTAGGTCGCCCTGCTTGAGCAGGGTGGGGTGGACCAGATAACCTTCAGAGGTCCCATCCGACCTCAACCGTTCTGTGAATATGGAGATGTGACACTTTACATCTGGCGAGGACTTGTGCCATAGGACTTTCAGACTGCGTTGAGATATGCTGGTTTCCAACCCCCTGAAAGATGAAAACACTGAACAACCAAGTATAGCAATATACTTAGACACCTCCAGTGAATTAGAACACCCAGGAACATAAATTACTGTAGACTAAATATATTTAAAGTCATAACCAGAGCTAAAATGCCGTTACTTAAGTCAACGTGCAAAAAACATTTTGCATTTCCCAGCAGGAGAAATTGCTTGTAAGGACTTACATTTGTTAAAATTGCTTCAAGCATTCTCTGACACTCATAAAAAAAGAATAGAGGTGACATTTTCCTGGATTCTGCCCACATAGCTCTTCATTAATCTTGGTTAATCTTTAGATGTTACCCTTCTTCCGAGGTCACAAACTTAACAGTGGTATCTATATTGCTTATATGGTGGTAAAGTATTAGAATCCATGTAAAATCATTGGGTTTTTTTAAACAATATTGCACTTTGACGTGGCAAGAGCCAATTACTGTACTGAACAGACTGTTTTGGAAATGTTTGGGTTGATTTTTCAATTCAGTCTGGAACATAAATATAGGTGATATATGTACACAAGAATTACTGTAAATGAAAATCCTGATTTTTTTTTCCAAAGCTTCTGGAAGGAAACACTTTTGTGCAATAATTCTCTCTCAGAAACACCTGGAGAAATTATTTTTAATCTATGTGAAATCACATGCCTAGTGTTGTGAAGATGAAAAAAACCTCTATAGTTCTTTATTTCCAAAGAAACCACCTTTGTCACTGATGTACTTTATAGCATGACTGACAAAACTCAGGAAAAGGAGACATAATGGCAGATATTCTCAGTCCATTTAAAAACAAACTCACATCCAACCTTGTATGAAAGCACTTTTACCCTTGCAACAGCTCATTTTAGACAATACTACTTGTACATTTTCTTCACCAGGAACTTAAGGGGGAAGAAGCACCCTAAGCAGGTTATATTTTAGAATGAGAATACACTCAAGCTGAGAGTCCAGATGCTTTTGAACTTCTTACCGCAAGGACATCTTCTCATTGGAGGAATCAAAATAAATTTTTTTAAACGAAAATGAGGAGGATTCCATAGAAACTATTCTAACAAGGTGATTGTGGCTTTCTAGTGTCTCAGTTTCCTACAGGGGTATCCCAAGTGAACTAAAACGTAACTGAAGTCCAGGTGACTCGTGTGCTTTATCTGAAATCTTGATGGAAATATAAATTTAAGGACATTTTTCAGGTTCTCTCCTTTATTTCACACAGTATTTCTCTCAAAGGGTGCTTGTTACAGCATTTCTTCCTTTTCTGGCCCCGCGTCCCTGAGGAACTCATCAGTGGTCCTTCAGGGATCAATAGAAGACTTTTACTTAACTGTGAAACTGATCCACCATTTACAAACAGCGGTCCTTGCAGGACAGAGGAAGTCATTTCCGGGGAGTTCTGAAGTGGAAAGAAGGAAATCAATATGTGGTTTTAAAAATAACTCTGTTCAGAGAAGAGAGGAAACAGTCATACAATAGGACATTTTATAATTGTTTACTGTGTGTTACAGTATCAGACAGCAAGCACACGGTTTTCCTATGCCATGAATTAAGCAAAAGGCATTTTCTCAATGAAAAATAATGCCAGTAATTGATATACTAATTTTTTGCATGTTTCAGAAACAGGAATTGTTTTAAAGAAGGAAATAAATATTTAAGAAAAATTGGAAAGAAATGCTAAAAGACGTGTAATTATCAGCTCCAGTTTCAAACATTGCTCCTTCTGATGAGTTATCTCATTTTAACTTTTTTTCATTGAGCAGAGCACAGCCTCAAAAGTTTACATTAAAAGGTTTGTATTTACCTTAGCTGGTTTGTAGAGTCACATTATAACCAACTATTCAATGTGGATGTGGGTATCTCCTACAGTGGGGGGACAGCAGCAGTTACCACCAGGTTTTCACAAATCGATCCGCTCTCACCTGGTTGTGTGAATTTTGAAAAGTGCTTAACACTTCACAGCTCTCATTTTGGAAAATCAAGTCATCTCTCTTTCCAATTACCTATTCTCCTGAAATTAAAAAATCCATTGCTAGATGCCCCCAAATTCTTTCAAGAATCCGCCCAGACTGTTGCTCAGATTACAGTAGTATACCTGAAACCTGTTACACAGACATGAATAGGCAGAACCTTTATTGAAAAACTAATTTACTTTTGAAATTGTGGCATAGATTATTGCTCAAACCTGCTAAACCGGGTGGTCAGTGGGAGCTTCTGTTACAAAGATCCTTGCAATGACATCTTCAGCCAGGTTGGGCAAGACCCCCTGAACCACTGCCCTGCTTGGCTCCTATAATCCAGCTGGCCCATGGTCTTAACGTGATCACTCTGGCACACACATGATCCATTGCAACTGGCTACTTTAAACTGCATTAAAAACACCTCCTAAGTATCTCACACACAAAAGACTGTCCTGCGTGACCTTTTCTGCCTCTGCAGGAACAGTTTCTATTGACTATTTAGAAGTGTCTTATCTCTGTACAATTTCATCAGTTTTGTAGCAGGAGGCCCCTGGGGGAGCGTCTGGAAGGAAGGTACAGATTCTTCACCACAGATGTCGATCACCACATTTAAGGACACAAATTGGTCTATGCACAGCATATCCAAAGAAATTTTAATTTGTTTGGAATTTTTTTCAAAAATCTAAATTAAATTTATGTAATTAAAACATTTATCAAAACATCACCAGAATACAGCTGTTAAAAAGCACCTGTATCTGAGAAACCAATACACACTGCACGACAAAATGCAGCAGTTACCCACAGAGCACAAGAGAAAGTTTCTCCCATCGCCAATTTCATTTTATATTACCTTCTATTTTTTTTCACCTTTTAAGAACTTGTATCCTCTTTGTCATTGAAGAAAAGCACAATGCACTCAAAATAAAAGCCCTGCAAAATAGCATCAGTGTTAATATTTAACAAAAAACACAAATTCCTAGTTGTAGAGTTTTCCTTTTTTCTTCTTTGCTTCAACTGTCAATAAAATTGTAGTTTTACAAAACCAAAAACACCAAAACCAACCCAACCCAAATCAGGGAAGAACGGGAGAAAAAAAAATGCTTTAATATAAACAACAGCAAAAAAACTGATAAAAATTTCTAAAAAATCAAAGTGTCTTAGAAGCTTCATCCCATTTTCAAGAGACACAAAGGGGAAGTAGTAACTTGGGACGCTCAGTGAATTTAGGGAAGTAATTTAGACAGACATGTACAAACTCCTCTACTCACGTTCCACACTAACTAGCTGCAGATCATCTCATTCTAGAAGCTATACATTTGCATTAATATTTTGTTTAGGGAGAACTAATGTACCATGATAGACCAACTGGATGGTTTCTTGTTTGGAGATCGCTTGCATTCAGCCACAGGAGATGAGGATCTCCCGCACAGAAGCAGACACACTTCATGCATTTTGGGAACAGTCATCCCCCCTAAGGCTGAATTCCGTAGGCTTCGTGCCTCCAAACTGGGATGTGCTTTCACAAGTGGTTTATGCAGGTCCATGCTGCTGGTGAAAGGCACGGTTCAAAGCTTCCCCTTGGGTATGTTCTGGCCCTTTGCACTTTGGTTGGTGCTACTTGTGTGCAGCCGTGTCGTGGGCTGGACCAAACAAAAATACCCGTCTATTGGATCCCACATTGATTAAACCAATGATCTAGTGGGCTTTAAGACACAACTATAAAAGAGGAATAAATATGCTGCTTTTTTTCCACTTTTTTTACAGAACACTGCTTCTACTTTTCAGATACCATAAAATGAGAAAGCAAATAGACAGGAAAGATTTTCCTTTACCTCAGCAATCAAACTATGCAGCTGCAGAACAAATCTATACTTTCAACTACTACGAAAACTGCCAGCATATCATTATTAACCCAGTTGTATAGTTAATTGGCCTTAAGAGACTGGGAAGGCTGGTTTGAGAGGGCTGCTGCTGTCACTGATGAATTTTAGCAACCTGACAGAGACATGTTTCTGCATCTTTTGCAATTTTTTTGTCACCTGTATGTTAAGTATTGCAATAATTGTCTGTTTTGACAGTTCTAAGTTTGTATATATTGTTATTTTGAGACAAAAAGAGCGACTGGCTCAGGTGGACCTTTCTGGTGGAAAGACACCACTGAGCCTCCCGCAAATGCTGGAAGAAGGGAGTAAGTGAGGGGAGCAAGAAGTCTGTAAATGATGCTGAAATTTAGAGAATGTTGGGAGAACAGGGTGCAAAAAGCCTACCATTAGAAAGAACTTCTTGGTCTCACAGAGGGAGCTGTGTAGGGTTTGCTAGAATTCAAATGTGGCTAAAATCCAGCCTGGAAATGCAAACCTTTCTGCAAGGACACTGAGGTTGGGGAAAAAGTTGGGGATAAAGCCTTTACTCTCCTTTTCTGCCTAACCCAGCTTGTCTAGTTTTCTCTCTTTAAAAAGTTAAACCAACTAGTTTGTAGTCTAAAACCCCATGAATTTCCGTTAACAGAAAGATCTTTTGATCTTCCTTGGGAAGTTCACTTTCAGAAAAAAATTGGTCTAGACAGCTCTGCCTGCTGGTTTGGGGCCTCATCATAGTTTTCTCCTTCCTCTATTACCAGGCACCTGGCAGTTGTAAGTGGTGACCCTCTGTCACTGCAAACCCTGCCAGGGTACACCTGGTATAAGGAAGGAGCAGAAGAACAAGTCTAAAAACAGAACAAAAGAAAAAGATGAAAAGTGAAGGAAAGATGGATCTATGCAATCTAGGAAGTACAGCAGACAACTGGAAGAAATTTAAGCAACAGCTTCATGAAGTCAGGTGGAGATACACTAAAGAAAACTGTCGTCTTTTCTTAACAAAACCTTTCAGACACTCAGAAGCTGTTTCACAGTCTATAGATAAATTAAAGGAGTCAAAAACAATGACTAGTTTAGCCTATAAAATTTGAAAAAGTTGCTTTCCTAGAAAGAATTGTTTTAGAAACTGAAGAATTTCATCTGAGAACACCATGAGAGGCAGAAACTTGAAGAAGAAACTTGTGAGGGCTTTTCAACAGATCTGAAATCCAGTCCAAATCCTGTTGAACTAGAGAGATTATGAAATCATAATCCGAGGGCAAATAGCAACGGCATTAGAAATCAAGACCTGAGAAAAAGAGTGCTAGGAGATCTTAACTAAGAGTAGTAAAATTATTAAACAACTAATTAATTAATAAAAGAAGGCAGTATCATAAAGAATAGAATGAAAACAGATGGACAGAAACTGATGGCCCTCGTTAGTAAACATCAGAGTTTATGGAACAGGAAAAAGGAGAACAGCTGAAGGCTAAAAAGAGGTATCTGCAAAATACTACTGGAATGAGTTGGTATAAGATAGCATGAAAAGCTACTCAAAATCTTGACGAAGAAATAAACCCTAAGCAGTATTCTATGCATGGACGGGGTCATTATACTTGAAATTAAAACATTTTTCAGAAGCCTGCAAAGAACTGAAACTACCTAAAGCAAAACAAAATATCCATTGTATGCACACTGAACAAAGAATAAAATTCCTTTATGGGAACTGCTCAAGAGAAAGCCACTTTCAGAGGCTGTGTTTATCACCTTGAATGTGAAAAGTTTTATGACTTACAATTTAGACACTGATACATATATTAATATGTATTAACGAAATAGTTTTGGTAGGGAAAAAAAAAGAGAGCCATATTAAACGTGGAGAGATAAAACTCAGGTTGTGCAGGGGGGAAAAAATTCTTACTGTGAGTGAACATGAAACAGTTGCAAAATAAAATCTTTAAACAGTGGTTTGCATTGTTTCAGGAAACAATATCTCTCCTTGGATTGAAAACACAGCAGAGTCTACAGCTCATTGAAAGAAATGCTTTGGAAGCAAAGGGACAGAATGAAGATTTTAAAAGTAACTAAAAGGACTGAAAAACTACAGAAAGACACAGAAATAGCTAGCAAACAGCCAAAGGACAGGAAGAGAAAATTAAAAAGCAATGGTAGCAATAAAAAAAAAAGCAGCAAAGAGCAAAAAGTGATGCTATGTGTGCGAACACACTCAAAGGCAATTTAGATCAATGAACATAAGAGTCTCTTATGTGGTGAATCTTCTCTTGTGAGACAGTGAGTAGGTACAGGTTCAAGGTTATTCTCCTTGTTACCCAGAAGCTGAAGTATTTAAAAATGCAAGTCTCTAGCATGTAAGAACACTCGTAATATCAATATATTTTGGAGTTGGCACCTTGGCTGGGGTGAGAACAGACCGCGGACTACAACTTGATTACTATGCATTTAAAAGTTATGTTAATGACTATGATTTTAAGTGTGTTTTAAAATTCACGCTTCAGCTACATATATTCTACAAGCCTGCAGAAACTAGTGTCAGTGCAGCAAAGCTCAGACTTTTATTTGGTACCATAAAATTGGCATCCTCAAAGTAAGAACACTGAATAACTTCTCAATATTGAATAATTATTCAATAGAAGGGTTAAAGGGAGACTACCTGATTATTTAATAGCTTATATTGTACTTTTAGAGATGTTATGCCCACAAAAAGAGCAGGGAAAAAGTACTATTGATAGCTGGCCACCCGAGCTAGCTTTTGCAGAGGCGAGAGAGTAGGCATGTGATACTATTCAGAACAGCTAAAGCTGAAATGGCAGGGAAGACTAAATCTTTTCGCGTTGCTCCTTACTTCTGAACAGAAAAGAGAAACCACTCATAGTCTCTTCCAGAAAAGAAGATGAAAAAAGAAATGGACATTCAGAATTTGAGGTCTTACACAGAGCAGGCAGGGGAGGAGATGCTGCAGGAAAGAGCCCAGAGAGAGCTCAAGCCCCCGCGGTACCTTGGATGCTTCAAGACAGGGCAAGCTCAGAGGCTGCCTGTGACGCTTTGACGCGAGGCTCAGTGTGCCAGTCCTGGCTCATTTTCTGTTGCGTTCAGGTGCCTTGAGACACAGCCTCCCGTATGCCTGACCCCATTCGCCAAAGGTCAGGCAGTCCCCGCTCTGCCTCCCTCCACCTCCCGCTTCTCACTGCTCCCCTGCCTGGACTCGCCTAGAAATGGGGTTTTCTCTGTGGAGGCAGGTCAGCACTGTAATCTGGACGAAAACATGTTGCTTTAGCAGGTTTGTTTCCCACCAGGCCGATGAGCCAGCTGGGTGACCCCAGGCTCCCAAAGCCTCCCTTACAGCTTAGTTAACCCAGTTCATTCATTAAAGACCCACCTTATTAGTTCGACAAAAGATACCCTGAGAATATCACGTGATGTACAAGAGTGCATTTTAGCACATTCTTCACACACTGGCATGTACCCTATCAGTTTTGTGCTCAGGCTACATCACTAGAATAACTATAGCAAGATTCATATCTAGAGTGGGAAAAAAGACAGTCTCCTGCCAAGAAGGGAATGAGAGGCTGGGAGAGGGAGAGAGAAATTAAAAAAGCCTCAAACCATCAGGAAATACAAATCTGTTGACTAAAACATCAACCACTCATTCCAGCAGCTAGAGATTTTTTTAAAGGGTTCTGCACTGGCCTAACTTCTCTCCTCACTAAAATCTCACATTGGGATATTTCATGGATAAAACTTACCCTGGCACATGCGAGCTGTAATAAGTAAATGGCATGTTGAGAATAAGCACCCCAATTCACTGCTTACTTAAAATTGGTTTATGCAAGGGCCAGTCACCCAAGCAACCTAATTATGCTATGCATGCAATCTGCTTCCATTGAACGTTCAATATTGATCATTTCATGTAACCGCTATATACAGAGACATAGACCATGTCTGGTGTCTGGATGTGTGCCATGTCTTTCAAAGATAGATGAGGTTTACTATTATTCTATGCAGGAGAGTAAAAAAAAATTTGTAACTCGGACTCTCTGATTTACCATTGTGATCTTGTATACTTTCTTCCCAACAGCTATGTACAGAATATAATTACAATCTGTCATCATTTTTTTTTCCTTGCTAGGAAAAATGCAATTTGGTTGAAGCTAAATGTTTTGTGAAAATGAATCAATTTCAATTAAACATTTGCTAGTATGAATTCTTATATGCAGAAGGCTTGGATGGAGAGCTAGGAAAGGACAGGTTGTGGAAAGAATCTCTCAGATCCGAAATAACAATTGCTTGAACCAGAATGGGCAAAAATTAATAAAACCTCTCTGCTCCAAAAGAGGCAAAGCAAAGAATCTAGTTCAGCCACCCTTATTCCGTGCTTTAAATACTCCGTAGTAGACAGTATGAAGTCTTTCTTCCTGTGTGAAAACCTAGTCTCACATTCATTTTACTGCAAAATTAAATAGGCTTCAAACCTTCGATGTTTCATAAAATGGATTTGCTTTTCCACTTTAATTATAACACTGCCTTACTTAGATAGTTGGCCAGCTTTTTGTCACCACAGAACCAATGTCTTATTTGAGAAAATCCTTCCTACTGTATGCTAATTGGAAAGATGCAGGCCACACTAAACCTCCTTCAAGTCAGACAACAAAGAAATGAGTACAATGCAGTTACATTTCTGCTCGCAGTAGCTTCAGTAATATTTTATTTGAAGAAATGACCGTTCAAGGAATAATGATGAACTCAGATGAGCAAAGGAGCCTCTGGAAGGACAGATAGAATAGTGAATCAATCAGGTGGGACAGATAACTTTTCCAGTGAGCTAACATAGATATATTCCTTTTTAAGATGCAAGGGTCCAGTTCTGTACCACTTAAACTGTGCTGTTTAGACACAGCCACCAGGTCAGATAAAAATCTGACTGGCATCAGTCCGCTGCTGGTATGACCATGATTAAAATCCCGTATTGTCTTGAGCTTGGAACCCCAACCTAGAAATGCCCATATAGCCGATAACTTCTATTAACTCATGATCTGTAGACATTTACAGTAAATTCTAGTTCGTAACACAATTATGATTTTAAAGGAAAATATAATTGAATATAAATCAATGCTTTCCCAAACTCAGTCTTTTAAAGTGTTTATCAGAAAAGTAACTTTTTGGTTGACTTCTCTTGGTTTGAAAACTACTGCATTACCCTAATGGCTGTAATGTTCATGCTATTAAATGGATCTACTAAAAGGTTCAAAGTTTGGTACAATAATTTCTGTAATAGTATATCTTAGAAAGAAAGAAATAAAATATAGAAATAAATAATTTCACTTCTTTTTGAAGGTCACAGCTAGCCCTGCTAGGCAAATAGTCTAGTCTGAGTGCCGGAGAGGGGGCCTGAGAATAAAGGGAAAGAGCCATTTACAAGAATGCTTATTAAAAGGTGAAAACAATTGATCGTGCCCTTTCACTGAGGACACTGTTAACAAATTTTTGCATTTGACCTTCACTGTCAGGCCATACAAACTATGAATTCATGGCATAACTTATCACCTTATTGATTGCATAGCAAATGAAACTGCAAAATTCAGGTGGCTGCACGCTTCCAATGGCACAGGGTGCAGCTACGTGTGTAATTCCTCGTTGTGCCAGTTCAGTGTGCTGTAGCCCAAACAATCGGTGCGCACCATCCCTTACTTGCATGTTTTGAAATATACTCACACACACAAAGATATGTACATAGACACACTCACATGCCTCTCAAATGATGTAAAAAAGGCATTAATTAGAACATTAGAACATAGAAAAAGGCGGGGGGG
>VWZL01001505.1:300804-324670 GCA_013396915.1 Stercorarius parasiticus | reverse complement strand
GGGGGGGGGGTGGGACGGACGACAAATGAGGCAGCGAAGAGGCACAGAAATTATCCCGCAGAAGAGCTTCCACCCATCCCTCTGCCTTCCCTTCGGGAACCGGGGCGGGACTGCGGATACGTGCCACGGCCACGCCCCACGGCCGCCCTCGCTCTCCTACCCCCCACCCCTGTCCCTGCCATTACATAGCAGGGCGGTAGTTACGGCCCATGGCTTGAAAGCAAGGCAGCAGCACATCCCCGCTCTCTTCAGCAGACCTCCCCCCGCCCCGCTTTCATCTGCCCCTTTTATTCTAAAAAGATGATTTTTAGCAAAATGTGTAACTGTAACAGTTTGAAAAAACTACAACAATTTTTTGTCATTTGGACAACTATTCTCTCACCCGATGACCCCTCCCCACCCAGGAAGGGGAATCGGGAAAAACAAGGAAACCCGACGGCTGAAATATAAACAGATTTAATACAGTAAGACTAAATAATTAACATTAATAATACTAAAGAACCAGTATTGATTCCAATACCAATATAAAATATAGCAGGATTATACTCAGCCCCTTCTATCAGCAGGAAGCTGTGCACTCCCAGCAGTGGACAGCAAATGTCAGACACTGCGAGCGCTACAGCTCTCTGAGGAAGGGAAGGGCTCAGGGGTCCAGCACCGGGGCAAGAAGTTCTCAGGATCACAGCCATGAAGGGAAAGAGAGAACTCCTCAGCAAACGGTCTAATTTATATTGAATGAGATGTTCATGGTATGAAATAATCCCGTTGGCCGGCTTGGGTCAAGTGTCTGGGTCTCGCTCCTCCTTGTCCCTGCACTTGGCTAACTCAAAAACACTGAGACCTTGAAACGCACATACCATAGCTGGCTATAAAATAAATATTTTCACAAATTCAGACACTAGAGTCTTCTAAAAATGCAGTTTTCCCAAACAATACAGGAGACCTTACTGAAAAGTAAAATTACTGAAATCGAAATTAATCCTGTGTCACTCAAACGAGGACAGTAACCTACATGAGACTGATGTGTATTCCATGTGTTCCCACTGTGGGCCAAGATGTTTTATTCTTTTTTCTCCATCATGCTGGTGTTCATGAATGATATTTCCCCGTTCTGGATGCTGCTGCGCTCTGATGGGAAGCAATAATCAATCATCAAGTGAGGTATATGCTGCATCCTGACTGAAGGAGCTGAAATGTTGACAGAGGTTGCAGTTGTAGCATGCATCTGGGGAACAGGTGAGGAGAGTCATGCACAAAGTATAAATAAAACATCATAATAGGTTCATACTATGTCAAACCTAATCTAAGGCCTGTATGGTTTAGTGTTCTGTCTCAGGATAGGCCAAAGGAAGGTATCCAGAGAACACAAAGATGGAACAATTACACAAAACCTACCCAAAACATCACAGCATGATAGCAGATTGGGTTACACAGGTGTCACACACACACAATCTCCTCTCTTCCCTCATTTGTTTGGAACCAGGTATCTGTTGTCTAAAGTTTAAGTCCCCATGCTATCATACCGAACAAGACGGCAAGCAATCGATTTTTACTCATCTTCCCCCAGCCATTCATCAGTCTGCAGGTCTCTGCTATATTCTGGCAGCTCTTGCATTGTGCATTTTCCAGAAAGAAGCAAAGTTGCACTTTCACACCATCTGTTGGGAGTTCCACAAATAATCAGGAGTCTAAATGTGACCTTTAATAGCATCATCCTAATGAGCTCCATACTTCCCAAAAGTGGGTCAAAGCTCCTCGGTACTTTCCTGAAGGGATCCTAAGCTTTAGCCAAGATAAATTACACAAATATGTTGACAAGAAGTACACTGAATGCAAGTTTCTCAATTTTCAGGAAAAAAAACCCCACTATTGAACAAGTGGTTGAGCAGCACAATAACGTCTTTGTAGAGATAAATTATCTAAGTCATCTGAATAACTACATCTATTTGGTAAAATTAGGAAGCTTAAAAGAAGGAAAGAATGGAAATTTAATCGAAAGCAACATCTTGGCAAGTATTAATAGAAGTTGAATTTCGAAGATGCAAAAAAGTCTGTTCTAGTCAACAGTATGTCATCAAAAATGACTGAAGAAGTCAAAATATTGCTATAAGCTGCCTGGTTTTCCTGATGTTGTGCAAATAGTAAGCAAATCATTAATCCTAGTTTCTCAAAGGTGCATAGACTTCCAACTTTCTCTGATATCTGTAGGATTTAGGCATCTAAATATGTTTATAGATCTGTTTATAAGTGGTTTCTTAATATTTAAAAAAAAAATAAAAATCCCTCAATTAGGATTCAGAGAGCTTAAAGGCTGTCTTACCTGATATTTAGCAATGCTCACTCATTTTCCTATAAACAGAAAGATACAGTGATCTTATACAGTAGTTTATTTTACCTTTGGGACATAAAAAACCTTTTGCTTAACAGAGTTATATAGCCATTAAGAGATCTAAAAAGATTGGCAAAGATATCAATGTTTTTTCCGTCCCTAGTGGGTGATAACAGGGCATCAAAATGAGAGCAAAATGGCATGATAATGGCAATTAAATGCCAGACAGAGCATTTTTAGGGGACATTGTTATTCACCCTGAGTAGGAATTAAAAAAGAACATGCTTTCCTAAACTTATTAACCACAACATGGTGGTGTATACAAAGTCATGCTAGGAATTATCCTCTCTGTGACCACATAGTTCATCTGTCCAGGGCCTGCCTTGCCTGTTAGCTCTAGTTTAGGCCACTGAAATCACAAAATTCAAACCCACATCTTTAGGATGCCAAGGCAGTAGAATTGTAGCCAAGCACAGCTCGGTGTTTGTCCCTTCTGGATACGGACGTACCAGGCATCTGGTAACTCCATTCGCAACCTGCTCCAGAACAAGCAGGAACTCCACTGTAATACGAGATAATGATTTTGTGAGATACCAGGTTCACCAAACTGCAGTACTAAAAATCGTTGAACAGTTGGTATTAAAAAACTGGAATATTCTGACTAATGCATAAGACTTTGCGGATAAGGGACATTATATGCTTCATACAGCATAGATGAGTTATTCACAAACAAAGATATCTCATTACTTTGAAACGCTGAACACTTTGATCACAAACCTGTCACAAAAGGGTTTCAGAAAAGGAAACAGTGGTAACAGTAGGCACTGTAACTCTCCAGTATTGAATTCCATCCAGAGACAGAAAAATCATCATTTAATGCCTATTTCTCTCAAGTATGCAAAGCATAAAAAAATGCAGCTAACAATAATAGTAATAAAACGCACAAGAACTTACAATGCTATTAATTAGAGCTTTAGATAAACGTTATCTGAGCGACTGCTCAAAGAATGATAACTCTCAACATTATTTCTAAGCAATATGGAGTTTCAGCCCTGATCCAAGTGATCTGGTTCTTACCTACTACAGGGTACAAAAATCTTTTGTGGAGGATCCATATCCAAATTCTTCACAGGCCCCTACTCTGCTAAAACTCTCTTTCTCAAGAGATTACTCAGCTCATGATGTACGACAAGAAAGGTATGGATTTCTCTCTAAGCTTCTCTTCAAACCATGGGCTGTCACTCACTGAAAGAAAAAGCAGGGAGGGGGGGGAGGCGGAGGGAAGGGGAAAAAAAGGCCCACACATTTGCACACACCAAGGAGCTGGAAGGCATTACTTGTGATGGATACATAAGACATTGCTTTCTGAAATCAAATCCCCAAATTCACCCTCCCCCTTTTCATCTGTCTTTCATTTACCTACTGTTTGTCATATTCTGTTTTCCCATCTGGTGGCAGCTGTGTACATCTGATGAATCCTCCAAAACTTTCAACTTTGTATCCTTCTATGGTTTCTTAGCTCATTTACTGTTAACTTCTTAAAAGCTTCTCTCAAAAGCAGTCGCTTAGGTGACACGTTGCCACTTTGCAGGTGTAAGGCAGGTCTTACTGCTACTCTCTGTGCTGCTTGCCCCATTCTAAACCCCATCTTTATAGCTTTTAGATTACAGTAATAGGCATACACTGTACAGAATAATATTCACAAATGACCCCATTGTTCAGTATGCCGCCACCTATACGTTTACTTATGGCAATAAATCCAATCGGGTTACGTCAGCTATGGCAGATTTATACTGGCTTCCTATCAGTCAATGCATTGACTTTAAAATTTTTTTCTGAGTTTTTCATCACCCGTCTGAAACATCCCTTTCATACCTATCAAAATTGGTCTCCATTTATATGTACCCTCAGTCCTTACTTTCTAATAATAAATCTGAAATTCATCAGCGCCCTTCCCAGGTCTCTCATCCGTGGGTAGCAGAGCATTCACCTGTTATGCCCCTGAGCTGTGGAATTCCCTGAACTGAAGTCTCATCTCGAAATCCCCTGAGCTCTTCTAATCCCTCTTTGATTCGCACTTATTAAAAATTACTTTTAATATTTGATCCACTACTGACACATGCTGTAGGCTTTACTGACATAAAAGGTACCTCTATTTTCATTACAGCATATGCACCAACAATTTCAAAACTAAAAATGCCTTTTTATTGGCTTTCCATATGGATTGCAAGACTTGCCTTTCTCTGTCTTTCATTTCTGGGGTTAAGCATCAGTTGTTCTGCTTAGGCTATGGCATCCAGACCCCAATCCTGAGAAAAAAGAAAAAAATTCCTATTGTTATTAGTAACATAGCATGAATAAAATGCAGAGTACTGAGTAGGCACATCATAAAAATCTCCTAATTTGTAGTAGAGGCACTCTACAAAACATTAGCTAATTAAAACTCGACATCCTTATGGCCTATGGGCACTATACCCAAGGAAACCGAAGCAGACAGTCAAAAACCACACTAGAGCATTCGTGAAGGGACTGAGGTGTTCCAGCATCTGAACTGGGACAAAGTCTTTTTGTTGGCAGCAGGTGCATCCCTGTCTTTCCCGTCCACACTCAGTCTGCATTTTATCACTCATGGAAAGACACGTTTTATTACAGGAGCCCACACGTTATTTGAGTGCTCAGAGGTGAAGCACAAGCAGCTCTGACACATATTAGGACTGTAACTCCTGAGGGCAGGTGTCATCTTGACTCAGGATCTGCATCCAAGTGACCTAACCTTCATCTCACCCCTTCGGGGTGAAGTAAGTGATAGTTTTGAAAACACAGTGCAAGTAAGAGCCAAAAAGAAAACACATTTGTACTTTTGTTTGTTTTTCAATCCTTTCAGATATATCTGAATATATATATACATATACACAATCACAAACTTGGGATAAACTTAGAGCACATCAGAGAAAGCTAAAAGCCTATTTAAGAATTGCTCGGAGAAGGCAGTTAGGATGTTGTCTGACAGTTTAGGTAAAGCCAGTGGGGATGGAGGACAAAGGTTAATATCAGAGAGTGACACTGTATAAAATTTCACAGCAGGTAAAGCTCAG
The DNA here is from genome assembly GCA_013396915.1 of Stercorarius parasiticus. Classification (NCBI taxonomy): domain Eukaryota; kingdom Metazoa; phylum Chordata; class Aves; order Charadriiformes; family Stercorariidae; genus Stercorarius; species Stercorarius parasiticus. The sequence goes on along the minus strand of VWZL01001505.1, from coordinate 319,246 downwards.
AAGAGCATATCTGTGGGAAGTGCATAGGAGAGGGGGATTTATTTTCTGATCATGTGAAAAGGCTTTACTTCCAATTATTTCTATTCCCTGACTGAATTTAATAGCAGTCGTTGGTAAACTGTGAGTTACAGTGGTTTCTCAAGCCTTGCCCATGCAACAGGGCACTTCTCATCTCCGACTACATTATGAACGCACACTTGGGATCCCCTCCCCAGCATCCTACAGCTGGGGCACAGGAGGAATTGCCCAGTGACGCTTGTTGCTGTATTAATAGAAATACTGAATAGTGCTGGGCCAAGAGAAAACACAGACAGAATGAATCAGCAAATGATGATGATTTCTCCTTTACATTTACACCCCATCCCAGTTAAACAGTTTAAACACAGCATAACAGTGTACATGTATTTATCTTTACTGATTGAGTTCCAGGTCAGCCTTTCTGAGATTAATACCAGGTTGCCAACTCGACTTATGGCAATACATTTACTCCCATAAATTATTGGTGCATTGAATTTGCTTTAGTACTCTGGAACTTCTTCATTGTTCTACGTTTTCTTTAAAATCAGCATTAACAGTTCAGAGAGTTTCTCAGTAAGCTCTTTTAATACTCTTGGGTGCAAGTTATCTGGCTCTGCAAATTCAAAAAACTCTTTGGCTCTGACAGTCGCTGTTTAACAATCTCCCAATTTATTGATCGAGTAGAAAGTAGTCCTTATCACTGTCAGATATGAGTATATCATGCTGGTTCTTTCTAAATCAGAACAGAAATATTTATTGGGTTCTTTTGCCTTTTCTGCACTGTGGTTGACAGCTTTACCATCCTCGTCTAGTAGCAGCTGTGCACCACTATTAGCCTTCCATGTTTCTGCCACACTGAAAGAATTTCCTCGTCTTCGCCCCATATTGTTATGCTCTCTTTAACTTTTCCACACATATCTATAATTCCTAATTAGCAACGTACACTCCTCCAACAGCTTCCCAGCTTTCCAAATGTTTTACACTAGTTAATGAGGAACATTGTTCTCTTTTAACTGGTGAAGCTTGCAACTTTGCAAAAGAAAAAAATTCAACCTCAACTACAGTTGTTCACACTACAGTTCTGAAGCAAGTCTGTTACTGGTTGAAGCCATAGCCTCTGTGTACTTAACAAACAGAACTATATATACATATGTTTATTTTCATTCCCTTTAATAAACATTTCATATTTTACCTTGCATCATAATGGGTAAATACTGCAAGATGAGACTGAGTACTGGTCTGAACGCTTTTTCTGCCAAAAGCGTTTATGGGAATTTTTTTTTTATATTAAATGTAAAAATTTTAAGGGGAAAAAAAATCTGCCTTCTGTTGAGTATTTTTAGTTAGCAAAATTAAATAGTTTTATTATATCGATTTATTAGAAAATTACTAAAATTAAAATAAACAAACTCCTCCTTAACAAGAATGAAGCATGTTAATAATTCTCGCTTTTCTTTTTCCTTTCCCCCCCTCCCCAAAATCTAACAGAGGGCTTTTTTTGCCTTGCTGGAGAGCAAGGTTGAAGATCTGAGTTCCCCATGTCTGCTCTGAAAGGAAGGACAGATAGAGCCTGAAGGGGTAGGCAGCTCCCTGCCCCAGCTGCAGCAGCTCTCCCACCCAGCACCTGCCTGTGCAACTGATGGGAATTGTGTGCTTTCAGCTTTCTGGTGCTATTTGGTCACTCTACTTTATCCAGGTTTGGGAGAATGCTGGCAAGCTCAACTGGCTAGAGGCAGGATTTAATTTTACAGAGGCCAGGATTTTAATCAGAGACTCCTTCATACTGTGCTGACTTTTCCTCTGCCTCCCTTTCAGTCTGCTTCTCTCTGCTTTGTTTTGTTTTGCTTTTCCTGAACATAATCCTTTCTGCCTAAACTGTCCTCAAATGCCTCAAATTCAGTAACCATCATACTGTTAGCTGCTTTGGCAAGACACACTCTCCTTTATCTGTTGCGTTTATTTAAAATGCATGGTGATGGGCTGCTTCTATCCTATCCCATGTAACAAACTCAGGCCGTGCTCTTGTTTTCTTTTCAGACCTATCATGCAAAAGTCAGTTAGAAGTGGTACTATAGAAGGGAAAACAGGCAATAGATCTGTTTCCCCTTTTTCTTGGTGAAAGACAGGAGAGCATAGCTCAGGTTTACATCACAAAGGCCTGTTGAAGAGACTCCCTTACACAGCAAGCTGGAATACCTGCTTTAAACTGGTGGTTGCAAGGTGTCACCAGAAGACAACTAATTTCTTACTGTGGTCTTCTTAATTTCCCACAGCACAAGTCTACTTGCTGCATCAGGGAATGCAAGAGGGAACACTCTGGGATGATATGTGCCCCAGGGGCAGTGTGCCACCCCTCAGGGCTTCACGTGCTAAATGCCCACCACCATGAGCCACGGTGTTTCAGGTATCTAGCTACTTATGCTGGGGACGGTAAGCAAAGGACAACAACACTTAGGGCTTTGAACTTAGAGTTTAGAAGCAGAAGGAGGGAAAGTGTCTGTTTAGTTTAAGTTTCTGGATGGAGAAGCTCCTCCAAGCATGACAGGCAGCTCAGGAGTACATACACAAGTGGCTGTTTAAAAATTTAACAAGGTGGCAGTGGAGGCTGCTGTAATAGGTTGACCAAAGACAAGAGTCAGCATCTTGGCAGTGAGTGAGTGGCAATAGCTACGATAAGGTTGGACTCTAAAGGACCTGGAAGGCAAAAGCAGTTCTTTCTGATGCAGCATAGAAAAGGAAAGATGCGAGAGAGGGATAATGAAAGAAAGTGATCTTTTCAGCACTACCCTCCATGGCTACAAGTGGACCAGAACACTATTTGTCAAGGCCAGAATGAAGGGTGCTGCCGTAGCTGAGACAGAGGAGAGGCTGAATGGGCTGGATAGAAAATCTTCTGTATGGAAATCTTTTCAAAAGTGAGGAGCAGGAGGAGAATCTGTGAGGCTGAGACATTGTCCCGGAGCCTCTTTAGTCAAACCGAGCAGACTGTGGGCCTGACTGACGGCTATGGGCAAGGGCAGCAGCCGTGAGCTCCTCTAGCCGTACTGAGCTTGCCTGATGGCTACCCGCCAGAATGCAGATGACAAAGGCGGGGAGAGCTGAGAGTTTGAGAAAAATACGTTAGTAATTAGAGGAGAGGAAGAGGGAACTAAATTAATGTTTCCAGAAAGCATTACCTACAGTTAAACTGGAGGAGGGAGACAAGAGACATAAGAGCTTTTGGTAACGAGCTAAAAAAAGCAGGAAGGAGGTAACAAGGTTAGGTCTTTGTTGGTTAGTTTAACCCTAACTACTCAAATCCTCGTCACTTCAATTATTTAATACCTCTGGCTAATCCTTCACCTGCTACAGAGATCTGCAAAGGAACAGCCATCTGAGGGTGGCGAGCACCAAGGTCTTTTTATGCCAGCTTTAAATAGGGCTGATGGAGCAGGAGAGAAACTAAACACTGCAAGTAAGAAGTCCATCATCTGTACTCATTTGGCACAAGCAATCACCATAGCTTAGCAAAACCAATCTGCAGGTTGGAGACAATCTGGGAATCTTGTCTGAAAAGTAAGCTACTGCCTTTTCTTTTTAATGCACCATTTTAATTTTTCTAATGTTCTGCTTAGTCATTCTGAAATATTCCTCTTCTGTTTAGCTATACAACATATGGCACAGTGGGAGTACTCTGTGGCTACAGACTAATTCTTAAACTAGTTTAAATCAATGTGAATGTAATTTACCATGTATATGCCTCTAACATTCCCTTGTCAGTTGTACCCTGTATTACAATCAGGGAAGTATACTACTGTAGTTCCTTATTTTTCCACACATCCGTATTTTAAAATAACATTATTAGCCTCTAAATATGTGTTACAAATACTTATGATTCTTAGAGAAAACTAATCCACTTACATCTCTAAGAGTTATCTTGTGAACATACTAAGCTTAACTTTGCTTAAGTTTTTGGGTCTAGAAGTTCTTGCTTGTAATCATTGCAAGACATTATAGTGTCACAAGGGAAGACGAGGAAAATAATTCTCTGCACAGTTTATACATTTAAAGAAAGAGTCAAAGGATCATCTGTTGAGAACAAAGGCAAGAAAGTCAGTGAAAGTTATAAATCCCAGGACAATTATGGATAACAGCATCAGAGGCAATTAGCAGCTCAGGAAATATAGCTTTGGCTAGGAAACAAAAATAAAAGGCTTGGAAATCATTGGGAAAAGTAGATAATGAGGGGTTGAAGCTAAATTTTAGAAAATCTGAAATGGAAACACAGTTGATACACTCCAGGCAGAGGTAAATGGGACACCAGTATTTATTTAGGGTGGGAAGAAATGAACCAAAGGAGAGAGAGCATGAAGTACTGATTAAGGAATCAAGAATAGTTTCATAAAGTCCCAGCCAAACAATCAAAAACCAGCAGAGAACAAACCAGAAACATCAGTATCTACAACAGGGGGGAGAGAATCCTGCGGGAAAAAGAAAGATAAATTAGGAAAGTGTCTTTTGTCAGTCTTTCCCTGGAATAAATTTGCAAGAATCTTTGCAGAGACAGATGAAATGAGACGGGAGGAGAAGACCACCTGACCACCAAATTGGAAATATTGTTAGAAAAAAATAGGAAATTGAGAAAATAATTTGACATTGGAAAGGGAGCATTATTTGCAGTTGCCATAGAACCAGACAGTACTTTATTATTTGAATAATTTCACTGTCAGTTTCCCTGAAAATGTTAGCAAATTTAACCCCAAAATTACCAAATACTTACAGAAAGAGATGGCAAGTTGCATAAGAGAATCTGAATTGAAAGTGACCTTCAACTCTTCTGCATAGAGATACAACATGACCCTAGAACACTTCTACAATTTCCCAAATGCAGTTGCTGCTTCATTTCATAACTTCTATCCATTTTTACTTGCATTAAAATCACAGTTAAAGTCAGCTTGAAGACAGAAGCACTATATTTATCTCTCATCACAAGTTTATACAATATTCTTAGAAAGGCAATCTCCAGACCCTGGTGTATCTGCTTTAGCTTTCGCTGCCTCTTCTGGCCCTCAGGAAGCAGTTTGAGTTCCAGGTCCTATTGGACAACAAGGAGGTAGGACTAGGACTTACTTTCATATATGTAGTTCCTTCTTAGCAAATACCAGAACTTGATGTATTTCTTATATCATGTCTGTCATCATCAGAGAGTATTTCATGAGGGCATTGAAGTGAGTATTATTTCCTGAGTCTCTAGCAATGTTTACTCATAGAAAGATGAGGCTGCTGAGGAAAAGAGATTAAAAAGGTAAATTTAAATCTAATAGAAAAATTATATACCTGGTAAAACCCTACATGTTATTCCTTCAAATAATTATGAGAACTTTCTGAGGTGAAACAAAAGCCAAATGCCTGAGTCAGCGTGCTCATAATCATTACATCGGAAATTAGGTTGCACGTAGTCCTATTGGACTTCAATGCAAAAAGGTTGTCCAAACGGGTAAGAGTGATGTGTATAAAAGTTCCCAAATGCTAAAAAAATCCATTTTTTAGAGGCTCAAACTGTAAAGTGACTGATGTTGTATAATCAGTCTCAATGACAGATGAACTGAATCCTGTATGGTATCTCAGTAGCATTATTCTTGTGAGGAAAACAAAACTTCTTGGGAAAGGCATCAGTCATGCTAGCAATTAGTAAACTATCAAAGTTAAATTCAGTTCACCCATTTGACTTTAACAAAATTCATAATTGGTAAAATGCAACCATAAATTTCTTATTTAAAATATATATTCATATTTTTAATATATCAGAATGAAGTCTCACATTTCATGTATCCTGAGTTGTACATTTTTTGGACATTGTGTCAAAGTGAGTCTGTGAATGCTACACACAGAAGATGACAATGGGAAAAGAATGGGCCAAATTTATCCCCTCTTGTGTCTTCACTGAAGCCTATGAGATGCACAGAAAGTCAGTGAAGTTCCCCGCAGTTGAAAAGCGCAATCCGTATAGATCTGCTTGCAGTATTGAAGCGAGCTAGAAGAAGCTGTTCCTGTAGGTCGAGGCTTAGATTTGATCAACTGTCAAAGGCAACAACTAGAAAGTACCTGTAGCTAAAATAAAGTTACATGCATTATTTTACATAAGGCCATATACATTATTGGAGGGAGAGCGAAATGACTTCCTTTCTCTTTAGGCTAGATTTCAAACAGCAAAACCAAGAAAAACTCCTCCAAATGCCCTCTTACTGTATTTAGTTTCACTTAGATAAACTACCTATCTGTTACAGAAAGTGAAAATTATTGTACTTTGTTATTATGAAACAAGTTTGATTTAAAGTAAATCATCATTATGATGCAGAATTTTAGTTAAGTTAAAAGTAGAAGTTTACCTAATACAGGAAAATCTTTTCCTTAAATATTGGCAGAAAAGCTAGGAGTGTTTAAGTATCTGGCACCATTACTGAAAGGAAAAGCAATGTACAGAAATTAAATGGGACAGTTGTCTCAAGACCCCTTGCATTAATTTTTCTTGTGTTGTCTATCATGAACTGTCAGGTCATGCTTTTCACTACCGTTTCCAAGAACCATTACAGAACAGAGCTGCATGGAACGTGGAGGAAGAGTTTCTTACCTTTCTTTCCGATGGTTAGTTTCTAACAGAACGGTTTCTAATGGAAAACACTGAACAAGAATTTCATAGAGAAAAGTCTCATGTCCAAGGTGACCTGTGACCAGAGCTCACTACGGTGTTTAGATCCAGGATCTAAACCTTTTTTCCCATCCAGTTGAGAGCAGAAATCTGAATGTGTACATCTCGTGCAAGCTCTAACCAGTAGGAGATCTGTATACAGCAGGGGAAAATAGAAGAGAAGGAAAAAAAAAATAATTATTTTCTCTCTATTGCAGCCTCTCTCTACTCCGCATATCATGCCAGCACCTCTAAAAGCAAAATTCATAAATGCCAACCTTCTTCATTCAGGTATAAATGCTCATAAGCACATTAAACAATGGTAAGCCCAGCCTTTTGATCACAGGTCACCACAAAGTGCGTGCCAATAAACTTCCCCTTCTGTAGTGCATAATAGTGTGCCATTCTTTAAACTTTTCAAATGTTTTTCAGAAGTTGTCATCCAGAAACAAAACTGGAGGAAAGAGCAGTGTCTTCTTTTAACCAGGAACAGCCTGCTGTCCCTTGTTAGGCACGTACTTAAAAACAGAGAGCTGGTTCTTTTGCGCAAACACAGGCAGTGCATGGCATGCAGAAATATGTTCCATGTATTTTGTTAGTGTCAAGTGTCTAGCAGCAAAATTTTCCACTAGGTGCAGACATTTGATCCATCTTGCAGGCATACCCATATACAGCTTCATCTGTCCAAGTGTGTGGCTACAAAGGTCTGAGATTGTATCTTCAGACATCGCTGCAAACAGCAGACAAATGGTACTGGAGCAAAAGCACATGATTGAAGAGGTCGTCCAATTTGAATACATAGGCTATGCCAACCAGAGTCACTTATATAAAGCACGGGAAGCATTTTCCACAAACTAGTTTTCAAAACGTACCTGTTGCCCAGGATCAAAAAATCAATCAATCAAACAGACACATGTCACGGTGGGTACTCAAGAAAGCATGGAGAAATGCTGCTGAGAAGTTGTTTAAACAGAAAGGGAGATTTTGTGGAATTCACACAAAATTTCAAAAATGGAAGATCCCAATAATTAAATGTTACAGAGGTGTAAGGGGTACCACTTTCACAGAAATGGTTTCCAGCTTCTGGTGTCATCTTCTCTTCCAGAGAAGACACTGATGTTTTACACCAAGAGAGAGAGTTGGGCCTTTTGTTTCACTGAACAAAGTGGTAAGTGAAATGAAGCAGCTATTTCCAGTTCTAGCACTGAGAGTTATCAGTGCAATGCTACTGTCCTTCGCCTGTATTCTCAGACAGAGGCCCTTGATCACAGCCATCTACAGCTTTAGTGCAGGGAGTTGAAAACGAGCAAAGAAATCCAGGACATTTAAGGAACAAAGAGTAGGTTGCAGAGAAACTAGAGAAACTGAGACGATCTTTTAGTATCAAGCAGTAATAATATTTCCTCATGTCCCAGTGACTGTGCTTCTCTGCATAACGAGTGGTACAGCATGTGTCAGAACAGAGAAATGCCTCCAGAGTTCACGGTCACACACAGGAGATGAGGAAAAGCTTGGGTCACACACAGCAGATCCAGGAATTTAAGTTGATGCTTGTTCATCAAAAAACTTGAATAATGCTTCTTTTGACATGTAGATTGCTTCTTGAAAAGGAGCTGCCATATCCTTCTTTTTTTTCTTCTTTTCACACCACTAGAAGTGGAAGAGCGATTTCATATCTGATTTTCTGTTGAATTCTTTTCTTAGTTTAGTTACAGCAGGCAAAAAGATAAAGCACTGAATTATCCAGCTCCTCATTGCTTATCATCTTTTCATAAGAAAAAGCTTGTTTTTCAAGCTACCCTAGTCCATCCACTTTTCTGAAGAAATAGCAGCTTCTTTCAGGCTCTTTTCTTCCGCTTGTTTCTTCCTCTTAGCATGAACAAGAGCCTGACAACAGATGGGCAAGAAGACAAGTATTTTTACAACTATAAATATAAAAGGAAAATAGCACATTTCTCTATAGGAAGATACTGAAAAAATGCTGTTTACGTGTATACAGAGTGATATGATTAATAAAAGACAACATACCTGACTTTTCAAACTTGTTTACTAGTAAAGATAGGTGCTCTGTTTTGTTTTCACATGAACACATGCCTCCTGAAAGTTCAATCTTTAAAATATGTCCACAAATCACCAACAGGAGCTGAAAAAACCTGTAGCTGAAAGAAAGAAAGAAACAAACAAGAATTTAATATCCTTCTAGCTGTTTCAGTAAGTTAGCTGAAGAGATGAAGACCTGTTTGCATTAAATATGATGTGTTTTGTGCAAACTACTTGAAAGAAGTCCATACACAACGTCCAACCTGCAGAAATAGAAGAGAAAGAAACAAAACGCTTGAAACATTGGATGGAAAACATTGCTTGCTTGCCTAAGAATCTGGCTAGTCTATAAATGTCAAAAGTATTATTTCTTACATTATTTGCTACTATAAAATCAAAAGCTGTAGCTGAAGGTTTTTACAGAAAGTTAGAAGAGTTACTGAAGTTTAAATGGCCTTAAGCTCATTAGATGCTTTGGAAAATCTTTGATTTGATATGGTTGTTTCATACTAGCTAATCAAACTACCTGTTCTCAAGGTTTAGCTAATTACTAGTCATGTATTTATTTTTGTGCAGCTCAGGGAGCTTTGGCAGTTGTTGAAATTAGGCCAACTTCCCTTGCTTGAAAAGACTGAAATAATAAAACCAAACTCTACCAAGTATGAACCTCAGTGTCAAGCTGTGAATTTATACTTGTGTAAAGTGAAAACAACTGGGAGCACTACTTGAACTGCCTAGGGCAATAGGGGAAGGAAAAATAAATAACTAGAGCAAATAAGAAGAAAATTGTAATGAACCCCATAAGGAACAAATTAAAATTATTTTAAATTCTTCTTCATCTATGGACCATGGTCCATCACCATCAAGAGGCTTTCTGTGCCAGGCAGCCTGTGCGGTTTCCCGTGCACTGCTGCAGGGACCTCCTGCAGTTCTTGCCACATTCTCCTGCCCCCGTGGACATCCCCCTGCCCGGGCAGCCCAGCACACAGACCCTCCCTGCCTACCGCATCCGCAGGCAGGACGAGAGGCAGAACTTGGTGTCCCCAGTGCCAGCCATGCCTGCTGTCTGGCCAGCCAAGCAGAACAGGTAGCCACGGAGCTCTCAGCGTGCCATTTCTGGAGGTAAATTGCAGGCTCCTTCCCACGCTCAAGAGCGGAGTTTTGACAATGGACGTAGGAACCTGTTATTCACCGAAGTGCTGCCTTTGTGAAAGATCGGTCGCAAGTGGAAAGGTGGAGGGACTGACAGAGCAAATGCATACATTTATTTTGTTGCCATGAGGAAAAAGGGCTTTAGAGGGAGAGAAGAAATTACTGAGTTTCTTGCATTCTTCAGTGTTATAATACATTTTTGTCCACTCTCAGCTATCAGTTCATTATTTCAGTTCCAGTGCTACCTGCCATGTTATTCAAGTAGCACACAGTAAATTTGTGCTAGGTAGTTTCCCTTCTTTATACTATTCATATTTCCTAAGGAGACAGCACAGTTCTTAGAAGAAAAGGCATTTAATTCACAGCCCTGCCACGGGCTCCCTGTGTGACCAGAGACAAGCCACTTAACCTTTCATTGCTTTGGCTTCCCCATCTCTAAAAAGGGAAGAGTAACAATGCATTTCTTACTCTTTATTCACATTTGTCTGTTTAGGCTGTATGCTCTTTTAGGGTGGAGGTTATCTGCACTAAGTTACAGTACTGCAGGATTTATCAGGATAAAGATATCAGTTGCTCATGTAAAATAGTTCAGAATTTTTATTTTCAGATGAGTTGAAGTTCATCACTATCTGAGCGAGTACATAATGTTCAAATACTTTTTTTCTAAAAACCAAGTAAATTGCTCCACACTGCCTCTGCTTACAGATACTCTGCTGTCAGCCTCTAACAGCAGCATTTAAGCAGCGCTGTGTCCGGATTCCCGATTTCTGACAGCTGAGAATCTTACAGCCGGAGAGGGGATTAGGGACTGCCTTGTCTCCGAATTCCCCAGCTTTCTTGTTCAGCGCATTGTTAATTTGATTTTAATGTAGACTTGCCGCTGTTATGTTCTTGCTCAATACAGAGTAGCTGTAAGAAACATGACGTTCGTTGTTTCAGCCCAGAGTGTGCGACAATTTGGGGGCTTAAACTGTTAGATTGCTACCACTTTAATCCAGCCAGCTACTTTTGTATTACAAAGAAAGAAAAAGAAAAATTGTGTGCGCTGGCTGGCTAAGATTCCTGACTCCCTGTTGACATGCACCTAGAATCAAGCACAGACTTTCCACCTTCAGCAAGACAATTTGTGACTTTTTTTTTTGAGGGCTGGGAGAATGGCCACATTAATCCATATCGAGACTTAGCATGGGAAATGGTAGATCTGCCAAATAACCTTGTGGCAATGGAAAAGCATTCGTCTTTTATGCTATCGACCATGCGGTCGTGTCTACAGGCTTTACTTAAGGTGCCACAAACATTGTGGGTTTGTTCTCCCCTACGTTAGCCCCTACCCCTCCGAGATAGCATAGGACAACTGTACCTGGCCTTGAAACTCATTTTATACAGTTCAGAAAGGCTGATTCACCCTTCCTAGTAAATTTATACTAAGATCTTGGGGAAGACAGGGGGAGCAAGTGAGTACAAAGGGCTGTGATGAAGAAATATGTCTCATCCAACGACTAGTACTGTTGAATTATTAATGTGTTTTCTAACAAAGGCTATAACATGGATGACAAGCGCATTAGCAATTAGATATGCCACCACTACAAAAAATACTTTTTTGCCCTATTCTTTAGACAGCTGGGACTTTCTTATGGCTGAACTTTTAAAAAAGATCTCAGCCTGTACTGAGCTCTTTGCTTGATTTATTGTTTTTTTTCAATTTCACTCAGATTTATTCAACATATTAATTTACTAGTACAATCTGAATTTTGTGCCCAAGGTTGTGACTTACATTTGCAGAAATTGCAAGGTTCCAAATCACAGGTACAATGCAGAAACCATTTCAGAAGATTTAACTGATATTGCTGATGGTCCAGGTTTCTAGGATGTTGGGAGGCTGAATGTTCATAAGTCCATTCAGCAACAGAAGGCTGCCTTTGAAGCACAGGTAGGAAAACGTGTATTTTAAGAATTTCAAATCCCAGCTTTATTTTTAGTCAGCCAAGAGTGGTGGTGTTTTTCCTTTGATTCTGTCCTCTGTCAGCTCTTTCTGAGTAGCTTCTTGCAGAACTGAGCACACCTGATTAAGTGATAGAGGTACAGCAGAAATTCTCGTGACATTCACAAGTATTCACAAAAATCAAAGGCTTAGAGCTGGGGTTTAATTCACACTCAAAAGATTTTAAATGCTATTCATCCTGATTCATAAGTGAAAGGGGGTTTGTATCAAGTTTGTTTTGATTCACATTTTTCAATGTAAAGCAGTCATACCAAAATATGATTTGGAATCAGGTGCATTGAAAAACTAAATAAACCTGCTTTAATATTAAAAAAACTTCATTGAATTAAAATGAGAAAATATTTATTTGTACTTTATATAAAGGTGCCTGGTTAGACTGACCTATTCAAAGTTTTACCTGCTGCTTTGTTCAAAGAGCAATGATGCCACTCCCATAGGAAATAGTTTGGATTTCTTTTTGAGTAAAAATTATCTGTGTTAATAAGCATTATGGTTTTCTATAGAAATAATAGTTTTACAGTTTGACATGCAAGCAGAGGTTCATTTATTCATTCATTTTAGCTAAAAAGCTAGAAACCCCCAAATTTTTATAGGGCAAGATCACACATACGTTCATGTATGAAATAGTTCTATTAAGAAAACCTGTTACTCAGTGTTGGAGAGGATGTTCTCCTGAAGTCCTGCCTCTTCAGGGCATCCTGGAAGCTGGGAACTCCCTCCTTACAGAGAATGGTTCCTTTTCTATTAACAAGGAAAATGAATGAACCTGCTCTTTTCTTCTCAATGCAAACAGCAGTGTTAATGTTACCTTACTTCAGGCATAATTCCTGAACTACTCCTGTGGTCCATAATCACCTGAACCATAACCAAAATCATTTGTCATCAAAACAAAACAAGAAAAAACAACAAACAGAAGGCAAACACATAATTCTAAATATTTCATTGTAACCACGAATTATCAGAGGAAAACTGTCAAGACTAGAAGCAGCAGAGAAAAGCTGTTCATTTAGTAAACAACTGTAGATGGTAAAACGTGATTATCACAAAAGCAAACTTTACAAAGGGGATAACTGTGAGACTGTTGGAGTAAAAGGTCTCTTTACATTTTTAATCTGACAGGCCGAGAGTTCTCAGGAGAAAACAATTCTTAATAAAACCACAGATGCAGGAGGTTCTTTTCAGCCCTCGTTTTCCACTGCGCCTCTCGTAACAAGCTTACAAAGCAAATTAAACTTATTTGTTTGCAGTAGTGACCACGTGTGTAGGATGAACAAAAGCCTTGCTCAGTATTCAGTGGCAAAATAATATAAGCAGATTTTAAAAAATAAATCATTCTTGACTCACAATCTGAACTACTAATCTGGATTCCAGTTCTTCTTACAGCCTTTGAAAACTGTTATAACTCTTTAAACTGACTTATAGGGGTGAAGTAGAGTATCCAAGAGGAGTAATAAAAACCAAGTTCATTCCACGACCAGCCTTCTAACCTTAAGCATAGAGCTAGGATACAACTTGATACAGGAGATAACAGATGTACCGCCTCTTTAAGAGCAACCATACACATACAATTTCTGCCTATGTTTTCCCTCAAGAGTAATTTTCTCAGAAATATATTTAATACAGTAAATAATTTAATTGCTATATTTTAAAGGGTAAATATAGTCTTCAGTTTCTACGCTTTTATTTAAATACGGCTATCTCCATCTTTGCCATACTGCTTACAAAACTATTATTGAGAGATTTATTGGCTTTATTACTACTCAGTTGCCAAAAATATACTATATGTGAAATTTGGACCGTGAAAAAGATATCCAAGCATGGGACTGGTGAACAAAAATTCCTAGCCAGGGTCGTCTTAGTTGCTGTCCCCTGCATGGGTACAGAGCTCTATTGAAAACAATGGGGAGACTCTCACGCAAATGTCAAGGATCAGAGCTGTAGATTACAGAAGGACAAAAAATAAGGTTGATAAGAAATGTTAAAGACGCTTATTTGTTTTCAGCTTACTAAAAAGAATCCAAATGCAGCCCTTTAGGACTAGGGGAAGGTTTGGAATAACCAGAAGCAAGCTGTACTTCCACTTGCTTGCTTCCCACAGGAGTAATTCTGTAAATCCCTGCTATGTATGTCTCAGTCCAGTCAGCTTTTTGAAGGTCCAAAAGGTCTTTTGAGAAAGACTTGGAATTGTTTCATCAGTTTAGCCTGTTCATTTGGGAACAGGCAGTTTGATGCTCTGAACAGCCACATTCATTTCTTGCTTTCCCAGTCCCCAGGGACCAGAAGTTCTTTGAACCAAGAAATCGGTGATGTTGCCTGTGTAGTTTATTTAAAGACCAACCTGCTTTTGGTAAGTGACCTTAGCTCAGCAACAAATGTTTGATTAATAAATCTGATGACATCATTGCTTCACATTTCTTGCTTGATTCTACTGCTCTTTTTCAGGCAAAGCTCCCACTGTAGTTAAATGGAGTTATGCTCTGGTAAAGATGATTGCTCTTAATTTAGCACCTGTTCCTTTGCTTATGGATTAGTGGTTTGTTTGTGGCATCTTAATCATCTTTTCTGATATGATTAAGGAGCCACTCTTGTCTTAAGTTTCAGGGCCATAAGACCCTATTAATTTTTAAGCAAACTCCCCGTTGATTTCAGTAGGAAGCTCTACCTTTAAAAGAAAAAGAAGGAAAAAGAAAAAGAAAAAAGAAAAAAAAAAATCAATGGCATATTATGGCCCTTGGAAGGTAAGTAGGACAGGAGAAGTAATTTGAAGATGTTTCAGGCATTACAAAGGGATTTTGTTTCAAAACATGAGGAAATAAGACTACTGCATTGTCCGAACTTTCTTATTGATTTCTAGACACAAACAATGTATAAAGAACAAATATATAATGTTCATATCTATCTGAGGTAAAGGTAATAAAACCTGCTAAAGTTATGGTGCTAACCATGTCCAGTGCACAGCTATAGCAAAAGTTGTATAATCGTGAGCTTTGGAAGGGCAGAGTGTGACTGTATTTTCCTCCAGATCAGTTATTTCACAGAAAGACTTGGACAGAGAAAGTATCTCTCTTCTAACCCATAGTCACTGAGATTTTAAAGTTTTTTCGGGTTTGGGGTTTTTTTTTGATTTTTTTTTTAATAGAAGTAAATTGCTATTAGTGCACGACATTTAGGTCTAGAATACAGTTTTTTAGAAAATCAGAAAAAAGAAATCCTAGAAATATAGAGAAAAATTTCAGCTTGTATTACGATAAGATTTTTCCAAAGAGGGGAAAAAAAAAAGTATTTAACTGAAAAAATCTTGCATGTTTTTCCTGCAGTTTCATCTGTTGTTGGTCCTGTGAGGACATTGTAATGAGGAGCTACAAGACTGCAGCAGAGACTGGTTCTCTTCTCCAACAGCATCTCTGAACCTCTCTCTCTCAAAGCCCAACAAAACTTTATGGTGCATTAGCCTGTCAAAAAAAAATATCTCTAATATATGCTCTTCCATTCCTTGTTCATGTGGTGTTTAGCTTCACTGCAAAATAACTGTCCTCCTTGAGTTATTCATCACATTAGTGCAGGTAATTTATTGTGAGCACTAGCATTGTAAATCTATCCGAGCCAAATGGATGATATCTCTCTATCACACCCAGGAATAGTAGACTCATATCTAACCAAGCATGGAGAACAAGGAGAGGCAGCTTGGGTCCACCTGCATCCAGCCATGCATGTTGTATCAAATAGCAGTCAGACTCATTAGTAAGCCCCTGTTGATACCTTCTTCCTCCATTTGCTGCTATTTCCACTCTAACAAAGACTCAAAGAGGGGGTGCACTTGAGCAATACGTAAGTCCTTCTTCGCACAGTCTACAGCCTGAATAAGCATGTTTAATCCCTTGCGTACAGACTGAGGTCAAGGCTATCAAACTACAGTTATATCTCTAAAGCTGAAAATTTCAGTTGCTTCTGTCTGAAATGAAGAATCGAGGTCTCTAGATGGGACTATAATAGAAACACTCTCTGTATATTGACATAGGTAGGTCTGTAACATATGCTCAGCAGTAGGTTATATGTTACCTCTGACAATGTCAAACAGTATTATTCTCTCTACTTCTCTTTCTTTATTTGTGCTTGGATAGAAGATATTTGATCTTCCTTCTTTAGGAAGATCAATTTCACATTCAAATTACATCAAGAGGGGACAGATGTATTCCTTTCATGTCCTGATGTGGTAGTAGCAGTCAGAACCTGGAAGGAAGATTCCTGTCCCTGAAGAGTTTTCTAAGGATCTTGTATCTTTGCTCCCTCCACCTCACACATGAAATCAACTGCAAAAAAACCTTAACATTGTGTAAATTGTACAAAGGAAATTAAAAAAAAAAATTTAAAAATTTGGTAGTGGTTTTTTTTTAATTTGTGTTGGGTTTGCCAACAAGTCAACAAATAATTATTTTTATCAAAAAATGTTGTGAAAGAAGAAACGAATCTCAATGAACAACTAATTCCTCAAAATGAAAGCTCTATGCAATCAACTCCACCCTATGAAAATACTTGAGCACCCCTGTGATGATTTCTCTCCCTGTCCCAAGGGAGAAATCATTGCATCCAATATGGCACTTTCTCCCCCTCCTACCCAGCTGCTATGACTCTCCCAGCTGCCCTGCAAGGGCACCCCCAGACATACACACTTCTGTGGGACAGTTTCCCTAAGAAAATATACAACTCCCAAAATGGGAGAGAGAGAGAAATTACTTTTCTAACACAATGGTTATGAAGCTACCTTTACAGACCTTTCTTCAAATGCTAAGTGCTGACTATCCAAGGAGAAAAATAAAAATGATCGAGATGTTATTTTGTCTCAAAGTGAGGCTGAAAATGCAGTAACATCTCCAATAAAACTCTCAAGGGGATTTTCAGCTTGTGGTCCTAGCACACATTCATGATCGATGAATAATCCATGGATTCCAAGGTCGGTACAAATTCATGCACATGCTACCCCAGGACTGCTCAAATAATAAAGAAAGGAGCTGTCACAATCTATTAGCTTACAGATGAGCTTTTGAATGAGCTTTTAATACCAGATATACACAACAGGTTATAACAGTTCCGAAAATGAAGGTTAGTCAGGTAAGTAAAGAGAATTCACACAATATGCATTTTAAGACTCTCATACCAGTTTTTCATTTGCCTGAGAGACTCAAGTGGCTCCTACAGAGCAGTTATGTCAATCCAGAAACGTAGTACATTTTAGGACAATGCAGCTCTAAAAAAAACCACATGTAAATATTCAGAACATTCCTCACACCACAAGAACCCAATTCAGAATTCAAACCGAAGCTGTGTCCCAAATGCATTGCACTTGGAGATTGGCCTTTCTTGCAGCTCTGAGACCAGCTGAAAGCAAATTATAACATGTGATCCTAAGGAAAGAGGAAACTTTTTTTTTTTGTTATTTGAAACAGAATTCCTCTGGAACTGTGTCTGTAAAATGACCCCTTGAATTTCTTTAAATTTCAAATGCATCTCCTTCCTTGAGTAGTAGTGTTTAGTATTTAATAAGAGGGAGAAAAGGTGATTCCACTTTTAAAAATACTCCTGGTATAGGTGGTGAATTTCAAAGCACTCTGCTTGTTTCTGCTATTATCTCAGAGTGCGAATGTCACGGAATAATTCTGCTGTTATTTTTCCATGTTATTTCTTGAGTTAAAAGACCTGACTGCTATACATTCCAGGGTTGCTGATTTCCACTGCAATTCTTCTGCTTTCAAGCTTACATAAATTATACTGCTTTTTCTGCCACCTTCATACCCAGCTGTCATATTCTTAAATATTAAAGTAATATAAGCAACTTTTAGGCATGCTTTATACTTAAAACAATATCGTATGGCACACAAAGTCCTTGTGTTGTCAAAGGACAATAAATCACAGACCAGCTTTTTTTCTTATTTCAGTTCTTTTTGGCTCCAAGCTAAAGTACCCTGGCATATATTATATTGTATTGTTTGCATTTGAAAATCGTAGAGAAGCATTATCAAATGTCTCTGTAATCATACAAGGTGATCTAAGTGAAAGAAAGATCATATAAGCTATTGTCAGAAGCAAAGGACAGGTTAGTGAAATGTGCTCATAGAATCTTCACGGTTGGAAAGGAGCTTTGAGATCATCGAGTCCAACCATACACACACAGAAAAAACCCCTACAATCTCTGTCACTAGAGCATGCCCTGAAGTGCCAAATCTAGATGTTTCTTAAATACCTCTAGGCATGGTGACTCAACCACCTCCCTGGGCAGGCTGTTCCAGTGCCTGACCACTCCTTCAGTAAAGTAATTCTTCCTAAGATCTGGTCTAAACCTCCCCTGCCGCAACTTCAGACCATTTCCTCTGGTCCTGTCATTATTCACCTGGGAGAAGAGGCCAACACCCACCTCTCTACAACCTCCTTTCAGGTAGTTGTAGGGGGCAATGAGGTCTCCCCTCAGCCTCCTCTCCTCCAAACTAGACATGCCCAGTGCCCTCAGCCTCTCCTCATATGGCTTGGTCTCCAGACCCCTCACCAGCTTGGTAGCTCTCCTCTGGACC
>VWZL01001505.1:241856-300154 GCA_013396915.1 Stercorarius parasiticus | reverse complement strand
GGTACCTCCCCTGTTGACCAAGATTGTTGATAAATGATGGAGAGAGGCTTGGTGAGCTCTCCCGCCAGCTCCCTGAGTACTCCTCGGTGAATCCCATCCAGCCCCATAGACTTATGTGTGTCTAGGTGCAGAAGCAGATCATTGACTACTTCCTCCTAGATTGCGGGTGGGTTGTTCTGCTCTCCATCCCTATCTTCCAGCTCAGGAGGCTGAAGATGCTGGGGATAGCTGGTCTGACTATTGAAGACGGAGGCAGAGAAGGCATTAAGTATCTGAGTCTTCTCCTCGTCCTTGGTTGCAACTTTCCCCCCCCGCATCCGGTAAGGAATAGAGATTCTCCCTGGCTCTCTTTTTGTTGATGTATTTATAAAAACTTTTTTTGTTGTCCTTAATGTTAGTGGCCAAGTTGAGCTCCAGCTGGGCTTTTGCCTTGTGATAAAACAAAGAAAAGGGGCAGCAAATGAATCAGAAGAATTACCCCATCGTAACTGTGTCTGTCACTGAACTAAGTTTACACAGCAGCAACAAAACTGGCTTCAAATAATCCACCCAGGTAACACCATTTATTCTTCAGTTCAAAAAGACGCTGCTCTTTGGGGACTCGATATAAATGCTGGTGTTTAGAGCATCAAAACTGTTTGCTTCAGAGAGGACCGCTCAGATGGATGAAACAATTCTGAGACCTTCTCAAAAAACCTTTTGGCCTATTAAGGAGCTGGATGGTATCTGCCGTGCAGTGTGGGGATTTGCAAAGGAGGCTCCCCTGGGGTTGAAACGGTGCGAACTTTTGACTCATGGTAGCCATGGCCGTGGGCCTGGCACCTGAGTGCAGGGCAGAGTAAGGAAGCTTTGCAGGGGAGGAGGTTAGCCAGCACCAAAGACAGATAAGGTAACAGAGAGGTGCCTGCAACAAGAAAAAGAGACTACATAAAAGAAGGCCACACTTTCAAGGGAGCACTGGCAGCTCTCTTACTCTTCTCCAAGTTCTGTCCATATCAAATGGGCTGCAGAATGATAGATATTGGGTTTACTCTCCTCTTTCCTCTATAATATAGGATAGATTTTCCTAGAATATAAATAGCCACAAATAAAAAGCAAAGCTTACCGTTTCTTGGGCCTCGCATGAGAATCCCCTTGACGTTTCTGAAAGACAGTGTAGTGCTGCACAAGTGGATCACCCAAGTAGATTTTTTGTTGTTGTTTCTTATAGGAGAGTAGGGAGTTCTTTTTGGTCTGTTCCTCTGGAGTTCAAATAACTCATAAGAGAAAGTTGCAGGCAGGTGCTGACTCATACAAGTGTCTATTCCTTGCTTTTATTTCTGGTTATTTCTTATTATCTTTTATGCCTGTTTACCTGTTAATTAGGAAAACTATTCCAAAGCATGTGAAGAATTGAGCCCTAACAAAACAAAATTTCTATAGTCAAAGTCTAAAAAAGAAGCACCTCAACAATTTAAACATCAGTATATGTCAATAACTTGTAAAAGATGGAAAAAGCTGATTTTCCATAGAGACTCCTATGGTAAGAATCAAATGAATTTTTAATACCTTCATTCCCCTTCCCTGGGTGTACAGTGTCTAATCATTGCTGTGCACAAATACAGTAATGAAAATGAGATAGGTGATATAAACAAGATATTCTTTAAGATATGAATGGCATTTGTTTTTATTCTGCAGTGTTCTTGAGACAGGATAAACATCTCATAGAGAAATGAAAATTATTTTTATGACAAAAGGAAGAAGGGGAAGAAAAAATTAACTATTTTTCTTCAGAAGGAAAGAAGTTTTCACCTGGGACACCCACATTCCCTGACACAAAGGAACACTAAGTATTAATTCTGAAATAGCATTCAGATTTTATTATGGCATAGCTTCTTTTTCTAATAGGAGTGGATTGCATTCTGAGTCTACAAAGCTGCACACGAAATTAGCATCTTCTTTTAAAACAAGTGAAGAAAATTGCACATTTTCAAATGTTAACTATGTCTTAAAAGAGAAGCTGCATAGAACTCTATCTAAATGTAGAGTTCTACCTTTGGGTAGAGTCGCTGTGGTATGGCTAATTTCTCACAATTATACAGCATCACACAAACCCCTGGGGATACCAATTCTATTATATTTTATTGTTCCTGAGTTCAGTGAAATTCTTTAAAGAGATTATTTTACCAATCAAGCTAACAGCAATTCTGAAAATGTTGTAGTCATCTGTATTCTTTATTAAGCATACATTTGCTGACTAAACAAATGACTCTTGTTTATTTCCATAAGATAATAGCTCTGATGCTATATTTGTCTGCAAGTCTATTGCATGATTTGCTGCCACAAAGAAAGAAGAGTTTGGCAATGAACAAGATCCAACTGCAGAACCAAACCTTAATTTCACAGAACCCACCTGATCACACCTATAAAATGGTTATATTCTGCTGTTCTTTATTAACAACGCTGAACATTTAAGTCTATTAAGATGCATTTCATTACCTCTTCCAAATGCAAATGACTTTCAACCTTTTCAGAGCTGTAAGATTTATTGTACAGATTAAAGAATGATTGTGCCTTCTTTCTTATACAAACAGGATTTGTTTTCATGAGTACGTTTCCCAGCAATTTAGTAGCTATAATTCAGCAGGCTTGATATACTCCTGTAAATATTTGCAAAAGAATTTGAGTAACAGCCCTGGCACATCTACTTTGATTTACTGAGAGATACTTGCAGGAATGCTGCCACGAATCACATTGCAGTTAGCATTGTTAACTAGTGAAGTAATTACGCAGTTAAAATACCATACGGGGCAGAGAGTAACAGTCTATATCTCTCATTACAAATAAGGATGTTGTTTTATGACAGGACATGGGATGAGAGTTATGGCAAAAGGTAATTTTCATGAGCACATTTTCATCCCCACTCTTCGATGATTATACATCACAGAAAAAAAGGTTACAGAAGTAATAAACTTAGTGTAAAGATATGAATGTGCCCTAGCATCTGTAGATCAGAGAGGAAATTAAAGTTCCAATCCAAGTTCAGAATGCATATAAGTTTTTGTAGGACTTTAGCCTTAGAGGTCATTTCCTCTATTTGAGTGGAAAATAGTCTGTGCTATTAAGGCATCAAAACACCCCTGAAATCACAGCAAACAACATAATACTACAATCACTTCTCCTTCTATTCATCACCTCCTGTTCCTTGTACCCACTACCACCCTGACATGATGGCAAACACAATGTTACAGTCACTACTTCTTCCGTCCCATCACCCTCTGTTCCTTGTCTTCCCTTCATTATGACAGATTAAGAACAACCCTAGTAAGTACAGCTGACAGGGGAAGCACATATGCAGTAAGTCCACCCAAATACACCAGTAATTACTGTACAGAGATGAAGGCAAAATAGCTACTCAGGTCTGAGCACTGATGAAGAAGTTCCCCAGTCCCTAGCAGGGCTGCAGAGTAGCAAATTAATCCACAACAATACAACAATAAAGTATAAAAATGTATTATGACACTGATCTCACTGTTTCAGTATTTATTTTTTCCATTTATAGGTGCCCAAAATGATCTCAAGCCTTTAGCAATACTTCCCCCAAAAGCAAATTCTTTTGACGTAAAAATATCACCCAGATCTGGAATGCCCAATTACATAATTTTACAAACAATACATTTTTATTTTTGTCAGACTCATTTCTGAACATAAGTAAAGTTTCTGCAAACAGGCAGGCTTTTAAAAGGAGTAAGGTTGTGTCTGTGTCAGAAAAGAATCTTTTTGACTTAAAAGTCTCTATGATTGGATGTGAAACAGTAATCTGAAGTCAGTGGATACCTGGAGGTACTTCTACTCTTCAACAGCCTACAGAAGTAGTTACTCCATTTGTTTTCCTGGCACCATAAAAGAAATATGCTTTGCAAGCCTAGAGGACAGGCTGTGTAATGTCATCTCTATAACTCTGAAACTGCTCTAAGGTTCAAGCATGGGAATTATTTTAAGCTAATTGGAAGAAGGAAAGATGCATTGGGTAATAAAATGAAGTTAGAGCAATATATGAGCACCAGGAAGACTGTAATTACTCAGTGCTGCTTTGAGAAAAATGTCTGCCTTCATTTTCAAATACCAACTTTCTAGTACTGTTGTGGCAAAATTACTCTTGAAAATAAATCTGATTACCCACTTAAAATATATTTCTGTATTAGGAAGGCTGTGGACTGGTAAGGCATAAAACGTTAACACGTAAGAGTTAGGTATATTAACAGTTAGTCAGAAATTATTTCCCTAAATGACTTTCCCAGCCCCAGACTACCTCCAATAGAAAGACCTTTAGCTAATCCTTTTCACAATGATGAGGTCTCTGGGACAAAAGCCTATTGCTTAGTTTGGGACGCGAATGGCAGCATAGACCTGTCTGGTTCTCAGGAGGATCCGGGAGGGCCACGGCATCAAAGGGGAGCCTGGCTTCCCTCCACCCAAACCATGGGTGAGGCTACTCCTTTTTCAGAGTCTTCACCCTCATTGCCAGGTCCTCCAACCTTGGAAGCTTTCTGGAAAGACTAGTAGTTACATGGGCCCTGAGCAGCATTAAAATGGGCCATGGTTATGGCCACAGAAGGACCTCTCAGACCAGCTCCAGAGCCTTCCTTATGCTCTGCCATTGGACTGCAGGCAAAACCATCAGTTGGCAGGGAACATTGTAAGTCCACGAGAACTCACTGGAAGAAAACAATTTCTCCTTCCACTGGTAGGAAAGAGCTCATGTGCTGCAATAATCTTATTTCCAGCGAGGTGAAGTCCCTACTGGTGTGACTGAGTCACCAGTAGCCAGTCACCATACCTCTGTGAAGATCAGTCACTGAAGGTTTCTGCAAACGCCACAGCCACACCTGCCAATGTGATTTGAAGCGGAGACTTCACGACATGCTTCTGATAAGCTTCAGCCGGAACATAAACAAGTTTTAACTTGTGCCACTTCTGTAGTTCTATAAATCGATATTTTTCCTTTGACTGTTTTAACAAATTCTGAAAATACATGGATATCGTTACTGTATTCTCTCACATAACCAGATATTGTGCTTTTTAAAATTACAGTGATTGTCATGACAGAATCAATATGTGGTATACATACTTACGTGTCTTAATTTATGGCAACTTTGGTTAGGAAAATTTTGATTTGCTGAAGAGACAAAAAACTGTGAACTCTTTAATTGGAGGGGTGGTGAGCAACAAGATGCAATTTACTTGTATCTTTACTTGTGCCTTTTAGCCCAAACACCTTCACAATTTTTAGAAGTAAAACCCACGTAACTCCCTCTCTCTATGAAGCATTCCTTTACTGGACCAGAACGCAATAATTACCAACTGCCCTACATCTGATTAGCAATTACAGGAATAGACATTTTGGCTAAGCCTACCAAGTAAAATGCCTACACTAGAGAATTCCACACAAGAGCTTTAATTGCTTGTCCAGCCACGTTCCTTCATGGTCTGGCTTTAACCTGAAAGTGAGATTCTTTCCTGGAGTTAATATCTAGCATTCTTTCTTTTTTAACTAATGACAGATGCTTCTTTGTTGTGCTCATTTTCCACGCTTGATATATAAAGTCTATTTCACATAGCGGATTAAACAAGAAACTAAGAAATACGCATTTTTACAATGTGATATCCAAAGCTTTGGCCAATCTCTCCTTTTATTTTGTAGGATTCCAGGATGAAATTAATTTGGATGATAGAATTTTGAACACTTAATTTTGATGAAAAGAAAAATCTTACATGCAGTTTGAAAATAGACATGGATGCAACATAATGGATTTTTCCCCTGGTGCTATTTGAGGGACTACTATTCTGGCTATTCAAACTATTATTCTGGTCTTGTATCCGTATCTGCCTGTAATCTATAAATGCCTACAGTACTATTTATAATAAATAGTCTATGGCCACTCAATATATAAGCACTATTTCAACTTGAAATCTGTATGCACTAGACATCACCAAAAAAAAGGAGGAAACTGAATGAAAATTATAAGTTCAACATCACTTCACAAGGTTTCCTAAATCATGCAATTACATCAGAGAACACTGATCTAAAGCTACAGTAGCTCGTATTAATTCTGTCATAGAAACACTCGACTCAAGTGGGCCCTCTACTCTGCAATCTCTTCCTACATGCATATTATTTAAGTTCAATAGCTAATATTGCTAGAATAGTACAGAAGCTTTCAGATATCTGCTTAAAGCCATAAAACTTTTGCAGAGTAGACATCATGTTATTATTATTATTTAAATAAAAATCATGGCCATGGTCAAAGGGAAAGTTTTATACTATGTCCCCAAGGCAGATTTAACGGTTGACTCCAGATTGATGTCATTCCCTGCAAATTTACCAAATTTTATAAAAAGGAACACTTAAGTCCGAGTTCAGCAAAGACTTTCAATTTCTACCTCACATACAACCTGAATGCAAAAAAGTGCATTAATGAAACAATATTTTACATTGTATGATCTTCAAAATCTGAATGTGATACTTAAAATGTACTGGTTAATCTTAGCTGTAGCTTGTAAATTCTCAGGAATGGAACGGGCCAGTAAGTATCAATGCATGTTGCCAGATGGACATTTTTACATTTCTGCATAAGAGCACAGGAAAGATCTGAAGTTTTCCATGCAAGCTGTTCCACATGCAGACTCCAGCATAGAGTTTTACCAAGGCGAATGTAAGAGGTTACGAAAACAAGGTGCTTGAATCCCTTAAAGGAGGCCTGAGTTACTTTGGAGACCTGCAATGCCAGGGGTATAAAGTTTAACTCTCAGAAAAATGGGGCATAAATCCTTCCTTTTTTGAATATCATGAGGACGTTTGGCTGGATTATGGTGAGAGTACATGAGCTGAAGTGCTGCATGCCGACAAAAGCCTACGAATCCAAAGTAAGATTTTGCAACTTGAAGCCTCGAACATGCACTTGTTACTATGTTAAATTATCTTTCTTTAGAATCATGATAGCCGTTGTCTTAGGTCTCCACAAAAACAAAAAAAAGTCTTATTTGCAAGTTATATGTATGCCATGATGACCCTTTTCCCACATTCAGTAATATCAAATTACCAACATACAAACAAGTGACATACAGTATTTAATGTCAGATAAATGGATTAGAATCATCCTTATATTATACAGCCTTAATTCTCCTGGCACCCTAAACTCAGAAATAGAACTACCCAAACCCTATAACATCATCTGCTATTCAAAAACATGCAAACCAGACACTGTCTTCTCAATCCAGCAAGCATATGTTGCTACCAATTTAAACCATTGCACAACTGGAACTACAACGGTGAATATGGAGTGGCCAAACAAGGTTGTATCTTTTAAATTAGATATACATATATGTGTGTATATACATGATCTTGCAAAACATATAGGAATGTAATAGGTACCTCATAGGGACACACTTGTGTAATGTGAAGTAGACGTTAATTTGACTTAATCTGTTTTGCCCTTGACTAGATTACAACCCACCACAGAATTAAATCATGCTAATGAGCCTTGGATTACAGTCAGAAAGTTAGGCCTTGCAAAAAAGGGAGCTACAGTTCAGACGAACACTTCATTACAGGGATACAATAAAGTACAGAATGTGAGTGTATTTGGGAGAACGGAGCGGTAGCTAATGAGCCTCTTCAGAACCAACAGGCTCCACGCAGCAATGCCACACATCAGGGCTCTTGCCAGCCAGAAGGCAGCTAGATTGACCAAGGACCAGAGGAGAGGAAGAAAAAGGGAAGCAGAACAGAAGTAAAGAGCAATTTCCTAGTAAACCATTCAAAAGACAGACATTGCTATCTTGTACCTGCCTTGAATACAGGAAATAGAGTTTTCATGTTACAGCTGCTAAATTTAGTTCACTGCCAGTTCACTGTCATAAGAGAAAAGAATTAAAATGAATTCCTGAAAATAACAATGCAGGACTTCTCATGGTTTTGTGGGTTTGTTTGGTGGTTTTGGTGTTGGTTTTTTGTTTGTTTGTTGTTTGGGGTTTTTTGGGTTTTGTTGTGTTTTTCTTACACAGACCAGTTAGCATCAATCCATTTTGATAAGCTCGCATGAAACAATAAGTGAAACTCCTACCTTTTCCAACTCACTTCTATCCAAGCCAATTGGGTAGTTTAACTGAAAAACAATAAAGGAAACAAAGATCCAAAAAGCCACAATCCGATTAATATTTCTTTTGTCTTCAAAGATCTTGTATTAGGGTACCACAGGAGCTAAAGTTTACAATAATCTGCTATACTAAAAAAAATTAGGAAAAAAAATTAGGAAGGAAAATAGATGACAACATAATGCAATAATCCATGGACATTTTTCATTCTTCTTAAGCCAGTGGTTCCACTTTTTTCTCATGCCATGTTCTGTTCTGTTTGTACCCACGTGTTGGAAAGCTGCTGTCATGAGCCACGTATTCGTCCCAGATGTGTGGTGTCCAGGGTCCACAAGCCCTGGCCATGCCAGGCAAGCATGGCATGATAATGGGACTTCATCAGCTTCTGGAGCTTAGTGTCCCCTGTCTTGTCCTTCTGTCTTCAAATAGATAGTTGTGCTCTGACCATGCCAACGCTGGCACTACTGCCATACTGTTGCAAGACCCTGAAAGGTAAAGTCATGAGTTCCCTCTGCTTCTGCTTTGTATTGCACATGTACTTGCCACCAGAGCTCCACTAGCTCTACTCATCCTCTAATCCTGGTCAGTCCACATCAACAAATCCTTAATCAGCAGATCCTCAGCAAACCAAAGAGACAAGACACAATTTATTCTGTCATTTAAAAGCCACCAATGTAAAATTTAATTTAGGAATGTCATCAGCATGTTAGCTGAAGCTGCTTTAGAAGGATTCAGCAGTATTGACTGATCCTGATCCAGGCCCGTTTCTGATCTGCCTGGACTTTATAGTTACACAAAAGAAAGAATTTTTTCTTTCCAGTAAAGGATTACATTGTCAAAGGAGTAGAAATTAAGCGTTGCCACTTTCTCCAAGGGACAGGTTCAAGACTAAGACCATGGTCTCAAGCAGCAAAACCCCCAACATCTTCTAATGTCTCACTGGGTTCCTGGACTGAAATTTCTTGTGCTTTCCTCAGCTTGGCAATCTTCCCTCACCACTGCTCTCATTACAGCTGAGACTCTTTCCACCCTCCAAAAGAGCCTGCAGCCTCCCCAACTACCTGAGCTTCAGTGTTCTTAGCAGCTGCTTTCAATGTGGGAGCCTCATGGAAGCTGAGGGACATGACTCTCCCCTTCATGAGCTGGTACAGCAAATCAATTCAATTTCCAGTGAAGCTGTTCAATACAAACTTGCCTGTATCAGACTCCCACAGGAGAGGTAAAGACTGCTTTTATATGTCCCTCTCTTACCCTAAAAAATGCTAGGCTAGTCTGCTTTTATAATGAAAATGCCTCCCCCCCCATGCTTTTAAAATTACAATAATAATATATGTAGGCTACGATGGTTTAGAAAGGGGCTTATGGGTACCTGTTCCAGTTATTGATGTCCAGAACAAAGCTTGAACCAACGAAAAAGTGCTTGCTTTTCCTTTTTTTGTTAAAAATTGTGGAATAAAGAGACCGACCGACTTTATTCCTCTAGACAGGCTGTCGAGCTTGTGGCAAAATAGAAGCTTAGCATATGGTGATTTTTATCCCAAAGACGACTCCCTCCCTGCTGTTTGAGGATTCTTTTTTCCTTCCCCCCCAAAACAACATTTGATAGCTGTCTAATTCCTGACTGAACTGCACACAGTTGCCTCACACCATACAGTGTGCAACCCAGATATGTAGCTTACTGCTTTGCAGAGCACATTCTCCTGCACTGACAGATAAATCAGTTTCTTGTGGCTGCTTAAAAATAGCAGCTATAGCTGGTGGAGAAGGTCTCTGCAAGTGCAGCTGAAACGTGAAGTTGTGAGAGTAATCCACCATGCTCTTGATGAGCAAAAGGAGAGCCCGATGCACATGCTAACACCAGCCCCAGCATGCAACCCCACTGGCACAGCAACAAAGCTGGAAAATCCTTGAGGTACAGTGGAGGCTGTCAGCAGCGCTAACATGATTAGTTAAGGGGATCTGCTTGTTTTCCTCACACAGACGTGTGAAGAGCTAGTATCGTTCAACTTGGGCACTCCTCTTAACTGGGTCATCTCTGCTGTAAGCCCTAAGTAGACATAAAAACCTTCAATCCATGCTAATGCTGTCAAAACTAGCCTGATAATCTCGTCACTTTTTCTCAGGTGTCAGCATAATTGGGCTTGGCCAAGAGGTAACTCAGCTACTTGTGTCTATGCTGTAGCTTTCAGCCAAGGGTGCTTGTTCCATTTAACTTTCATGTCATGTTCCATTACAGATGAGCTCCTGAAGTAGACTCAAATAGGTAAAAACGGCTTGCCCAAATGATATTCCTCCCGCTCCCCCCCAAAAAACATTAAAGACCAAAAAGAATTACAACTAAGCAAAACGAAGAGAGTCTCCTTCTGCCTAACCTTAGTACAGTATTTCTTCTCAGATGTTCCTCAAAACCTTTTGGGACAGGGAGCTCTAAAATATAATGATATAAACAACAAGAAGTAGCGATAAGTAGAGGTGGCTTTAAAAACTAGTGCAACAAAAAGATCTCAGTTGCAATTCTTCGCCTACTCAATAGTCTGCAAAATGAGTATTACCTGGGTTGTTTTTTTCAGGAAACTAGGAAAGTCATTAAAAAAAAAGGAAGCTGGTGATAATAACAGCCTAATCCTTGCTACATATCCTCCCTTCTGTTTAATCACTCAGGATAAGTAGGAAGTATGTGCACGTATACGCACTAAAGAAAGGAACAATACTGTGGTCATTGATTCCCCTGAAAATATGATACTAGACTCAGACTATCTACCTATTTGATTTGACGGGTATGTTTTCTAAACTCCAGCATATTTTCCTTGCAGCCTGTCAGATCCTGAATATTCACAGTAAGCTAATCAAGGTGAGCTAAAGGCAGCAAAAAGAAAAAGAACTTCCTTTGACAAGTTAAGTTTTGTGGCACATGCTGCAGACAGGAGGTCAAGTTCTGATCAGAATAATCTATTCTGACCTTAAAAACATTTTGAAAAATGTGAAAATACTAGTGTCCCTAGATTTTTCTCCACACTTCGTACTGTCCAGAATGAAAACCTTAAAATGGCTCTCCAGTCATTATAAGCAAGAATTTTGCTTGCCTGTCCCAGTCATTTTAAGATAAAAAAATAATAAAAATTGAATAAAAATAACCCTTTTTACTTCATATAACAGCAAAAAGTAAATATTATTTCAGTTACAGCACACTAGATTACATGACAAACAACAAAAGACATAAAATATTTTTTCTTCTGCTTTTTGTTGAAGACACCAATGGTTTTTTTAATTGCTTTGTATCTTTACACACTGCATAATGTTATTTCCACTTTACTTTTGCCAGGGAGATCAGTCAGCAGAACTCATTTCCCCACGGGTACTAATTCTAGTGGCTTGTCCTCCAAATCAACAAGAAACAAGAGAGCTCTAGTCTGGAAGCCGCAGTGGCATGGAGTTCAATCCCAATTGAAATGCAGTGTTCCCCATCCAGTTTATGGCAGGGTCAGCCCCGAATTCATGCACTTGTGCGGCTTCCAGATCCCAGCTGATCATCTCTGAGCATGGGCTGAACAGATGCACGACTGCCTCTGTCACAGGAATTCTAACTCACGGAAAAGGATGCTCAAGTAACAGAGAGGCTGCATATTTGTAGCCTACTTGTGAGTCAGTTCTGCTTGCGGGGAACTGGCATCTTAAGATGGCTTCACAAATACTCCTTTCAGCAGCTTTAGCCTTAAACCTCTCCCACCCTTGCAACTCCCGATATCATTCATGCTCCAGTAGTATCATCACCCATGCCAGTAATCAGTGGCGTTTGTGGGAACTGTGAAGTAAGCCTCCAATTAAATTGATACTACTAGCGCAACAGACAGTGCAAAGGTGGCCATAGCAGTATCTAAGCAATAAACCAGAAAGGAGGAAGAGTAATTGATAAAATTAATTGCCATTAAAAAAAAGGGAGGAGGTGGGTGGATAAAAGTGTGCTCACTCCTGCTATACTGCAAACATACTCTTAGCAGCTAACTTTCACCCCTTTCAGAGCTGCCTCTGAACTCAATAAAAGCAGGTGCAGACCCTTTGAATGCAGGCTAATCACTTCCATGATGAGGATCATCATTTCCAGTATCCATTATCAGGACAATTAACGGGAACACCACAGTTGCTAGCATCTTCCACTTCATTTGTGACAGCACAGTGCTGCTTAAGCTAGTTCTTCAACTAGATCAGTGCAGGATGGTTATCTGCTCCCAGTTGACAGATTTAGCTTCCCACTGTAACTAACTACCAGGCATTAAGCCAGCTGCAGACTGCATTTGCTTTTCAAAGACAGAGAGACAAAAATATCAACCATTTCATTCAAGTTTGCTCCCATACAAGATCATTAAGCTATAAGAATGTCTTTGTTTCATACTAATACTCTATGTACAAAATTCAAGAGGATCCTTTTATTGGAATTTTTCTGCTACTTTTGATGAACTGCCAGAACCTACATGCAGAAAGGCGAATGGGTAATAAGTAGCAGTAATTTACAGTTCTGTAAGTATCTTATAGTCAACACTTAGGAACCCACGAAATATTAATAAAAGAAAACCTCAGCACTTTACTAAATTATATGAAGAATTCCTTCAATTCAATGGTATGTCACTACTGACTTGAGATCAACATCTAGCTTTTATTCCTGTAAAAGGCAATATTTATTTAATGAAGCCTCACACTATCTTGTCAGAATCAATAAGTATTTACACTGTCCTTAAAATGAAAAAACAAGACACAGAGTTTCTGTAACTCACTAACTTGTCCTTTATTAACCCACAGCATGGTTACAGGAACCCACACCACTATCATGTTCTATCAGTAATCCTCAAAGCTTTCTATTCTAATAACCATTTTCACGCAAATTTAAAATGCTTCAGGCAAGACAGAGAAGATGGCATTCAAAAAAATCTTCAACACATGGGTGAAGCAAGAGGCTTAGTTTGGAACCATCTGCCTTGACGCTTTCTGATGACTCAGAAAGTTGCCAGTTTTAGAAAGCCAAGAAGCTCTTGCACTTAAATAGGAGGTACTTACATTTATATTATTCTAAGAGGGAAAAAAAAAAAAAAGAGAAAATGCTGTGCTGCTTGGCACCGTGGTAGATGGTTTATATAGTAACTCATTATAGGCAGGTAGAAAGCCTTAAAACCTGTGACAAATTAGATTAATTTAATCTCTGGGATTAATATCTAGTAGAAAACCTAGTAACTGTATCAGTCAGTTTAAAAGAAATTTTCATAAGAAGTGATAATATTTTTTATTTTTCTGCAGCTCTGGAAATGCACATTAACTGCACAACTCCATTATTGCTGCAAAGCTTTAATCACATTCTTATATTCTGGTTTTTCTCCAATGCTAAACGTGCCTCCAGCAAAGCAGATCTCAATTTATTAGCACAGATTTTAATAATTTTTCCCTCCCTTTTCTCTCTCTTATTTTTTTATATTATGCCTTTTGAAGTGCTTTCTTTTTTGGTTGGACATTAAATTTAAGTTGATGCAGTACATAAAACCCTGCATTATATCAGCTGGCAATAACTACATTTAACTTACAGATTTATTTCCTTACTAGCCATGTGTTTTTCCCCAGTTACACTCCAAGCTTTATTGTAATACATATGGCTAAAAAAATCTTGGTTTATTTTTCGGTAAAAGTATGGATTCTTGCTGACAGCAAAATTTTATTGCAAAGGTATTGGAAAGTAATATCTGTTCACTGTAACAAGCTCCCCTGAATTCATGCTATCAACCAGAAACCTGTTATGGGCAATTTGTTTTGTCTTCTTTTTCCCTCGCTCTCTTTTTTAAGCAAGTGTAATTGGAGCAGGAGCAAAAAGGCAGCCTTGAAGGACAGATCTCGAATGGTCAGCCTTCAGAAGCGTTAAGCAGTATATATTGCCTGTTTGGATGCTATCAGTCAGTGCACCTCAATTCTCTCTTATATGAGAAGACTGCCTGTCTTGTGTTTCAACTGCATTTTGACAGCTGGAGTTTTCTTTCAGGTCTCTGAAATGAGACTATTTCCTGACCCAACACACCTGTTCCCATTAACAAAAAAAAAAAAAAAAGAACAACCCACCATGCAAGCAAGGAATTTACCAAGGCAACTCATCTTGAGCTCAAAACATGGGCTACATCTTTTGAACAGGTGTGGATACAACTCCTTTGAAGTAAGAACCAAGTCTCAGAGAAATACACCAGTCCAAACTGTCACTTATCTACAGCAGATTTTATGAGAGAGATATAACTATATTCCTTACTGAGCATATTGAAATGTAGGAATACATGTTTAGCTGGTCTGAACTGACATCACAGTAAGAGTTGGAAAGCAACAGAAAGAGCAAGCAAGCTCAGCTAGGGATGGGGTAACAAGGGCACCTACTCTCTGACTTTAATACAATTGTGACAGTACCAAAAAAACCCCAAAGACATCAGCAGGGCTGTTAAATTTAACACGTTACTAGAAAGGGGAAAAATTTTTCATAAGCAAGTTTTTGCCATAGCTGCTTAACTTCCCCTAATATTGACAAGATAAATTTGCCCCAAGATCCTCTGAAGAGACAATCTTTGCCCTTAATTACACCTTGTATTTGAGGCAGAATTTTCCATTGATGAAATATAAGTAGAAAAAGTCACTTTGGAAAAATAAAACCATAAAATTATGCACTTTTCTACTCCTGATTTATGTTAACATAAGGAAGAGAGAAACTTTCATCATCAACAGGGCTGGAAAAAAAAATAACAAACAATTTAAACAAACAAACAAACAGAACATGAACATTTCCACTATGAAGGCTACACACGTTGCTTTGAAAGACTCTGAGCTCTCTTTCCTGCATTCTCCATTTTTAGTTTACTTATGTTAATTTTTTTAATGAACAGTTTTTCCGTGTGAGACAGTCATAGCATTCATATTTCTACTAAAATAGAAGTAATGGAAACATGTAAAGAATGGTCAGGGAGAAATCTAAGAAGGTTCAAATAATTTTTTGAGACTTTCAAATTATTCTCATTGGTAATATTTTAAAGGTCCAAGACAAATCTGCTTCTGCATATTACTATTCCTCCTAGAACTCCTCTGCCACATTGGCAGAGCTGATAGGAGTTGAATTTTACTGATATTCTAATGGTTTGAATTTTTCCTGTGCTGTTCTTTTTGACACATTAAACCATTTTTATTTCCCGTGTATCTTTTAAGTGTATGAGATTACTATAACAGACAATAACTAATTCTTAGTCATAACAGACAGTTTGGCAGTGAATTCACAGGTTACCATCCTACCCACTCAAAGTGAGTGAATGTGGCACTGGCTGTAGTGAAAGTTTAATATATATCTCTATAGTGTGCCAAATGATCAAAACATGAAGCAACATTACTGGGAGGAACATTACCTGCTTGATATCCCCTATTCATAAGCAATGCTGAAGCGATTCCTCTACTCTGTTCCTTCATATACTGAAAATATTCACATACTGCTTAAAATGTTAGCAAGTATGAAAATCATCCTTCCCTTTCACACACTTGTAGGAATGAGAGCAGTTGAAGTGATGCCTGCACTCCAGTCAACAAATCAGTCGCTAGGCCATTGGCAGGGGCCAGTTGTCCTTTGTGGCCCCCAGACACCCCTCTGACCTTTATAGGCATGCCGAAACAGATCCATAAATCTATTTGGGCACTTAGTTCCTAATGATTATTACAAATTGGGATAACTCATCTGTTTTGTTTAGCTTGTAAGTTGTTCAGAAATGGCCTGAATCTTCACACACTATCCAACACCTACTGTAACTGAACTTATCATAGTCAAGGCCTTCTATCACCATCCAAATACAAATAAAATAACCACACCCAGCAGAACAAGCTGCAGGAGTTGTATTCAGTTGCCACAGCTGGAGTGATTCTGGCCCTCCGTGTCTAGCAGCACTTCAGCTCACCATACTGTAACTATTCAGTCTTCTCTTTCTCGACACCATCTCTCTTTGCATTGTCTATCATGTTGGTCGCCTTAGTTGGTTCTTCTCAACCCATTTAATCTTTTATGCAAGAGATGTTTAGGAACACAAAACAGGCGATGTTCCAGGAGTACAGGGCTTCTCAGATATTTGGTCAGAGGCAATTTATTAAAATTCAAAAAGTCCAGATATTCTGCAAATAGATGCAGTAGTGCCAGAGGATGTGTTATACAATAATGATTTAAGGCATGTATACATACTCATGCAACACACATATTTGTCTGTCATAGAGATAACTTTCCTCAAAGCAACATAGTTGTGACAAGTTGATGATGACAACTCAAGAGTCAGAGGAAAAAAGGAAGCTCTAAAGAATGAATTAACATCTTTCAAGTGGCTGTGTACTTAAAAATTATTGT
Organism: Stercorarius parasiticus; assembly: GCA_013396915.1. Taxonomy (NCBI): domain Eukaryota; kingdom Metazoa; phylum Chordata; class Aves; order Charadriiformes; family Stercorariidae; genus Stercorarius; species Stercorarius parasiticus. Next base: position 283,635 of record VWZL01001505.1, on the reverse strand, counting down.
AACATAACGGATATTCATCCTTGTGTGCCTAGATACAGAATCTTTTTCCTCAGCAACTGATATTGTTCAGATGGGCTATAAAAGCAGATTTTCAGGTGTTCTTCATATGCATGTATCATCTTGAATGCATGCTCTGCCATGAGTTGCTTCAGAATTGCAGGACTTTCCTTCTTATGTATATAGTCAGTATAGCAAATAAAAGCACTACCTATGGAGAGCATCCCATTTATCGAATACTACGTCCAAAGAGATGATAAATCCAGAGCAACACCAATGGATTTCTCAAAACCTTCAGAGCCATCAACCATATAGAGTCCATGACCTGGACCCTGAGAGGAAAGTGGAAATAACAATAAAATGACAACAGAAGTCCACTTTGAAGTTGAAGTTGCCCTGGAGAATGTTAGTTGTCAGCCACTTTAAGTTTAATTCCTATCTATGCGTTTTGTTATGTGAAACTATCCTCCAGCCAGGAAGCTTCGGCATCAAGTTTAGATGGGACTATTTCAAACGCACTGTGTATGCACTGAATCATAATCATGTTTCAGTCAGACAAGTGCTTAAGAACACATTCGAAATAAAAGTGAGAGCAAGATAAATTTTTGATCTAAGGAATAAACAGTATGACAAGAAAAAATGGCTTAGTTCATATCTGAAACGAAAAGGATGTTCACCAACTATTAACATGAAATGTTATATATATTGAAAAGTGAAGTTCTTTCACCATAAGATATGATAAAGGCAAAATGATTCACATATCAACCTGACTTAAGCGTGTCATTATTATTCTTTATTCAGGAGAATACAGATCATTTCCACATTAGAGGTCTACAACTCTAGACGAATATCACCTGACTTCCTTATCCCTATTTATGCAATTTTGCATAGGTAAGTCATAATGAACTTCTAATTTACATCAACCTGAAATATCTGAAATGTCAAATATCTGGTTTAGTATATATTTTAGCCTGTGCAAATATGGAGGGTAGGACTACTATATAACAAGTATCAGAACAATCAGACTAAACCCAGGATACCTGCTGTAAGATTGTTAACACAGGAGACGGATATTGGCCCTTTTCTCTCGTGCTACTCTGCTCTGTAATCAAAGCGGGCAGAACACAGGATTGCCAGTTTTGCCAGATTCAGAATGCTGGCCAATAAAGTAGCACCATATTCAGGGACTCTACTCCTAACCCAGGATCTGTTTATCAATACGAATGGCCTATATTTTTAAATTGTAAATATCTATTTTAAAACTTACTAGACAAGCCTAGAATGGATCTAATCTTCTGCTATAGAAACTGGCTGGGTGGCCGTGCCCAGAGAGTTGTGATTAATGGGCTGAAATCCTCTTGGCGGCCGGTCACCAGTGGTGTCCCTCAGGGCTCCGTTTTGGGGCCGGTTTTATTCAATATCTTTATCATTGATCTGGATGAGGGGATTGAGTGCACCCTCACTAAGTTTGCAGACGACACCAAACTAGGTGGGAGTGTTGATCTGCTTGAGGGTAGGAAGGCTCTCCAGAGGGACCTGGACAGGCTGGATCAATGGGCCAAGGCCAATTGTCTGAGCTTTAATAAGGCCAAGTGCCGGCTCCTGCATTTCAATCACAACAACCCCAAGCAATGCTACAGGCTTGGGGAAGAGTGGCTAGAAAGCTGCCTGGCAGAAAAGGACCTGGGGGGTGCTGGTGGACAACCAGCTTAACATGAGCCAGCAGTGTGCCCAGGTGGCCAAGAAGGCCAACAGCATTCTGGCTTGTATCAGGAATAGCGTGGCCAGCAGGAGTAGGGAAGTGATCGTGCCTCTGTACTCGGCACTGGTGAGGCCTCGCCTCGAGTACTGTGTTCAGTTCTGGGCCCCTCTGTACAAGAGGGACATTGAAGTGCTGGAGCAGGTCCAGAGGAGAGCTACCAAGCTGGTGAGGGGTCTGGAGACCAAGCCATATGAGGAGAGGCTGAGGGCACTGGGCATGTCTAGTTTGGAGGAGAGGAGGCTGAGGGGAGACCTCATTGCCCTCTACAACTACCTGAAAGGAGGGTGTAGAGAGGTGGGTGTTGGCCTCTTCTCCCAGGTGAATAATGACAGGACCAGAGGAAATGGTCTGAAGTTGCGGCAGGGGAGGTTTAGATTAGATCTTAGGAAGAATTACTTTCCTGAAAGAGTGGTGAGGCACTGGAACAGCCTGCCCAGGGAGGTGGTTGAGTCACCATGCCTAGAGGTATTTAACATCTAGATTTGGCACTTCAGGGCATGCTCTAGTGATAGAGATTGTAGGGGGTTTTTCTGTGTGTGTATGGTTGGACTCGATCTCAAAGGTCCTTTCCAACCACGAAGATTCTATGATTCTATAATATACCTTGAGCAGACACTCACTCTAATGTGGAATGAATTTAAGGCATGGGAAGCATAGATCTTACTCTTTGGTCTGGATCTACCTGTACGAGAAAAGTAAGTTTCCAAAACATCCCTGCAAATACAGCTGGAAAATCAGGCTTGTAAATCTATCTTGCATGAATGCTAGCTGGTACCAACAGGACAGGGCACCATGAATTCTTTTAAACAGAATCTTTAATGTTGTTGACTAAATATGGATTCCAAAGGGGACTGTAAAAAGTGGTAATTTATCTCTAAGTCACTGAAGAGATGCTGAGTTTCAGATACCAAAATAAAATTGCCTGAGAGTTTCTTGCTGATACTGTACATATTCCAGATTATGACAAAAAAGCCTCACCCTTATCTACCAGATTTATTAAATCAAACATCGATCTATGCTCAGACACTTAAGGGCTTGCCATTCATCTTCAGTAAGTCTAGGAAAACATTTGCATTTCTGTGTCTCAGCACAGGTGAGGAATTCCACCACCCTCAAACACCCCCAGTCTGCAAAATGCATCATCTATGCCTTATGAAATAAAAAAAAAAAAAAAGGTATTTGTTTCTTCAGAGCAAAATGTCTGTACAGAATGTAGCAAACTCTGTGATGGCAATAGTATCTGCTTAGGTAAAATGTCAGGCAAAAGGACGCACTTCATGCCACCGCACAGCTGGAACAGCACATGGTGCCTCCCCAGTTCTAAAGGCAGTATTGTCCAAAGGTCTAGGCTCTTCTGAGGAGTGGCATTCCTATTCCTTCATCATCTCATATCTTCCAATACAAGTCTATTTAAAAGCCTCAAGGCTTGCAGTCCTGGTGGAGGCTGCAGAAGTGGAGCAGAAAAATATTGAAATACATTTTAAAATACCAAGAAGTGCTTCATGGGGAAATAATGCACATGAAAAATAATTTGAAACCCATCTGCTCTCAGCATTCTTTTTCTAACTTTTCTCTTAAGTACAATAGCGACAACAGACTGACTCTAGAGGATTAAAAACAGAAAAGAAAGCAAGCTGGTACGACTTTAATGTCATAGCTGTTTGAAACATTCACTTTTCATAGATGGCAAGGAATTGCTGTTAATAATTTTATGACATTATTAATATCTTACATTAAATTTGACCTAAATGTCTAAATCAACATGCTTTAAAACCAGGGTTATGCCTTCACCTAGTAGCATATGAAGTCACATGCCTGATTTGACGGCGGTGAGTCATCCCCTCTTATTCAGTGAAGCTATGCCCATAAAGAGCACTGCAGCAGTACATTAGAGACACCCAAGCTCATTCCAAGCGCAGTATAAACCTGTGCAGAGCTCTTGGATTTCAAAAGCGTTGCAGCTGTGTTAGAAACATACCACACTGCTGAACTGATATATTGTGTCTGGTTCTAAAAACGGATTATTGAATACTGCTGCAGGGATCTGATGCTGTTTGCTGGGATATGTACGAAGGCATCTAAATAAAACTAATCTGACATTCTTCACAACCTCATTTAAAGGCCTTGTCTGCAGTGGAAAACTACATCATGCTAGAACATGGCTTCAGGAATACTAGGAATTAGGAGAGTTTTAAACATGCTATATCAAGAAGGACTGCTAAATTTAGCAGTGTGTCAGATAGTCATGGTTAATTCAAGGTTTAGTCTTTGCTAAGACTGAGCATAACCTATTTGAAGAGATTGCTTTTTTTCAAAAGAAAGGAGTTTACTGTCTTAACAAGTAGTGACTACTTCAAAATACATTCCTTGCAAAAACAAATGAAGCCTTGTACTACTACAGGTCTTTAGGTCAAGGTACACTGTAGCCTTCATCATAATGTTTACCTCAACCTAATACTAAAATGCCAGCTTTTACTAGGGTTTTTTATTGTGTTATTTACTACATTATATAATGCCTATAAACACTTTTTTTTTTTTCTACTGTGAGTTTGCTCTGTGCGTGCAGTCACATCTAACACTGCCTTCATTACTTGACCAGAGTGGGTGCTCCAGCATGATGTGATTTTTTACTAAAGGGCCAGGATTGGGCAGGTCACACATGCTCTGCTAACTCCTCCAGCTCCCCGATGAATGCAGGAAGAGAAGCCTCTGCAAAGGCAAGTAATTATAAAACTGCATAAAGCTCTGTATAGGGTCATACACTCCTTACCATCCACAAAGCACAGAAACTAACAAAAAGAATGATTCCAAGAAAGAATAGACCAAGCTAAAAAATAAAAAAAATCCTTTAGAGTTTTAGCCTGATTTCGTCATTCTGTATGTAAGACTCTCTTTAGATCTAGCACCTGTAATGCCAGCTTTAGGGGTATTTCATATTCCGCCTCCCGGAGTATGACAGCGTTCAGTGATTTATATGTAGATTCCATTGCAGTGAAAATCAGGACAAGAGCTACTATTCAGACTTTTGACAGAAACCAGCCAAATGTAATTATAAATGGAATTAGGAAGAGTCATCTACTTCTAACCATCTATTCTGAGATTTTATTGGCAAAAAAACGGTAAGGAAGATAACAAGCATGCTGAGAATCTCTGTTAGGCATTTCTACACATCTTTTACTCTGCGCTTTTTCTTTTTTTTTAAAGGCTTTCTTTCAATACTGCCTGCCTGAAAGAACAAATCTTTTCTATCTTTCTTTTAAAAAACAACAGTGTATAGTTAGGTCCTAAAGGGGTCAAAAAGTCAAAGCATATATCATAGAGAAATGAACTATTTCCTACAACGTAGTAATTAGGAGGCTGAAGTTTCTCTTTGCTGCCACTCTGTGCACATATGATGATCCCAAATGAACAGCCTATATTTTAAAACACCACACAAAGTGAATTTCCAGCAGAGCTACAAAAAGATTGGGAAAAATCACCTTGCAAGTCAGTTCACTTTATTTTTAAAAGCCCACCAAGGTCACAAGCCCAAGGAAAGCTTAATTAAAGTCGATGGAAGATGCAGAAGCGAGGCAGAAAGAATAAGATGGCAAGAAAAATCATTTTTAAAAACATATTAGATTATGTGAAGCCAGAGAGGCTTGACACCATCGATTTCAGAAATGGGTTAAAGATAAGGAACCAAGTATTGTAGGAATTACAATGAGGTAAAGCGGGGAGGGAACATCTGCTACACACATCCTCTTTCTAATTCCAAGAGGTACAAGGAAGGCTAAAATTTAAGGGTGCCTAAACCCAATAGGCTTTCTTTAGGAGTCACATACTTAATTTCCAGGGCTCCAATGAAAAAAAACACAACAGACCGCTCATGTTACGGAGCAAATGTTTTAGACTTTCTTCTTGTAAATTTCTAGTAAAAATCACAATATTTTTTCCCATGCACCATGCTACCGCATTGTTTTGCACACCCTACTCTATCTCCCACTATTAGTCATGGAAAAGATGTAATCATAATTATTTCCTGTCCAAGAAGACAAAGGTAGCTTTTCAACAAGCTGAGAAGCTGCCTCAGGAAACAATAGAAAATGAAACAACACACAAGTTGTACTAGCACTTATTATACATAAAAATATTGGCAACACATGATACTTTCATGAATCTCCTCATCATCATCATCGTCCAGCAACCAAGAGACCTCCACAGGTAACATGCAGTTACATTTAAAGCAGTCTTTTATAAAACTGCATCTTAAACTGACTTGGATGACACGAGGTCAATGCTCAAAGGCGTAATCGCCATCAACAGAGCAATTTGCGTTATCTGGGTGAAGATTTTGCATCTTAACCTCTAACATGCTCAACCCCTCTCAGCAGTCATTGTCCATTAGTGCCTTCTGCTGAAGTTAGCAACGTGACAGAGGAACAAAAGCTGAATTCAAACTAAAGAATGGAAACACCTGACACCTGTCTGACAGCTGTAGTTAGCAAGGCCAACTACAAACTTTGGAAACCAGCATAAAGAAAAGCTCTATAAGGGCTTGTGCAGAAACGCAGAGGTGTCTGGGAGCCCACACACCACTGACCTCAATGGCTAGGTGCATTTGTAGAATGAAGATGGGGAAGGTTGCTCGTCCAAGGAACTCCTGAGGATTTCCCAGGAAGTTTTCAGATGAAAGATGAATAGGATTATTCCCTTGCTTTTTAAATAGCACAACACTGATTGCTCTTTTTGGCAAAGCATTTGAAAATGCAGTTCAGTATTTTATAATGCAGAGCTAGAGACTCTGGAGGAGCAGAAGAGCTGTCTGATCCTAGCGTGTTAACTGCGTTTTAGCTCGAGGCTTTGCTGGCTTGAGGAATATTACATTTGCAATCTATTTTACTAGCCCCACTGTTGTTTTCCAGATATGCATATTGAATATTAGTTTCACGCAGTAATACTTAATCTGAATAAAATATAAGTAGTTAAGAATTACACAAACATTTAATTATATTTTTTTTTTAAAAAGAGGATGAGTTGAAGGACTGTATGTATACCAAAATCTACCACACCTTTTCTTACAATGTTGCTTCCTTTCAGGAGAATGCAACGCTTGCTTGATAGCCAGAAGAAATAAGAGAATGAAGAAATTACATCCACCTGAAAATACTGGAGGACTTTGAAGTGATCTGATTGCTCTTAAAATTATCTGTCTGATTATTAGCCAAGGAAATAATTTAGCCAAATACCAATATTGCAATAAGTTCAAGACTACTACATTTATGAAACACATTCTCACTGTTAACGTGGCCTGTCTTCTCATGTTCACCATCAGTCAAGATATTCTCATTACTCCTGAAGTAATGAATTAACTCTTAAGTAGCACATGAACTATATATTTTCTACTGCCATTTGTCCCATACATAGGCTATGTACAACAAACAATTAAGTAAATGAATTATTCACAAACATACTTTTATTTTTATGAATGTGACTGCAGCCTGTAATTATTTGGAGATCTTATGTCAGCAACATTTGGCCTATGACATGCTTGAAAATTGTGTTTAGAGAATTAATATTGCTGCTTGTAGTAGGTCACCTTAGGATGTTTCCACTCTTCTCTTTCTTGATGATACACTTCATTACTTTTAAGTACACTCATGGAGGAAAGAGATTGAAGCAAAGGCAATTAAGGGAAGCCAGGTTAATAGATTAAAAAGTTTGAGGGCATTGGGTTTTTCTTTTTAAGATATTCCAAAACTCTGTCTTTCTAGGCCTCTTTAAATATCTGTGGCCAGTTGTTTTGGATTATTCTAGGAAAGTTAGCTGCAACCCTTAACGTTCAGACCTTCTCTCACTGCAAGGATATGTGTCCTTGTCACTTGGAGTCCAGCCTACTTCAAAGGTTTCTGCTTCAGCTGATGCGGGGCTGTTTGATGAGGTGCCTGGCCACCCAGACGTACCTCTCGCTATGGCATGGTGACACCTGTGGCAATTCCAGGCCCGGCCACACATTCCTGGCCCCACCATGACTCTCAGCACTGCAAGGTAACTTTTAATGGAGGTACCTGGTGAGCTGACCAGAGCTATCTAACATCCTGTCCAAGAGGAATCTATGCTTACTGCAAGCTTGCTCACTGCTGTGGCCTGGGGAGCTGCTTGACCCAGACCGCAGTCCAAGGGAAGAATCCTCCTCCTCCTCACAGACTCCTCTGTCAGCATGATGCAGCAGCTCTTTGCTTGCATATGAAGAGTATGCATGAATATTTTGGTCTTCAGAGTCCTACTGTTCACCACTGTTCACCAGTACTGCTGTGACAAACTAACTGATTTGACTGTGTCCCCAGTCTTCCCTGAGGAACCAAAGGGAAGCACCCACAGGCATTACAAAAATATCTTCTTGCAGAACCTCTGGAAGAGTGCATTTCAGTGAAGATTTTCTTTGTTCAAAGAAGGATTCTCTCTTCCTGTTGATATGTCTCATTGTCAGATACCACCTGCACACAAGTGACAAAAAACAGCAAAGGTTGTGCAGGAAGAGAGAGGGAATTTGAACACATCCTCCTAGATCTTCTTTAGATAGATATTCAAGGACAAGATTCAAGTTGTTATCAACACCATGTCCTTCTCAGACCATCAAGATAGTTCTGATTGGGAAGAAGTGAATATTGGATAGACAGAAAGAGAGATAGTATAGAAAAAACACAATGAAGACAAAACAGTCACCCTAGGGAAGGATATGAAAGAATTTTTACAATGAGACTGTTAAATATCTGATCTAGAGATTTCTATAATTATTCTAAAGAGCAAAATATTACAGCTGTCTCACTATTGGAGATACTGAATTACTATATGGAGTATTGAACTGGTATGTGGAAATATGCAATGGTGGTAGTTGGGACAGCAAGGAACTGGTTTTCATAGAATCATTTAGATTGGACAAGACCTTTAAGATCATTGAGTCCAACCATTAACGTAACACTGACAAGTCCACCACTAAACCATGTTCCTAAGTGCCATGTCTACACATCTTTTAAATGCCTCCAGGGATGCTGACCCAAACACTTCCCTGGGCAGCTCGTTCCAGTGCTTGGCAACCCTTTCAGTGAAGAAATTTTTCCTAACATCATGGCCCATTCCTACTCTGAATTCTACCTAGGGAAGAGAAAGTGAGCAGCAGAAGTGACACAAAAGTGCCTTCTCACAAGTTTAATTGGAGAACCAAAAATCTATTACTTTTACCTGAAGTGGATTTGGTATACTATGAAACAGATTTCAGCTTATAACATAAAAATCTATTTCTCAAACTTTTGTACAAATAATGTTTCACTTATACGAATACAAATATTTGTGAAAAGATGAACATAAAAAGCAAGAAAAAAAGGCCAAATGTTTCATTTTCCAAATAATGCCAAATATTTGTGATTTATCTTTCCTATTATTTGCCCAGCTTTAAGTTAAGCTTAAAGTCTAACTATTCACAGTCTTTAGGGGAAAACACAGATTTCTGTTCCAGGTAGGCTACAGCAATGCTCTGCCTACTTCACCACAAAGAAGTTTTACCATTTAGTTTGTTGAGCTCTATAATCCCTTGCTAGACTCTAAATACTGGACCTTCATTAAAAGACATAACCTTTTAAAGACACCTTAATTTTGCTTCTAGATATTAAGCTGGCACAGTGGACAGAAAACTTTGGCTTTTTATGTTTTTCATGGGACGCTTCATTTAAAATCTCCCATGTCAGGCTCAGGCAGTTCTCACAATACTCCATAATGTGAAAATTTGCCACCAGGCACTGCCCTTATAACCTTTACTCTTAACAGTGATGATTAAATGAGAGAGAAAAGCCACTTCTGTTTCGTCTTTAGTTTTGATAGGGTAATGGATACAGTGCAATCTTAGTGAAAACTAGGGATGCAAAGCATGGTATGATCCTGAAAGTCATTTCAGTGCTGGAAGTGGATGCTTTTTGGAATAATGCCCAGTGAACTGCAACTTTCACAAAGTCAAGAGACTGTCCTATTAAATCTAAAAGGTTATTTTGGCTGGTATACAGTAGATATTAAACTCAAAGTACAAAAGCCAGATTGACTTACTGAGACATTTATCTGCTGGAATGATAGTCCACCTTTCACTCTGTTCTGCTGAACTACCACACTCCTAATCAGATCTTTATGCCTATGGAGGTATATGAGTGACACAAGGTGAGTGTCAACACAGACATCGTAATGTCAGAATTAGGATGGCAGAATTGTTATCACTTATTTTTCCCCATTTAGGAACTAAAAGTGCATATAGTGTTTAACACTTGACAGGAATATTCTTTTCTTTCCAGGACTGACTTTTATGCTGCATGACCCATTCCTCTCTCTGGTATGAAGTTTTCTGCTGTGTTATCCATGGTGAATTATGGAGAAGGCAAAACGTGATCTAAATTCTACCAAACCCCAAGATATACTTCCATAAATAGAGGAAAAGAGTTGCTAAGAAGCAAGTTACTTATTTTTTGAGCATTTGCACAGGACTTAGACCATTACCAGAAACCTCATCAAGGATCCTTTTTTATTGTGCCCTGATGGCCCCAAATAGAACTTTGCACTCCACAACATCCTAACCCTCCTTTGAAGAAAGGAGCCAAATGTACACCAACCCTTTCTCTCCCTAGCCCTCCTGTTTCTACAGGAAAGAAATCTTGCAAACTGGGCAAGAGCCACGTAACAGCTGAGATGGTGACAGAGAGCCCAGTTTGCCCTGTGGAGTGCACTCAAAGGTCATATCGGACAAAAATTATTGGAGTTGGTCTTCTCCTCTCCACCAGACATAAAGACATGCGATTCCTCCTCCTAGGCTAGCGTCTCACAGAAATAATTGTTGCAGAGCCAAGTATTGCCCTCACTCAGTAGTCAGCAGAGAATATAAAGTCATCTGATTTCACAGATATCAGAGGTGCCACTTGGCCATCTCCATCCTGTTTTTCCTCAGTCTTAGATTGAAAATGAGAATGAAACTGAAAGAGGAAATTAGCCCTTAGGTCACAAGTATGAACATGTGAATGGGATCTGTCTCACCAGTGCAAACAGCTTATTTCTGCTCTTCCTTAAAAGCAGTCAAGAATAGTAGTGTCAGAATCCTAAACCTTGCTCTTAGTTTTAATGAGCAAGAGAGAATAACACTGAAAGGACTTGTAAGTTTCAAGTTGCAATACATCCGGCTGTCAAAAACATTGGAATGCTACACACCCTAATCTTTTTTCACTCACCGTAGCACAGTCAGTACAATCATCTTGTCGCAGTAAATTGGGGAAAAAATATCAAGAGTAAATTAGTGGATAAAAGCTATAAAATCTGCATTGCAGGTTGTCCCATTTCCTCTTAAAATTAAATAAAGGAATATTATGAGAGAATTAAATAAGGATGTGATTTTTTTTAACAAGCTTATTTCTTCTTTACACACTATTGCAAATACGTTTGGTGCACAGACATGACATGATCTGTAATACTATTGGTGACAAGGAAACAAAATAACGTTAAAACCAGATGAGACCTGTAATTTTAGAACCAATACGTAACAGCAAACAAATATGATGGAAAATGCCATGTTCAGTGGTTGTTTGCTTGCAAAAGCTATGAAGGTCAGGAAAAACACTGGGTAAAATTCAGAAGATGAGAATACATACTTGGAGAAAATTAAAAATTGCTATTCATGCGGATACCTTTCTAAGTCAGCACAAGATTTTCTTTGCATCTTTAAAGTGCTAAGTATGCTCCACTAAAAATAATTAATGGCAAATAATTTGAAAAAACTTACCTCTTTTCAGGTCCCTGATGTTTATGCCACTTTTCAAAACTGCCAGGCTGAATTCATCTACCTCTACTTGCTCACAGAAACTCAAGAGCCACATGCGGTGCCTGGGTACTCCATGACCAAGATCCCTCTACGGTATCAGAGGTATAAAACTAAGGAGACATGAACAAATACAGAAATAAATGAGTAAGACCCTATTCGGTATTGTCATTATTGTTAATAGGAGGAAAGTGAGAAGAAAATATTAGAAAAGCAGGCTGAGATGACATATTTGAAACTTTTACTAAAATTAGTCCATTGTGAAAAAATAGGCTATCTTTTGTCAGTAATGAAACATTATTTTGGAAGCTGTGAGGTGTGTGTGTGTCTGTGTCCTAAATATAAGTTCACCGTTTCACAATTGGCACAACTGGGCTCTTAGAGGGTGTTGTAATACATAAACTTTAGTGCAGACTACTTTTTTTTTTTTTAATTGGTAGTTCAGACATAGCGCTTACTTCCATCAAGGTGCCAAAAAAATTATCCCTAAATTCCATCGTCCACGGTTTATATCTCCAATAAGTTTTGGATTTTGCTCCTGAAGGGCTTTGCAGTGAGCAATAAATGCTGATCTGCTAATGATTCTCCGTGGCTGCAGTCTGTTGTGGCTCTGGAACAGATGAAAAAATCTGCTGTGATTCAGTTAATATCTCTAAACATATTACTCTTAACTGTTGGTTTGGATTTTGGTTCTACTTTTAGTCAGCCCAATGGATTGCCAGTGAATCCACATGAACTAATTCTATTGTAAAAACTTACCTTCTGATAGTGCTTTTGCAGCGATAGTGATTTAAGGATGCAAGCCGGATGAAGTTTTTAGGCTTGCTGTTATCTCTTATTGGGCCAATATTAATCTTGTATACTGTCCGTTCCACCAGCACCGTTTATCCATAGAGAAGCTGGTGCTGGACTGGGGTTAACAGCTCAGTGCTTCTCCTTCTCAGTGTAAAATCAGAGGACTTTCCCTTGGGTAAATCACATACATGTTTTTTCCTAGAAGTTGGACGAAACTATCATAGTAGACTATCATCTACAAACACAAGCATTAGCTGAATGCAACGTAGATGTGCCCGTACCTGCCCTAAACTGTGAGGCAGCTTCATGCTGTGGTGGAGTCCACAGTCCCAGTGCCCTCCACCCTCCCACTTGGTAGGAGATGCCCTGGATGCCTGCCAGTGCCATGACCTCACCTAGCTTCATCACCACAAAAATGCATGGGGCACAGGAACATTCATGCCAAAGTCTCATCCTTGGTGTGTGGCTGAGGCACGTAACTCAGGAGCACGTGATTTCTTGATGCCACGTTGTAGATAAATCTTCAGTTTCCTTGTGTGTCTGTTTCCAGACTGAGTTGAAGGAGTACTGTTTCCCAACTAGATAGGCAAGTGTTTATGTTGATGAATTATGCACAGAGGAGTACTTATGCACTATGGTAATGGAAGACATGAAAGACCTAAAACCAGTTGCTTCTGTAATTAAATCATCCATCTCAGGAGACTCAAGAAAAAAAAAAGCAAATGGACACTTTTCAAAATTAAGAAAAATTAAGCAGTAAATAAATGTTTAAAAACCACATAGGTTAAAGGAGTTTTCCTTTAATAGACAGAATACCTTGCTCAAAAGAGAATCAAAACCAAACCCACAACAAAAAACCCCACAACCATGAAAGCTGAAGTTACTCACTTTTAGTACACACTTGGTCCATTCTTGCTGACTTACAATATGAAGTTTAGGGATTTAAAAACAGATTTGAATGGGAGTTTTAAATTATTATTGATCAGTTGTCTTCCATTGTATGAAAGCCCACAAACAGATGAATGATAATTAGCCATTTCATATTTGGACTGGTTGGTGCATTATTCACATGTGTATAAAATGTAACGAGCCTTTGTTGTTGTTCTTGGCCTTTAAAGATGTCTAAAATGGCTTTTGTTAGTTCACTCTGGCACCCTCCTACTTGAAAATATCTTTTCCAATTAGATAAGGCTTCTTTGTTTCTATCCGATCACACCACTGTGCAGATTAGGGAAGGTATTTGATTATATTGATGAACCTTGCACAAGGGGCTGCCTTCAACATCAACATTTAATCGATTTTATAGATACAAACAATGAAGCCCTTGAAAAGCACATTCATACTGAAGTGGCTAAGCCTTTTCTGTACATCCCTCTAACTCCAGCATTCAATTCCAACTAAGAGCGAGCATATTCTTCATGAAGTATTTTTCTTCTCTTTTTTTTGGTGATTAGCTATAGAATGCAGTAAAGTGCCTGATGTACCCATTAAGAAGGATGCTAAGCGGTTTACAAGTCTCAGTAATTAATGACTATTTTTATCACAGAGAATATAGACTACTTTCTTATATCTATCTGAAACTCAATATAAGCCTCTATAAGCCTCCAGGCTGCATAATTGGTGCAATAGAGCTGAAAATGAGATGGAGGATATAATACAGCTCAAGTAATCCTGCCTTTAGCTGAAATGGAAGAGTGGAGGCTCTGAGCATCCAGAAATGTTGTTTCCACTAAGATTTAAAGCCATCCAGCTGTCGGCTGCTGCATTGAAAATGGTAGTGTTATTTACTTTCTTTAGTATACTTCAAATATTTAAAGTAACACAACCATATTTATGAGCATTTTTTTTTATCTCTAGCAACTTAAGCAATGTATACTTTCACATTTTTTCTTGTTAGGGGACAAATGAGTATATTCTTCATAAAAGTTTCAATTCAGGCACTCTGAAAATTACCTCAGGTTACAGCATCCTGGAAACAAAGAAATTGGTTTTACCTTCTCTATGCAGTAGCTGTAAGAAATAAAATCTTTTTAAAATCGTAATGGGTTTATAAAGGGTTTAGAGAACAGGAGGGAACATTGAAAAGGTTTATGCAGTGGTGACATTTAAAGATTGAAGGAGAGTGCTTGTTATACAGAGACCTGATGAAATCTGTCAGGTTGGGATTTACTGTTCAGCACATTTACCACAGATTTAAAAAAAAAGAAAAAAATTTAAAAAGTAAAGTAAAAAAACCCCATCAATCTCACCTTCTCTTTTCTTTACAGTTTGCATTGCAGACAAGACTGGAATGGACTGATGATGATAACGACAAAATCGTTAGTCTACTTCATTGTTATTTCTTTATTTCACTTAGTAAATGGTACACATAGTGTATTGTATCTCCTTTCTCTGTGAGAGCATTGGAAACAATCTCCAAATGCAGTGTTCTGGCTGAAATACAGACATCGTTTAGTTTTCCTTGATTTTTTTCGCCCCAGGGAAATCTTGGTTATTCTGAAGTTATAACAGATGAAGTGCAGTCTATAACCTATGTTTTTGGATAAGGAGTATCTTTTTTTTTTTGTTAATTGTGTTCAAGAAGCCTAGCAGAGTAGAGCCCTGGGGCACCATTTAAAACAACCATTAAATAACATTACACCTACGGCAAGGGTAAAGGAATCAGTATAATCATTGGACAACTTTCCTTCCAGATCCATCCTCAGTCTAGAGTCTAGTTCTTGGTCTGCTGGAAATGCTGTCTTCTGATTGTAACGGAAAAATCCTGTTAACGTTTCTGCCATTTCCACAGCCCTACTGCATTTGTCCTTGCAACAGATACATTACCACGTTCTGCTTCATCATCTGCATCACTAAAATGAGAACACCGATTTTCTCTCTCATAGATACGTTGTGTGCTTTCATTAGTGATAGTCATGCATTTTGACACTGCTGGACTGAAAATGATGAGGAACCGCAGAACATTGTTATTACTGTTTAATAATGTTGAACTATACTTAGGAGCTTCTTTAGCTTCCTGACTCTTGCTCAGAAAGGGCAACCATCTCTCAGAACAGAGGACTGGTAGGCAATCACCAGGCAGCGTGCTTCATCCAAGCGGGCTGTGTAAATAACCTCTCCTAACACTTTGGCCACATGGGGCTTGCTTTGTTTCTAAGTAAGTGGACTGCTCTCAGGCTGCAAAACATCCTCCATGATCCCTTACGCATTGAACTTTTGTCCCTGGACAACATCGTGGGACTGTGACTAGAGACTGCTGGAAGGAGCTGAAGAGACAGCAGTACGTGGTCACTCACTGTCACCACCATGACCCAGACTCATTTTATAAAGAAATACATTGCAGGTAACCGAGACCTTGAGAAGAGAACAGTTTACTCTATAAGAGAACACACACCTCTCTCGGCGTTTTTAACCCAAGCATAGATGCGTTAATAAAACACATTAATCCCAAGAGACTCTGAAATTCTGTGTTCTGCTAATTTTGGCCTCGGCAAAGCATCACTCGGACCGATGAGAATTTAGTTTCAAAACTGCAAAGATGGTGAGACACCCTGACCCTTGTGGATGGACAGAAAGGTCTTCCCTTGGTATCTGAATGTGCTTCCTCTCATGGCACAGCACAACCCTCAAAAGGAAACCTACACCCAGTATTCTTCTCTTCCGTGTACTGCATCTTTTATGTATTATTTTGCTTTTATGGATTACACTGCCAAAAAATCACTAGGTATTATGCAAAGAGATAATATTGAATGTTATGCTAAAAACTGGATTATCACACTTACATTAAGTCAGTGTTATCAAATATGTTTTGGTATTCACTGTGGCATAGAGAAATCCTTCTCCTTTTTATGTTAAATTTCTACAGTTTTCCCAGCATCAGATTTGAACTGCTTTGCCTGACTCGTTTCTTCAAACCCCAGGTGAACTAGAAGTGGGGCGAAACTTTATTAAACTGGACATTTTATGAACGTCACATTATTTTCTTTGGTTCCCAAAGCCCATTTGACCCTATGAAGCATTTCCTCCAGGAATTTAAGACCACTCTTTCTGAGAGGCAACTCTACTTGTAGAAGACAGGTTTGTGAGCTACAGAAAGTTTTGATGATGTTTCTGGAGCTATAGGTGACAAATGGAATAGTGGTTTGGTTGAGAGGAATGCAGTATTGCCACAGAAAACCTTCAAATAAAAAAAGAGGGAGGAAACAGGACTGAACATTCACTGTCTAATAGAAAAAGTGATGGAGTTATCCTTATGAGAACCGTGTTCTCCATTCATGTCTTGAAATAGCTCATCAAAATTTTTATTTTTTTATTAAAATCTCCTCCAATTTGCTCCATAGGTCTTTATATGTTTCTAATTTGCATATTTGAATACTCTCCTTATCTTTCTACTATCATCTCTTTCTCTGGACTTCTTATCAATGTTATCTTCTCAGTATCACACAATTTATTTTTCCATTTCCTTCTCAATATTTTCCCTTTGGTTCCTCACCGTATTGACCTATTTTTAAGAACAGATTCTCTTATTCTCAGAAGGTGAATCCAGCAGTGTGCACATTAGAATTAAGTTTTCAAAATCCATCCACAGGGGAAAGAGACACAAAAACCTTTAGCACTGTCATACTACCCTCCCTTCCCTGAAAAAAACAGCTCAAGGTGACAACATTGCTGTCTGGGTATATATACGCAGAGCTACAATATACAGAGCTACTGACTATTAACATGTCCTACACCTTTATGTGAAATGCTGTATGGCATACAGAGAGATTGCTTGTTACACCCAAAGTTTAACAGACTTCTGCTGCAGGAAAGAAGTTCTGTTAAAAACATTTTTTTAAAGTTTACTTCATAGAATCAAGTCTTGCAGGTAAATGCAGAGTTCCTAATCCTCAAAAAGACAGAATCATGCACTAGGTTATCCATTTGTTAATGTTATGGAAACATTAATGTTGGAAATTGTGCCACCTGCCCGCAAGATAATGTGTATTGGCAATTTTTGAAGCAAACAGCAGACCTGCATCATGAAAGATGTATTTGACACATCAGGGTGGAGCTAGGCAGAAGAAAAAAAAAAAAGAAAAGAAAAAGTTAACTGCAATCAGGAAGTAACTATAGGAGAATAGTTACTATATATTACATAAAAAGTAAAATTTATTACTATATTATATATAATATAATCTATAAGAATATATTATATAAAAATTTATTATATAGCATATAGTATATTATTAAAGCCATATAATTGGTATCATAGGCTGAGTTTATGGGTGGATTAGATGCCATGTAAACTGTATAAGGGTGGTAGTCCTGGCAGTGTGTGAATAATCTGACTAGGTCAGTGTGGGAAGCTGATCCAAGAGGCTCAAAAAGTGGTACTCTCATGGGAAAACAATGAATTCGTTTTCCCACAAGATTATCAGGCCCAGCTTGGTGCTTTCCATCTCCTGGAATCCCATAAACTTCCTCTGTCATGCTGAAGGACAACAAGGTCTCACACTGCAGGCAGAAGCCTGGGAGAAGCATTTACACCTCAACTAGTTTGACCTTGATGTGTCCGTAGTGTGAAACCCGACCTGTAGGAAAGGCAGTCTAGGTCTGCCTTCACCCCGCTGCCACGTGCGCTGTTCTGCAGTGGCAAAGGCAGGGGACTGACAGCTCTGCTCCCCCTCCCCAGGAAATCAGTGGTGTCACACATAGCAGGGGTGACACAGGAACCAGTGGGGAGCTAACACGCACTGCTGAGAATGAGGGCAACTTCTTTTATTTCAGTGAGGCTGCAGCCTCATAGGCCAAGGGAAGGAAAAATGCTGAGATGTTTCTGCTGTTTCCCACGTGGAAGTTATTTACATATTCTTGCCAGCCTAGCTCTACATATGTGTACATACATATATGCACATATATATATATAAAAATATATAAAAAAGAAAAGAGGGATGGTGTACCTGTGTGGGTGCATCTGCAGAGGAGGGAGGTGAGCATCTCCAGGTGCAGAAGAGCTGGGGTTGGCTCTGCCAGCACGGCACTGCAGGGTGCAGGAAAGGCCACTTAAGCTCAGGTGCTGTCCTCACACTGGCATGGCCATACAGCACCTGGGGCATCTCTGCAGACCACCATGTTTGCTCTGGCAGGATGTACTGCAACACCCAGGCTCAGCTCTGAGCCCCCTCAGTGCATCGCACTGCAACGGAGCTCTGGACTTATCGTCAGCAGCCCAGGCATCTTGAAACTCTATTTTTGTGGTTTTGCTCAAGAAGGGCACTTATGTATAGCCTGAACTGGACGTAGAAACTTCTGCTTTGGTGTCTGGCATTTCAGACAGAAAGGAACAGAGCTTTGATGGGGGAGAGGGAGGAAACGGGAAGCAGGTAACGGAGTAACCCTCTCGTGAAAGAAAAAGGGCACTGACCTCTCCTCTCCTCTTCCAGCCGGTGCCGTAAGGAGGCTGGTTGCGCTTAACGTGGCTGCTGAACAACAGGCCTCGTTACCGTCTGCACGCTGACAGGAAAAAAAGTAAGCCAAAAAAAGTAAACAACCAGTATTTATTTGTGTAATTAAAGGAGACTGAAACACGATAGAAATATCTAATCTCCACAAGAAATCCCGTAACCAATTTCCAACATGATTAAACTCGCATTGTTGCAAAATGAAGCAATCTAATCAACAGTCTGTGTTCTAATTATGTCTACCTGATCTCGAAATATTTCTGAGCTTGTTTATATCCCCAGGCCTTTTTATCTTGACATATTGTAAAATAATTTCTAAAATGAATCGAGTAATGTGTTTTTCTTTCCCTGTCAGGTACGGCGTTGTGAGCACAGGGAGGTTCAGAGACCACAGCTATGAAATGATGATTGAAAATCTCAGGCATGTGGGGGGGAGCAATGGAGAGGGAAATGAAAGTGCTCAAGGGGAAGAAACATACCTGGTGCTGGAAAGGGAAGGAAAATACATGGTATACAAATGAGGGTATAGCAGACTAACAGGTGGAGGAGAAACTATACAGCGCAGGAAAGGAAGGGAGAGCAGAGAGATGAAAGCAGAGCAATCAGAGGCACCTAGAAAGAGGATGGAGGTAATGGAGAGAATTCAAGGCTCTCTTTAAATTACCATCAATTAAGTTTCAAAAATACACGTCTATCTCTTTCTCACACTGTTGTACTATTTTATTAATTTAAGCATTTCCTCAAACCTGATCTTTGCTCTCATAACCATAGGAGTTCAAGCAGTTAATGATGATTAGTTGAGGACGAGAAGGATGAGAGGTGACACACGAACATAGACGAATAGTTAATATTGCAAAACACATATTACATTACCTCCAAAAGATAGTGAAGGACAGGGACTTTGGAGAGTGGAAAAACTGTGTCGTCCTCTTTCGCTGTACAGCAAAGTGCATTACAAGGTTTTGATCATGATACTGGCGTCTGGATGCTACTGCAACATATAGAATTAACAAGCATGGCACGGCAGTGGGAAAAGACAACATGCTTTAAATTTGAAAGACTAGAGTTTGGAGCTTTAATACTTTTACCACCAGACTAACCACACAAGTAATGAAGAGAGAAAAAGAAATGCAAACTTTCAAGGTTTTCTGTTCCATTATAAATTCTTATAAAACCCAAACTACTTAAAAAACATTTCCCCCCACACATACACATTTTAATTTCAAGGTTATGATTTAAATCAAGCTTGCTTCCTGGAGTGCTGAAAATCAAAAGGACCTCTAGCACACAGGCAGAGTCCCAATTAGAAAAGCTCCAGACAAAACACTGCACGCTGCTGCCCCTCGTTTCTCTAATAACAGGGACTTACCTTAGGTAAGAAAATGGTTACTTTTAATCAACATGACAACAGCAGGACCATTTGGACAGGGAAAAAGGCAGAGGAGATACCTTTTAAATGATGAATAAGCAATTTTCTGCACTTCTAGTGAAGGCAAAGATTACTACATTTTTTTAACATTCATAAGCACTTCCGAGCTTCATTGTGAAACACTGGCTTCCCTGGTTTCTTGTTTCTGTGGGTACCCAGGAGATACTGCAGAAAAAGATACAAGAATTTATTGTTTAACATATATGGAATAAAATTCAAACACTGAAAGCTTTTTGCTCCTTATCTTTTTAGTTTTAGATCCCCGAGATGTAATGCCTTTCCCATTGTTAGTCACTTTTAATGATAGCAAGTCTTTATTATTGACAGCAATATCTGAGAGGGTGGTCTGCCCTCACTGAGAAGCAGCAGGGTTCTGAAATTTCAGCAAGCTTCCTCTGAAGCACATCTAGTGGCCCTTCAGCGCAAATAGGTATTCCAAGAGACAGCAGCTGGGAAACTGAAAAGAGAAAAATTATTATTTTGATAATGACCTCTATGGTGGGATTAAAACAAAAGCTAAAAAAAGAAAAAGAATGAACACCAACAACAGCCCTACGAGCTGTCACCAGGAAATGTCATGGATGGAGCTCCAGAGGTGGAAGAGAGGAAAAGCCCGGCTCGGAATTTCACATCCACTTTGCACAAGCCAGCAGCATGCAGTAAGATTAAAACAACTTTTTGCGTGGCCTAATGGGCTTTGTCGAGAACCCACTGCATCACACACACATCCCACAGGAGTTTTTCCCAAGGTCTAACGGGCCTCGGGTGCCTGATCCGAGGGCAAAGGCAGGAAGGGGCTTGGAGAACAATATGTTATGGGCGAATGCCAGCAGGGATCAGACTAAGATGCTCTCCTCAACAGCTACGAGGCAGAAGAAAAACAAGAGTAAAACAAAAAATGGAACAATAAAATTGTCTGGGTTAAAAAAAAAATAAACAAACCACAGTTTCAGAACAAGGCTAGAATTTCCCAGAAGTACAACCTAAATGGCTTTCATTCAAGTGTCTATAACACAACAGAGAGACACTCGGACTACCTTTATACTAGGGCAGCCCTGATTATAGGTAAAAATCTAATGGTGGCTGCACAGAGCTCAGCATCTGATCACTTGTCTTTTTTTCCTCACCTCTTCTCCTCTGACTGCAGTGTATGTATTACTTGAAGTGCTCAAAATCTCATTTATTTGTGTCCTCCACCTTTAAGAAGCTTTCTGAGCTTATGAGGCTATGCTGTTTCTCCAAACAGAGAAACAGGCTGATTATAAACTTCCAATTACGCAAAAAGTTGGTGTAGTTGCTCATGATTTATATGTTATTTGATCTTTTATAGGTCATCTTAAAAGTTAACATTTAAATTATTTGAGAAATTCTGACTCTTAAATTGGCTGTTTCAATAACATTATTGATGCTGACTCCCTCGAGTGCTTGTGCTCTTAGTTTCCTGGTTTTAATTATTAATCCACTACCGCATGTTGCATTTCTCTGTAGCAGCAGAAAGGTTAATATTCATAACCATTTTTTTAGGTTATTTTTAAAAGTACGTGAGGAACAGTGCAGGGGAAGACAGAGAAGGGAATCAAGTTTTAATTACTTGTTAATATCGCTATCTAGGTTGCGGAACTGATTGCAGCTCTGCTCCTTCCCAGGCTCTTTAAGTGCACACCCAGAAGCACAATTCCACCAGAGGCCGAACACCGCTTCCTGCCTCTCCGAAATCACCTCTGCAACAGATGCTTTCGGCAACCTGTGACCGGCAGCTTCTGTAACGCCGGGCTGCTGAAGTAATAGGTGAAGCAAGATATTAGAGAATCGTTCATAAAAAAGAAAGCCTGTAAACATAAGTAATCTCATCTAATCTTACGCTTCATTACAATACAAATAAGGCAGACCGGCTTCTTTCTTCAGTTAGGGAGGACCAAATTCAACTTCCACTCTCAGAAAGCCACGGAGCCTGCTGGAGACCTGAGCTTCTCTCTGCTTTACTCCTTAGTGTCTTTCAGACTGATTTTTCTCCTGAGGGAAATCTACACTTCAACAAACACTACAATTTCTTCCCTGCTGCCTATTTCAGATTCTACAGAAAGCGTGCAAGACTATTTTTTAATTTTTTTTTTTTTACTTCATTTATCTCAGCTAGTATTTCCATTACAGACTCTATTCTACATTTATTATCAGAATGTAATATTTAGTTCTCTCTCAGTAACTGGTGTACTCATCTACATCATTTATAGTGAAGTCAAAGTGAAAAAGGAAATGGAGAAAATCCTTTCACTAGCAATCTTTCCTCCATTTTTTTCTTCAGGAAAAGGTAAAAACAGTTCACATAATTAGTCACATTTAGAACTTGAATCAAAGCTCAAAGCTGCCCGAGATATAGTCCTCTGTGTGTCCCTGTACAACCTCCCTGCTTTCAAATGGGGAGATTCCTGCTGGAACTTCTCACTTCCATTCTAGTCTGAAAATAAAGATGTAAATGCAACAAACTTGTACCTTACTGTCTTTTACACGAACAAAGGAAATTCAGAGGCACACACTTTTGTGCCATTCTAAATCCTTACCCCACTCAAAGTAAAACCAGAGGCCACCCGCTTCCACTTCCCATTCTCTCTCCTCCTCTTGCTCTCAGAAATGCACTAATGTGAGGTATAAAGTCAAGTTTTGCCTAGGCAACTGAGATGAGAAAGCCTCAATCTAAAAGGTATCCCAGAAGATATTTATGGAAGACAGAGTGGGATATGTACTATAATAATATTTTTCCTCATACCCAAAGGCTCAGAATCCATCTTTCTACTAAAAAAAGCACTGGATCAAGCTTTACTCAATTCAAATTCAAAATTTAATGTTTGCTTGGCGCTCCTGCTGTATTCGATCATGCAAAATGCATTCTAAAGCCCATACTCCCTGGTTTTAAAGTGATATAACTACAGTCCTGCCACATAAATAAAATGCCCATTGCATCGTCACCTTGAGAAGAACGCCACATGTTTAACTGATGAAAAGGCAAGTGAAGGGTTACAGATCTTTCTGGTGGAGGAAAAAGAAAAGATATGAATGTGAGAAGATGCTTTTATTATCTTGTAAGGTTGTTACAGAATTCCTTTCTACACAATGAACCTCACAAACTCTATTACTGCTACTCCATTTTATTTTTATGTTTTTCCGGTAGAAGTTTCTTTGCTTTCAAAATTATAAAGCTTAGTTTCACTACTTGTTAAGATACAGGCAGGCTGTAGGAACAAAAATCATTACTGTGCACTCATTTCTCATGTTTTAGATAGTTTCGGTCACCTATATTCACAAAAGGACATTTACCTATGGCTTTGATTCATTTATTTTTCTTTACTGTAAAGACGATACCAATATTTATTATGCAGCACCATTTGAAAAGCCTTTTTTATGTTCTACATGAAAAAGATGAAGTGAATGAAAACTGAAAATCTAGCTATATACACGCACAATAAAAATTCTAACCTGTAAACTGCAAGTCCATTCTACATTGTTTTTTTTGGATCAGAAAAAATGATGAAAGTAACCTCAGCTTATTCCCTGTCACTAGTCAAAACATGCACACATGCCCATAGTTGTGTTGAGGTTTAACTAAGATTACACACTGTTAAGACAAAATATTTTCAGAGACGCCATTGTGATGTTTCTCTGAAGAACCTGAAGTGTTATTTCTGCTCTGTCAAAGACCTCTAGATGGCATACTTTAGTAAACTTTTATGACTACATATTTTGGTCTCAGTACAGTTTACAGTGTTTTCACCAATGTTTTTGAAATAATCTACTGTAATGACTGTCAGTTTAATGAGTTATTAAAAGATATTCATGCTTTTGTAGTGCAAAGTGTAGCAAAAATAGAGTAAATAATAACATTTCATTTATTACAAAAGTTCCAGAATAAAATACATTTCTCTGTCTGAACAGCATTGCAGGCTCTAGGGAAAATAAAAGCCACAGTATTTTCAAGCAATAAAATATTTTCTGGAACAGGACACATGCCTGCAAAGATTATAGTAACCTATCTTCCTCCTGAAGTCAGTAAGGTCTTTATAAATACGAACTTTACTAAGTTTGAATAGTTTATCCAGTGGGGATCACTGAATGGTTTTACAAGCAGAACATGTCGTAAACAAAACGGAAACTTGCTGCTAGGATCCCTGTTTAGCGTTACAGCAGAATGCTCCATTAATTTGTTGTAGACCCCAAATGTCAGTCTCATTAGATCAGCAAATAGAAATTCCTGTATAACACAGGCTCTCTGCTACTGCTACACGGAGCCCAATAACTGGCGTTTGGCTATAACCTGTCTTTCAACACTATACACTTGGCAGAATTACATTCTACCAGTAAGGCAATCTGTCTGGAAAAGGGCAAGACAAAGAGATGCCAACTGTCACTGCCATCAAACAAGGTGATAATCATAGAATATCTCCAATTATATATAGACATATATACACATAGGAACAGAGACTTTTCTGTGTAAATTCAGCACAAGAGAACTGGACCCAAACAATGCGATTACTGCATGGTTCATCTCCCTTTTATCCAAGATTATGGCTATCTGGGGCCTCCTGAGTCACAGAAAATCAATGCTAGTACAGACTCTCTAAAACGTGGAGTCATTTTATGCCCACTCAGATTTCCTACTGAACAGTGCAAGGTCTGGGATGGTTCCTTCATGCCCGTGCTGCTTCTCTAAGCCCTCATCAGTGCAGGTGGAGTGAGGGTTGCACACAACTATGTGCTGACTGTTCCCAGATCCTCACCACGCAGCTTGCCTTCTCTGCATACACACGCTGCTTTCCCACCTCCACTTGACTTAAGGTGCCTCCCCAGACACCTCTTGTATTCCCTGCTCTCAGCCACAATGCTCCTCCCTTCCTCCTCTTCTTGCAAAGTCCTAAATGTTTGGAAAAAGCAGACAAAGCCTTTCCACCTCCCTCCCAGGCAGCTCCCAAATATTTAACTGGATTGTAGGTCCTGACCCACACAAATCTACCTAATAATAATTGCTCTGGGGCACGGCTGAAACCCTATGTGCTTTGTTTAGGAATGTAGATGTGAGATGAGTAGATTTGAAAACCTAATCCAAAAACGTGAATCATTAGTTAGTTATTCAATAAGTACGTACGTAATGTTTTGTTTAGCTTTTTAACCCCCCAAATTACGCCATATATGCCTTCTTGTCTGTATTCTAGCAGGTAAACGCTACTGCACTCCTTATGCAGAATACCATAGGAAAAGGGAAATGAACAAATGCTATATGAAAGAAGAACAAGCCAAAAATACCCTGGGGTTATTGCAGACTCCAGCAGATTTTTGCAGGTGTTCTGGGCTTCAACAGCACAGTGAGACTTTTTCATTCATGTTCTGCCTGCTTCCTGGAAAACAGCACTGATGTGAATATCTAAGCTAAAGAAAACAAAACCCAATGTATATTTCAAAAAGGGAACTGGCTTCATATCCCATGGATTATTATATAGCTGTGTTCACAAACTGTGCCTAGGCATCTCAGGCATGTTGAACTATTCAAGCATAAACAGAGCCAAGATTATTTATAGTTCTTTTGTGTCATATTGGATGACGCTATGCTTCAATCGGACAAATAATAGGGCCCAAGGTGACACATACTATAATATTAATAGAGGGGCAGAGGGGGAAATTACCAAATTGAAGTGCTTGGAAATCTACAACCTATAGCAAGAACAACCAATGTCATAAGGAAGTCATTCCTCTCTAACACCACGTGGATTCAGGTTCCTTTTAATCATTTTGTCTAGTTGTGTGCTCTGTTTTATGATGGTTTAATTGTAGCTGTACTTCAAATGTGGCGCACTGATGGGGGACAGCAGGGGAGCATTAGGCATAAAATTTAACTGCAAAGCTCAATGCAATCCTAATTATGGTGCTGCTATGACACCTCCATAATTACTCATTCTTATCCACTGGCTCTACTAAAATAATTCACATGACAAAAAGCAAGCGGAGAATGCCAGCATTGTCACTGCAGTCCAAATCTAGACAGGTCTAAAGCATGGTGATGGTTGGCTTTTCAACACCCACATGCCTCCACAGAATTTACAGAAGCCTTATTTTAAGCACCCGGTTTCCATATAATTCAAAGGTCATCTAAACTAGCTGGAAGGAAAAGTGGAGGAGAGAAGTGCCTAAAATCTCATCTCTCTCAGGCATCTCTGTGATCTGTGTTAGTTGTTTTTACGAAGACAGGATCCACAGTCCTGCAGGACTTAGGAACCTTTTGAGCACACGCAGACAGCTTACACTTTTCCTCTTAAAAACAGCTAGAAATAGAAGTGGAACTTGTGTCACTATTTTTCTTTTCTTTTTATAACAACCTTGGACAAAATAAGTAAACATCACCATGCCTTCGTCCTTCTCCAGATCAGGATTGCAGTGACAGGGCTGGCATTCTCAGCTTGCGTCTTGTCTTGTGAAACACTAAGCAGAGACAGTGGAGAGGGAAGGGTAATGATAAATGTGTCATAGCAGTGCAGTAATTAGGATTGCACTGGGCTTTGCACTTGATTTGGGAAGCATGGATCAATCTTCAGTCCTCCCTTTGCCTGGGGAATGCCCATATCACGGGACTGTAGAGGCAATACTTCACTCTTTAAAAAGACTGGGCAATCTAGCCTCCAGCTTCACAATTAGGATACTTTAATGGGAAAGGACAGGCGAGGGTCTGCATTTCTTAGGCAGAGGATCAATTAAAACTTCAACCTTCACATTGTAATGCAAGGGGTATGTACCAGATCTGGGGAACCCCCTTAGTACTTCCTCCTCCTCTTCCTCCAGCTGCATTTATCATGGAATGGAAGCTAAATCAAGCCTAGACAACTAAATACTTTTTCATAAAGATAGCAATTTTGGCTACACTCATAAAAAAACATCTCTAGCTACCCTGAATAGTCCACTAAAAAAACATAGGTATGGATTCACAGGCCTTTCAGTCCCAAGACAGTTATTCTGTGCACTGCACTCTTGTACTTGTGCCCCATTTACATGCTTCTGTGTTTTATAGTTTATGTCTTAAAGTATCATCAGAGCTGGAGGAGCTACACAACTCCTCATAACCTGTAACACACTCTGGGGTACACAAAATAGCACCAACCTCTTCTATCACAATAAGGTTAAAGAACATTTGCTTTGACTGTGGAGTAAAGGTTGAGGACAATTGCCAAAACTCTCATTGCTGCATTTCAGTCTTTCTGTCTTCTAATTTTAGAGCAGTTTAGGCAGGATACAAAATCATTTATTGGACCATGATGCAAGGGATCTTTAAATTTTGGGGAGGATAACAACGGATATATAGATTTTCTCTACTACTGATAACTCCAAATCATCCAAAAATTGGAGGGCTTGGTTTGAAATAACAAGCTTAAAAATATTTTGGAAACAGTAAAAAAAAAAATGCATATTTTTAAGTTTTTCCCCTTTAAAAGTAAAGACAACAGACTTAAAAAAAACAAACAAACACCAAACAAACCAAAAACCAGATTCTCCAATACTAACATACAACTGTGAAACTGGAATAAGACATCACATATTGCAAGAATTTCAAATAAATAGTAAGTTTGCAACAGTGTCCCTGTTCAGCTCATTCATTTCCAGAGTGCAAGGCTGGCTGATAGGTACTGACAGCAAAGGTTAGATCAACTTCCCAATCTGCTGCAGAGTGTTTAAAGGATTAGTACCGAGGGACTTAATATTATTTAAAGTACTTGATTTTCTCTGCTACTTCCAGGTTATTATGAGGAGCTTCTTCCCTCTGCCTACACAACAGCAAAATGTCTAATCAAAGGTAAAATCAGGTACGCTTACTTCATTTCCTGATTCTTTGATGGCTGATTTCTGAAAATTGAGACCCATTTCACTTAGTCAAATGTGAACCAATCTGAACTCATAAAGCACAACTGCTGATCAATGTATTGGAGGCCAAGTGCAACTAAAACATTAGAATGTGCATTGCTGACTCTAAATATGGTTTCTGTGAAACTAATGCACAATCAATTTTAAAGTAACCAACAAATGTATTCCTAGATCAAATTTTTGCTTAAAACCAATTTTTGTTAAAAACAAACTTATTTTTAATATATATACACATATAGATATACACATATATATATAGACACACACATGCAGGTATATATGCACCATTAATGTACCCTGAAGTGTTTTCTAAACGTGAATTAAAATGAAAAGATTTCTTTTTATGCACACTGATAAAGTGAGGTGAAGGAAGTTTCGGTGCTTCACTTCCCTGAAGTCAGATTAAGAGTCCTCTGACCGCCTACAGGCATCTACAAAGTAGATGGATATGTGAGACCTGGTCAACTAGATTTTTATTATAGTCAGCACAGAAATGTAGGTTTATTCAGAGTATGATTGATCTCAGTTGAAGGTAGAGGTTTAGATGAGACTAGAGGTCTAAAAATCTGGTAAGAGAAATACCTCTCTAGCCCATTTGCAGATCCATTTCACAATATGAAAAATGGCAGCAGACTTACATTAATTAACAAAGAAAATAAGTAAGAAGTCAAATATGTTCAGAACCTAAACCTACAAAACGTACTGGATTCACATCTGTCTTGCTTTTTCTTAAGATCTAAAAATCAAATACTACATCGTCCATTAAATGGCATATTGACAGCTCTCCTGAAGGAGAAATCCAAACTTGACTAAATATTCTTTACTCTCAGAAATATAATTTCTGATCTGAAGCCAACCATGGAACACAGTAAACCAAAAGGGATCTGGCTGAGGAAGCTGTGGACAATTGGGATGAGAATGGTTAATAAAACACAGACCTAAATACAGTTATATTGCAGCAGCGCAATATGAATATTTCAAAAGTAAAGGTGTCACACTTAGAAAGCATTTTAAAATATATATATATATTTATAATGGAAAAATTCCTGAAGAAGCACATCATACATAATTTTTTTTTATATTATTTTTTCCACTAAGAGTCTGGAGAGTATACACTTAGCAGCTGTTACCTCTTGTAAGCGTAGCAGGGAAGGGCTGGATGACTGAACACACCTGTATCAAACAGCATCACAAGAAAATGGTTACGGATGCATGCAGACACCCTTCAGTAAAAATACAGCACAAACAGAAGAGGAATTAAAAATGTGAGCAATTTTTTCTGCGAAATTAGTAACATCCATAGCTCACGTAAAGTGAGCTATTCATTATTAGCTGTTCACAGATAAAAGGTGAAGTGCACGTAAGAAAACTTTTATACCTGTTTTGGTAATACAGAACAGAAATACATGTCTAAATCACCACATGTCATTTCCTAAAAGCTTCCTATCATCTGCTGCAAAAATGTTCATATACACATAAGGGAAAAATGGATAATTATGATGGTGACCTCTGCTATTTACCTAAGAAGGAAAATTAGATGCACGATAAAGAGATAAATTTTGTCTCTTCTTCTGGTGGGTTGACCCTGTCTGGACACCAGGTGCCCACCAAAGCTGCTCTATCTCCACCCCTCCCCAGCTGGACAGGAGAGAGAAAATATAATGAAGAGGCTCATAGGTTGAGATAAGGACAGGGAGAGATCACTCACCAATTACCATCACAGGCAAACCAGGCTTGACTCAGGGAAATTAATTTAATTTATTGCCAATTAGAAGTCAGACTAGGGTAATGAGAAAAAACCCCAAATCTTAAAACACCTTCCCCCCACCCCTCCCTTCTTCCCAGGCTCGTTCCCAATTTCTCTACCTCCTCCTCCTGAGCGGAGGGGATGGGGAATGGGGGTTGTAGTCAGCTCATCAGACATTGTCTCTGCTGCTCCATCCTCCTCAAGGGAAGGACTCCTTACAGTCTTCCCCTGCTCCAGCGTGGGGTCCCTCCCATGAGACACAGTCCTCCACAAACTTCTCCAATGTGAGTCCTTCCCACAGGCTGCAGTTCTCCATGAACTGCTCCAGCATGGGGCCTTCCACGGGGTGCAGTCATTCAGGAACAGACTGCTCCAGCATGGGTCCCCCACAGGGTCATGAGTCCTGCCAGAAAACCTGCTCTAGCATGGGATCCTCTCTCCATGGGTCCCAGGTCCTGCCAGGAGCCTGCTCCAGCACAGGCTTTCCACGGGGTCACAGCCTCCTTCAGGTGGGTCCACCTGCTCCAGGGTGGAGTCCTCCACAGGCTGCAGGTGGATATCTGCTCCACCATTAACCTCCGTGGGCTGCAGGGGGACAGCCAGCCTCACCATGGTCTTCACCATGTGCTGCAGGGGAATCTCTGCTCCAGCGCCTGGAGCACCTCCTACCCCTCCTTCTTCACTGTCCTTGGTGTCTGCAGAGTTGTTGCTCTCACTCCTCTCCCCTGATTACTGTTGCACAGGTTTCTTTTTCCCTTCTTAAATATGTTATGACAGAGGTGTGACCACTGTTGCTGATGGGCTTGGGCTTGACCAGCAGTGGGTCTGTCTTGGAGCCAGCTGGCATTGGCGCTATTGGACATGAGGGAAGCTTCTAGCAGCTTCTCGTGGAAGCCACCCCTGTAGCCCCCCTGCTAACAAAACCTTGCCTCGCAAACCCGATACAGTTTTGTAGGAACAAATCATCCTACTTACTTACCCTTTAACAATCCATCACAACTTTTTTTGCCAGCAGCTCAAGCAACCAGCTGAGGGAATTTTGCTAATTAACTACAAGTTGCAAGCTGCAAAATTCACCTATCAGTTTGTTTCTTCTTCTAAAAAAAAAAAAAATAAAATCAGAACATTCAAATGTTCCTGTTGGCCTTATATTTCCTAAGTAAAACTGAGATATTTAAGATCCAGAATAAATACTGATAGTACTACTAGAAAAAGCTAATGGATGAGACAGGCCCCATGATGCTAAAAGCGAATGCCAAAATGCTCCATCAAACTAGACCATTAGATTTTCTACCCACTATGCTGCCAATAAGGCAAATACAATGATTTAATTTATATAAATAACTGCTGCTATTCACAGATAATGGAAGCTTAAGCTACTCAGTGTGCAGTAGGCCACTTAGAGAAAAAAACAAACCAAAAATAAAGCACTTTGCAGAAGAATAAAACAATTGTGCAGTTGCGTGTCTAGGTTTATACAGTGACCATATTTTCTGATTACTAGAGTGAGCACACAGATGAACAGATAATGGCACAAATAAATAAGCGTTCATAATGTAATCAGGACATTGAAAAACTGGCCCACAGACCAGACCTGCACGACCTTGAGCATAAGTAGGTTTGGTTTTTGTTTTTAAAGCCTACATGTACTAGATAAAGTCATGCTACTCACAGATGGTGACTTGAACAAATGAATTGTTTCTAAGGGCTGTGGTGAGGCCGGCTCTTACTCTACAACAAAGCACCATTTGTCCTTCGTGTGCTCAGTTCCATCCCTAATCCAAAGCAATTGCTCTAAGGTGCCAGACGCATACAGCATGACAGCCAGCAACAGCAAGTGACATTAATGCCTGCTTCCTCCCCATGCTAAATGTTGCTGGACAGAAAACTCATCCTATATTCTGCCCTTGTTCCACCATTCCAGAAGAAGTCATAATAAACTCAGATGTTGCTCCTCAAATAGCCACAGTAATTCTGCAGTGATTGTGGCACTAAGGAAAGAAAACTAACATAGATTCATTCTGTAAAGAATATAATATAACAGTAACACAAGGGGGTTTAATTACAAGCAGGATGCTTTAGTTTTTTGGACAGTTCATGAAGTTAAATTTTTGCCCTGCCATAACAGCAAAGATGTTTTAGCTCATCACCAAGCAGACCTTGAACCACCATAGTTTACAGTGCAGAACTACACTGTAAATAGAAATAGTTGCTGATTTACAGTGAAGTTATTTACCCTCTGCAGCTGAGGGCAGTAACTTTGTCTGCCATCTTACACAAGCTACCCATGATCATGTAGAAACCCAGGGGACAGAGCAAAAAGAAGTATGTAGAGGGATTATCAATAAATGTCTCTAGAATCGTTTGCCAGAAGATGGTGGACTCCATACGCCATACCCTAAAGCAAGCAAAATAATAGCAGAAATAGCAAATGGACTGAATATTGGGTTCTAAGGCTGCATGCCAAAGGTCTCTGTAGGCTCACTAGTACTTCCCTGAGGTTAGAGACATTAAACATTGAAAAAACATTTAAACATGTTGAGGCACAAAATATTTGGCAAAAAAATGGCTCTCTTGGTAGCTCAAATTACATTTGATGAGCTGGTACGCTAGCCTCCAAAAGACCAGTGTAAGGTGAACCTTGAAAACTCTCTTGAAGACCTTTGCTGTTGGCTCTTTTCTTGTCGCTGCTTGGGGGACTGATGGCTTAAGCGGTACAGCAAACAAAATTGACATTAGGACACTCGTGAAGAAAAATTAGCATCTAGTGGTGGAGTCTCCGTCTCTGGAGACATTCAAAACCCGCCTGGGCGTGTTCCTGTGCAGCCTGCTCTAGGTGACCCTGCTCTGGCAGGGGGGTTGGACTAGATGATCTCCAGAGGTCCCTTCCAACCCCTGCCATTCTTTGATTCTGTGATCTAGGATTGTCAGTACTCACACAATTTAAGGTTTAGAAGGACAAAAGTGAAACATGAAATTATCAGATGAACTGTTCAATGTTACTGATGAAACACCATCTCACCAGAAGGAAGTACCACACAGACACAGCGATGCATTTTCCACCTGAAGTGTGACGGTTTTCTCCCGACAGTAACTGCGTAAAGATAACTTAGATTAATCTAACTGGAGAGACATTTTCATATAAAAAAGGACTGTCTATCTCCAAGCTGAGGTGTGGATGAGCAGAGTGAGGCTTTGCAGCTGCTGTTTACTGGAGGGGTGAGGGGCAGCTAGGCTCCTAGCCTAGGGAGGAGGCTCCTAGCCTCCTAACAGAGGAAGGCCATCAGCAAAGCCCCCAGCCTGGCCTTCTGCCTCCAGGCAAGAAAAATCTCTCTTCATGCCAATGCACAAGTTCAGGGCCTAAGTCTCAGCTGCTGGAAAAATCTGTGCAGCTTTACTGATCATACTGAAGTTATCTCAGTAAAGGTGTTCTTCCCAAATCTGATATACTTTTTCCAGCCAGCAGAGGTTGTCATCAGCTGTGGTACCACACCGGTTTAAAGTGATGAGAAACAGTTGGGCTCACATGTGCTTAACATGGGAGGGATAGAGAGGTACCATAAGTCAGCATCAGTGGGTGAGAGAGATCAAAGCACAGCTGCCTTTTTGTTCAAAAAAGGGCCTGATTTCGGTCATCTATTTGCATCATTGTCATCAGCCGTGACCTTGGAAAAGTCACTTTGCTTTCCTCCTTCGCCTTCCCACCTGTAAAGCATCTTGAGAGCGGTTGCTTATGTACTCGTGCTAAAACCTACAAATTATTCTTGTAACCAGCAATCTTTCATAATTAAATTTGATGGATGCAACTTTGATTTAAAACTCTGTATTTTAAGTCTTTCACATATCTCAATAGAAGCATAGCTCTTATTTTTAAAGAAACACTTGACTTCTTTGTTGTTAATTGTACAAGACATGTGTTCCCCACTAATATCTCTGTGATGTAGAATTTAATTTACTTTCCACCATTTTACTTTTAATTATTGCAAGACTCCTAAGCAATAAACTGAAGCAACATATTGATGGGACAAGCCTTTTAAATGATGAGACATAATAATTATTAATTACAACTTAAAAGTCCCTCGCAGCACTTTTGCTGTAAATACTGGCTGACTTCAAAAGCCGGAAAAGACTAGTATTGTGCAACAGTCAATTAATCAGATATATACTGCAGATACCTTTGTTAATGAATTTGGTTATTACTAGAGCGACTCTCAGATTGAAATACTGACTGAAGCCTTAGCATCCACTTTTTTTTTTTTCTAAGGACAAATATATTAACACGTACAAACTGCCTAATTATATTGCAAATTATAATTTTCTCTACTATTGTGTAGCATATAGTGTATGCATAGTTCACATTTTTACACTTTTATAAACAGTGCTCAGCTCGGTGGAAAAAGTTTAAATCATTCATAAAGGCAAACAATCTTTTGCATTTCTTCTGTCTGTTCTCTGTTTTTTTTTTCCTGCGGAACATGACAGAACTTTATTGTTAGCTTGCACAGGAGAACAGGATTGTAGAATAGCTTGCCTGCCACAAGTAAATCAACAGAGTACCCTTCTTAAAACATATTTATGAAAATGCTTAGCAAGTCTCAGCTTTAATCCCAAGCACGTTTGGGACCTGGTAATTCCTTTTCAGAATTTTGTCAGTTTTGTGAAAGAGCTTTTAATTACCTTCATTTAATTGCATCTTGCACATACACATTGGGAAACAATTTATGAGGTTTCCTGAGTCTACAGCATAGCTCAACACAATAAATCGCTCCTTCTTCTATTTACTCACCCCACATACTGTCTTGGAGCCATGGTTTGTTGGTTTGGGGTTTTTTTCGGTTTTCATGAAAAATGAAAAGCAAAAGCAGCATGGGCCAGGGTTTAGGGCAAGCGGTCAGAACTGGATAACTGGATTTTCTTCTCAGCTCTACCATTTAAACAGTCAGAGACTGGACAAGCCACGTTACCCTCTGTTTGGCATTTGCATCAACATGGAGACAAGCACTTTTCATTTCTGCTAGTTTTCTTAGAAGCGGAAAACCAAAACCTGCCATATAGGAATAAAACAGTGGGTGACTGCTTTGTAGAAGACCAAATACCAACTCATGCTAGGATAAAATTAAGCATGCATTCTCTAGTTTGCTTCTATTTGCAAATTGGATTAATTTTAGTAAAATCCCGTAATTTCCAAATGCGGTCACAACTTTCTGCAAAGAGAACGGGAAGACAGATGACTAGATGCTTGAGAAAAAACGCAAATAATTGAATTGCAGCAGCACCCAGAGGTCCCATGAAAGACCAGTACAAAACTGCCTCTATTCTGATGCGCTCCTCTCAGTGGATAGGATGGGGGGGGAAGGATCAGTTCTAAAATTATTTAGCTAATTAGTATCTTAGTTGGCTCTTTGTTTTATACAAGACATGAAAGCTTTTTTGTGGACAGGTCAGAGTACAGAATAGACTAAGAATAAACTGTTACATATACTAAAGGACCTGACTGCACTGGCTACTACTGTGGGCTCCAATGTTTTCATGTCTGAGAAGGGTGACACTGCAGTGAGGAATATTTTTTACTGCATTGTTACCTCACTTAGTGTTTACCAGGATAAGTATCACTCAGAAATATATGCAATGCTAACTGCAAAATGAACTGGTGATATCTATTTCTGCAAAGCCACAGAAAACATTGACCATACACCCTTGATAGATCTTTCCTGCTGATCCTTAGCTCTTGACCCTATGAAATTCTGATACAAAGGAAGATTAAAACAAACATGTATATAACAAATGTGAGGAAAAACATCCAAAAAGCTGGCAAAAGAATTTGGTGCTAACTGTACAGGTATACCAGCCTCCTGAAGAATTGTATTTTAAAAGCAGCTTTAATTCCTTAAGAAAACTTTAAGGTATTCTCGGGGAAAAAATATATCCTATTGAGAGAGACAGAGAGAATCATAATTATATTTTTCTCTCGGTTGTTCTCCCCAGCCCTTATTAGTAGGGGATATTTGCATTGAAACAATCTCTTTTTCTCCTTCATTCATTTGATCAACTGCTTATCCCTCACCTGGAGCCGTAATCTCTTGTCTGTAGCTTCATAATCTTCTGCACTGCTAAAAGGATTAGGTACCCAGGTGAAGCATAAACAGCAGGAACAGATGATCACATAGGAAACAAACACTATTCTGACTTTTCAGATACCGCTTTCCCCACTGGTAATTAAGTAAAAAGAAACCACAACCAGCACCACCTCT
This sequence comes from Stercorarius parasiticus, assembly GCA_013396915.1. Taxonomy (NCBI): domain Eukaryota; kingdom Metazoa; phylum Chordata; class Aves; order Charadriiformes; family Stercorariidae; genus Stercorarius; species Stercorarius parasiticus. Next base: position 247,495 of record VWZL01001505.1, on the reverse strand, counting down.
TAGAAAGCAAAGAAGCAACCCTGCAAACATATAAAAGAAAAAAAAAAACCCAAACCTTAAGACATAGCTTTTTAAACAACTCTCCCTCAAACTAAAACTGCATGAAACTACAAAATGAGTAGTATGAAAAGAGAATAAGAAGATTAAAAAGAAGAGAGACAGAGAGAGATTATTCTAATGCTTTAACAGAATTGCTGCAATCTTTACAATGCAAATATTTTCCATTCTGAAAACAGATGTCTCTTTCTCTGGGCTTTCTAAAAGGATGGCAAAACTGAACTGGGGGTGGGAAGGTTGCATTGTCAGCCTATCATTTTCACTGGGCGAGATCAAGTCTGTGTCTTTACAGTCCATGCTCATTTCTTATATAAACTTATAGGGCATTTCCTGCATCTGACTTGTTTTTTGAAAGTCAGTACACCTATTGAAGTAAGGCATGGTGTTGCCATAACCTTCCACTGTGATTGAAAATCATTCTGATTGCTTGTGCTCATTAAAAATGTACAAGAGAAACATTTATAAAATTCGATATGCTTTTCAAAATGGTAAGATCTAAACCTAGTCAATTCATACCCTTTTGACACACCCTTTTCTTCTGATATTTGAGTTTTTTCTTTTGTTATTTACCATTTCCCTGTTTTCCTTCAACTAGACTTCTGACATTAAGCTCAAATACAGCCCTCGCTAACACAATTTACAACTGGAAAACTTTCAGAAATTGCTATGATTGCCTAAATTTGTGAGCAAAGAAAAAATAAAAGAGCATTACGGTCTTTTATTAAGCCTGGATATACAATAACCTTTACAAAAGCAAGACAATGGCAGATGAATATGGCTTTTTCATTATTCAGTTGTGCTTATGTGTGGGAATTGGGTAGTGTCTCTCTGAAGCAGACAACCTCACCTGGAAAATTAAGCCACTGGAGAAGCAAAAAAGAAAGTCAAGCTATTCAAAAAGACATACATCTTCGTGATACCTCCCCTCTTCCCTTGAAGTTACAAGGTGCTCCTATTTACTTATTTACCAACATTGCCTGAGGCTTAACAAAGTGTTGATTCCTTCCCTATCAGTTTAATGGGCAATAGATCTGCTTCTCTCCATCACTCGCCTATGGAGATTTACAGTAAATAAAGCAAACAAGCTAAAACCTATTCCAGAGAAGTTTACTGTTCCTTTCATCAATTACAATAGATGTCGGTAAGTGAGGGGACATAACAGGTGGCTTAATGTAAAGGTTTTAAAGGTCTGCAAAAAATCCAGTCAAATATAGATTGAGTTAACAGTTTTACAGATCTACCCTGTCCCTTCAGTACTCCTGCTGACAATATACAGGCAGCGTCTAGAGGGCTGTCAAAAGACTCTAGCTGAGCAGACAAAAATGAACACCCGAGCCAAGGGAGCCAATATTTGCCTACGCCTACATTTCTTCTGAACAGTTCTTCAAAATGTTACCATTTAGCAAAACCCACTGAAAAATAACACCCAAACGGATTCAAATATTACCTCTCTACTACACTGTTATAGACAACTTCAAGCACTCATTGTCAGGCATAGAGATACCAGGGCACGAAACCGGTAGGGAAAATTCAACAATGTAGTAATGGTTTAGGCAAGATGGAAGATGCATGCTGACAGTGTGGCGAGGACTGCTTCTGGTGGTGTTACACATAAACAATCTAACACTAAGCTGATTTCAACACACACAACCCACCCCTCCACACCACCCCCAGCAACACAATAAATTGAATCGAATGATGAAAGTAATGCAAAAAGACACTCAGTGGGGGATTTTTGTTTTTCCTGTGAAAATGGCCCCGGTCTTCCAGGATATGCGTTTACTGCCTGGAGGCTTACAGGGAAAGTTACCCTACCTAAGCTACTTGTTGTGATCTAAAAAAACCCCTCGACTCCAGCTGTGGCCAAAGGCACAGGAACAGAATCACAGAATGGTAGGGGTTGGAAGGGACCTCTGGAGATCATCTAGTCCAACCCCCCTGCCAGAGCAGGGTCACCTAGAGCAGGCTGCACAGGAACGTGTCCAGGCAGGTTTTGAATGTCTCCAGAGATGGAGACTCCACCACCTCTCTGGGCAGCCTGTCCCAGTGCTCTGCCACCCTCAAAGGAAAGAAGTTCCTCCTCATGTTTAGGTGGAACTTCTTATGCTCAAGTTTGTGCCCATTACCTCTTGTCCTATTTCTGGGCACCACTGAAAAGAGCCTGGCCCCATCCTCCTGACACCCACCCTTTAAGTATTTATAAGTGTTGATAAGGTCCCCTCTCAGTTGCCTTTTTTCCAGACTGAAGAGACCCAAATCCCTCAGCCTTTCTTCATAAGAGAGATGTTCCAGTCCCCTAATCATTTTCGTAGCCCTTATAGAACCTTCTGAAGGTGGGGTCAATTGTGAGCAGGGTTTGCCACATGAGCAGCCACGGTACTGGGCTCATTCCCCACAGCAGCCTCGGGCCACTGACCTTCCAGAGTAAGTGGCAAAACTCATCTCTTCCCCTGGGCTGTGGAAATGGCAAAATGACTTCAAAGGCAAGAGCCAAGACTGAAAAAGCTACGATATGGAACAGGCTACTTTTTTCCTCCTTCGCATTTATATTCATTACTTTAATCACAGGGTATACCAGAAAAGCCTAGAATCTAGGACAGGTGCTTTAAATGCTGTACATAACTCCAACCAACTAAATATCTCAGAAAATTGGAACATCATCAGTGACTGCTCAGGAACTAATTAACCAAGAAGGACACAAAACACTTAAAATGTGCTATTTGACCAAGAATTGACTAAAACCCAAGGTGTGGAAAAGAGAGTAGGTGTGTGTTAATGGAACAGTCAACATCTGAAGGCTTCAAGCACCTAAGGAAGGAGACAAAGTTTTACTTTCTCAGACTGCCTTCAATAAAAATAAAAGTTACACAACCTTAGAGATCATACTTAAATAAAAATCTGGTCTGTTTTTAAGTAGCAAAGCTTTAAAATATTTATGTTTAAACACCAAAGAGAAGGCATCAGACTACAGAAAAGAACTTAATTTAAGCTGGGCTTTATATTAAATATTAGTTGTTCAAGCCCAAATTCAACATCTACGCTATTAAACCAAGAAAATATTAAAGATGGATATGCCACATACGTGACCTGAAAAGTGCTGTTGCCCAAGCACTTGTAAGTTGCTGAAAATAAGGATCTTTAAAGGTTACAGCTTGGACACATTTACATTTTTCTGAGTACACATACAATTCTCTTCATGCTAGTTTACAACTTTTAACAACCATATAAAGTTTAAGAATAAAGACTAGGTAATACATAGCAAACACAACAGACAGTCTTTAACAAAAGTTTGGTAACTTATTAATTAGAATACAACAGAGAAAAAGATTTAAAATACACAAGAGAAAAACAAAAAATTATAACATGAGAATTTGACTTTGATATTCAACACTTTCACAAGATAAATTTAATAAAAGCTATCAGATTTACATTGCTAGAGAGTGGGTATTCAGTATTTTTGAAAATCAAGTCATCTTTTTTAGTAAAGAAGAAAGAAACAGTATTCTTATTGAAACTCAATTGATTTGTGCTACGTTGCTGCCAACACAGACAAACACAACAGATCAGTAAAGGGGAAAATGCTTATTTTATGTATCTCAGGATAAAATGTGATCCATCATCCATGAAAGCAGATGCTGTGTGTCTCACTAAAACTGCTTCTTGCAACCATCTGGTCTAGATTGTCACCTGGTCAGTCTCGGCAGGTTTGGTACCTCGGTGGGTATTCGGACACCTGCTAGCGCTGCTTGGGCATCACCTCCTTTTGTTTTGGTGCGCAATCAAGGAAGCTTGGCTCAGGCACAGGTGGAAACAGAGAGACATGCATACACGTGAAGGGAATAGGATGGATGAAAACAATGGAAGGAAGAACGGGACAGGCAGTGGGGAAAGTAGCGGGAAGTTCTCCACAGTATGGAGTTAACGACCTTTCCTCTCTCAGTAGTAACTCCAACTGATATGCCAAAGTCTATTTAACTCCTGTCCCTGTCCTCAACTTTTTTTTCTTTTTTTAATGTTGGCAAATAATATGAGAGAATTTTTTTATCATTTAATTCAGGTGAGTTCCATTTCTGACTTGCCACCTTTGGTCAACCGGTTCAGAAAGTATTCCCCTCTCATGCTTCACTCGCAGTCTTAAGCACAGTCCACAGTTTCATCAAAATTCTTCCTGCCTGGTTTAAACCAGTTTGTTTTCAACTCCTACCATTTTCCATTAACATTCATCACACTGGAGTGCTTCGAATGCCCACCTGTGTTCCACGCATAAGCTCATGGTGAAGGTGTCATGGTCTGCACTGACGCACGTGCCTATCAAAACATGGGCATAGATGTAGTTCAGGGGCTCAGCACCAGGGAAGTTTTAATGTTTCCAGTTACTCTATTTCACTTTTTTTCCTCCTTTGCTCTTTTAATTACTCTAACCTTTCTGTGTTTGCAGTAAGTAGCATGTTAGGTTCTTAAAATTATTGTAACAGTGAAAGTAGGATCTTGACTCTATATTAAATAACAACTGTATGTCTGCCCTACAAGGCTTGCTAATTTTGAGAGCACACCAACAGGCTGCAAATGCAATAAGAATATGTGCACTGAAAATGCTTTGTTAGCATGCTATGGCAGACTGATCTTTTATCGAAGACTTAGGGAGATATAATGATAACATTTGAGGATAGAACAGGTGGGAAAAAAAGAAAAGTAGGGAAAAACGGGAAACAGAGGTTGATATAGCCAAAACCTTACTGTCAACAATCCGTATCAGCCTGTAAATGGTATCTCAAGGGAAACTATGGAAGTAACAATACTTAATGCTTTCTAAAGACTCTGAAAATCACTAAAAGAGAAGTTTTGCATTATGGAACTGTACTGACCTAGCAGGAACATGGAGTAGGTGAACTAAATAACCAATTTCTAGCATCTTAAAGCAAGCACTGGAAAGTTGAATTTCTAGTTTACTACGTATATTGCTTGTTAGCTCAAATGTTTAAGCTTTTTTCCTTTTAGTTCAAAAACGTTAAATTTTATAATCCATCAATCCAACCATCTCAGAGTTGTTACGGAAGCTAGAAAACCTCAGAAGGCAAGGGAAAAAAAAATAAAAGAAAATTAATGTGGGAAGATGAGATAAATCAAGTAGTGAAGTCAAGAGTAAATTATCAAAAGATCTTTTATCAAAAATGAGTAATTTTTTTATACTTCAAGAGAAACCCATTAATTTCATTCCCCCCTCCCCCCCACCCCATTCCTTAGCATGACGGTACTTCAAGCAGCATAATATAAAAATAGGCTTATTAAGATTTGAAATGTGTTTAACTCTCATCATAAGTACCACAGTCCTTCAAAATTTAATTTAAAATAATACATAAATCAGGAGAGCATAAAAGGGTTTTCACTTGACAATAATTAAGGGGAAAAACTTAGTTATAATTGACAAACTGTAAGCAAGATGGAGCCAGAAAATAAATGGCATGGGTTGCATTCGGCAATCACTGACAGTACTGTGACTGCTTGCATTTCCCTTAAATAAGATTTTGGGGGGTTCCCTACAGAGTAACTCGAGTTGGTTTTTTTGTTTGTTTTGTTTTGTT
>VWZL01001505.1:72653-241835 GCA_013396915.1 Stercorarius parasiticus | reverse complement strand
TTTTTTTTTTTTTCCCCAAAAGACAAGATGTAGGAGGTCCAGTGTGACTTAAGGTAAGTCAAGCAGAGTGATTTCTTGAATATCCATACTTTGATTCTATGGTACTGAGCTCTCCAGTCCTGATTAAAAAGGAAAACAAAATGAAAAGCATACAACATATATTCAACTTTAAGGCTTTTATCTCACTGGCATCCCTCAGTTAAGAAACTGCTTAAATTGTGTTCCAGACTGGCCAAAGCGAAGTCATGGGGCACAGCAGCACCTCATTGGCATGCAGGGTGTAACACATGCATCCTTTTGCAGTGGCTTATACCGCATGTAGAGTTCTTCATTTTGCTTACTCACTTCATCACAATCCTGTGCATCTCTCTCCCCTTTCCCCTCCTGAAGTAATTACCAGGTGAGAAAGCGAGAAAAAGTTCCTGAGGTGAAGGCTGCATTGTGCTAAAAGGAACATCTGAGGCACTGCTGTTCCTGAAAGCAAGTATCCAAGCACGCAAAGATTCCACAGCCAAAACACACCGCAACACAGACTTGGGAAAGTGAGCAGTAGTGCTTATCAAACATTACAAGATAGTAGGCACGAAGCTTTCTGTGGACAGAGCTCATTGAGAGAGCTTGCAACAAAAATAACTAGGTAAATCACAGCACAGCAAATTGGTGATACAGCAAAACTACTAAGAATAGTGAAGGCAAAGTAATCAAAGATGTAATAGTTTGCCAATCATTATCAGCTCTTATTAGATGATCATTATTTGACCTATATATGTATACATATATGTGTGTGTGTGTGTGTGTGTGTGTGTGTGTGTGTGTATCTCAGGATCTGTAGGAACCCTAGTTCTGTTTCATAATCCATACTCAGTTTGACAAGGTAGGGAGAATTTTTGCATTAATTTGCAATATTAAAACACTTCTGCAAATTTAGTATACTGAGTCTTGAATCCTTCCTTCTACTTCATGTAGTTCTGATCCTAAGGTATCAGAGTTATGGTAATTACGCCTCTGTGTTATAATGACAAAAACCACATCCTTAAGGAGGAAATATAATAATTCCCACTGACCTAGAATTTATGATCCCAGAACTTTCCTGATGGACTACATTCGCTTGCTGAAGGGAAGCTAGTTCAATGAAAGAGTCAAAAGGAATTACTGAACAAACAAATGGCTTTGAAACTACTTAAGCCAGAGCATCCAAGATTACACAGACTCAATGGCTGCTTTAGCAAGTTGTCAGGACAACAGTTTCACTTAATATTTAAATAATTATACTTAATGTGAAAGAAATATACAGCCATGTGGTATTTGCCTGTCTGTATGTCTTAATGAGCACAGAGTCTATGAAAAAGGCTCATTAGTAGAATTCCCCAACAGAAGATCAGCCTTTTCATCCTGTTCTTGAAAAAAAAAAAATAATCCTTTTAAACAGCCTGACTGATTGCACGTTAAGAAAGTTTTTACTATTGATTTATTTTGCAGAAATGTCTAGGAATTTCATAAGTAAACCAGAACTTCTTTGTGTTAGGTTTTGTGTTCGGGGACAAAAAAGTGAGCTTTCCTGACCCTAAAAAGGATGGAATCTAATAAATATTGATGCAATCTTCTTGCACTGCAATAGAAGAATTTGTGTACATATATATATGCCATATCTACACTTAGAAACACAGGCACACACTTTTTCGTGGACAACACCCTGCTGGGGGGTGTGTGTGGAAGTTGGCCAGGATTATGACACAATTTGACTGTTCAGCCAAACTAATACCACAGACAGGACTGTACGCACCACCACCACGTGCCCCTTTGAGACAGCATGGACATGCAGGTGGGCCACAGGAAAGCCCTAAAAAGGGGAGGACAGTGGATACAGACGGAGTAGGGCCGGGTATTGCAGATCACAGGACAAAACTGATGCTTCAGTATCACTTGCACTTCAGGTCATGGCATCCCTAAGTCAAAGATGTAAAGTAGCTACACATGCGAGTCAAGCTGTGTCACCTGGAAGACAAAGGGGTGGCTGAGGCCATTGGAGGACAAGGAGCCCAGCTTCCATCTCGCTCAGCACCTGGGGCACAACTTTGTCTGCTCACCTCTCTGACAGGCACCCTGACCCACAGAAAGAGAGACATCTCAGGTGCATGAGCTGCCCTGTTGCGTTAAACACTGCTTTGTTGGCATGCATGGCCAACAGTTCTGGGGGGGACTAGGAATCATAGCCCGAATATCTCGCCTCCCACATGGGTGTACTAATTGCTAGGGCAGAGAATCACAATGTTTTTCTGAACCAACAAGTTTTGGGTAATTCACACAAACCTCACCACTGCCCTGTAAGAGGACAGTCATTTTACACCTAGGTCCATATCACATTAACAGTGAGACCCCTAGAAACCATGATTGGACCCTTGGCAAAACTAGTCCATCTGTCCTGTTCTTCAGCCGTTTCAAAATTAATCTTGTTATTTTAGGTCAAATGAAGTGTTTCAAGTATTCCAAAACATTGTGTTTTACTTCTGTAACAAAAGATAAAAACTGTTAATGTGAACCTTAAATATTTGTATATTATCCGTGTGCTGAATAACCCACTAAATTAAATTATTCACCCAGAGAGGAGACACTGAGCTCTACCTAGACAGGGAAATCCGTTTTAGTTATTGCTGGATTTTTCTGAAAACTGAAGGATGACTTTTCCTGGAGGACTGGAATGAGCATGACAGCTTTAATACTTTTGCTTAGCCTTCTTAAAAATTTTTCAAGGTAAATTTTTTTAAGCTTTAATGGAAGTTAAACTGTATTTATAAATAATATAAATAACTTCTGTGGTGTCAACTGAATACATAAATAGGGACTACCCTATAAGTAACAAATATATTTGAAGTAGTATTTCCTAACTACTATGTTATAATCTATACTCGGCAAGGTCAGAACCTCACACTGTGCGGGAGAAGTTTGTGTCTGAGATTCCTTACAACAACAATAAGCAATAATTACTGAACTGCTGTTATTCAGCGGACGTGCCTCTATAAATATCAGATTCACGGGGCCACTGTAACCATCACAGTACTGACCTCTATGTGAGGTTTTCCAACAAAAAAACCCAACCTAATACTTCTCCTCCTGCAGGTCCTTCTTGATTTTAGTGCCTGGCACAGGGCTACAATCATTTATATAGGCTTCAGATTAACAAAGATGTTTGGAAAACCAGTTCCTGATTTTGAGCTTATGGTTGTACCAAAGGAATCGCAACCCTCAGGTGCAGCAGACTGGAAACGAAACAGAGAGTCTTTAGCTGGGACGTGTGTGCATATGGTGTGTTCAACCATTTCACTATGTGCCGCTAAATAATGATAAAAAAACCTCACCAAAAAAATCCCCCCATAAAACTTGTTAACTTTAAAAAAAAAAAATCTTCTGGCACATGAAGACAAATTAGTCTCAGCTTAAAAAAAAAAACAAACAACAAACCAAACTACAACTGCCATCCAAATATCCTGTTGGTAATGATTTTGTGCACTGAAATGTTACATCTACTACTACAGTTTCTAAATCTGCATTTCAGATGAAAAAGTGCAAAATAAGGTTTAGCAAATTAGATATTAAAGATTTTGCTACTGACAGCAGTTTCTGTTACATTAGACAAGCACATTATTTGCCTTAGCAGGCAGAAGAACAATGACTAAAGGCTATTATGTCATAACAGCTACATTAAGATAACTGTAAAAATAATTGTAGATTCACAACCTCAGTTCTGCGTAAACATTTTTAGAAGCATTTCTGTATCTTAAATCTGGTTTGCAGTGTCACATAAAGAACAAGGCTTAAGCCAAGGAATATAGACTGACAATATTAAAGTGTTGCAAATTTAAAAATAATAGTACTGGCCTATTACTCTACATCTACGTTCGCAAATATTTCAGGAACAAAAAGTGGCTGCTGCTGAGCTCCTCACGCTGCTATTACATGTTAGGGCCGTATGCTGTGGATGAGATGCAGTCTCATCTCCTACACTGAAAAGTCTTACCTCCACATGTGATCTGAAGCTTCCTGATAGGAAAACTTACTGGGACATGAGAAGTCCTTGCAGTGGGTGGAAGCCATGCATGGGAATATTGGGGTCTAAACACATTACACACCAAGGGAAGTTTGAAGTGCTTTTAGAGAAGAGACTGCTTAGTTCCACCTGTAAAGAATCTACTTTTTTTGCCCCAAAACCACTGTGGGAACTGAGTTAGCACACGGTAAGTGTAGACCATCAGGGGGACTCACTTCAAAACCGCATATTACTTCTCTGATCTGAATGACTGTTGCAGATGCAGACTTGCAGAGATACCAAACCATTTACAGCACATTTATCTTTGCGAACTCTGCTACCACTTCTTTGTTAACACTTTGAAGAGGTTCAGGCCTTTTAGGTAACGCTTCTAGAAAAATGTCATGTAGTATTATTACACATCACTTGGTTAATTAAGCAGTATCATTTGCGGAAATATTGTGCAGCAGCGGGCTGCTGTTGCTAATGATGCAACCTAAGAGAAAATAAATAGAAGTGGGTACAAAATACTGCAGAACGCCTGCTTAAAAAATAAAGCCTAATTACTCAAGTTTCTGTGACCAAGAGATATATCAACAGAAGATTTAAAAGCAAGAGAAAACGCTTCACTACAGATACCTACCAGCTATATCTCGATACTCCCTGCTCCACAGGGACTCCTCTATCTTGTGCGGTCCATCCCCAAACAAACCTAGCTTCCCCATAAGCAGGATTATCACATAGGTACCTGCTGCTGGCTGTTTGCACCTTCTGCCAGCAGTGGTCACAATGTGCTGTACCACTCAGAAACACATGAGTCTATGGGGCTGGATGGGATCCATCCAAGGGTACTGAGGGAGCTGGCGGAACTGCTCACCAAGCCATTTTCCATCATTTACCATCAGTCCTGGCTAACCGGGGAGGTCCCAGTTGACCTGAGGTTAGCAAATGTGATGCCCATCTACAAGAAGGGCCAGAAGGAGGATCTGGGGAACTACAGACCTGTCAGTCAGTGGTGCTGGGGAAGGTTATGGAGGAGATCATCCTGAGTGCCATCACGCAGCACCTACAGGACAACCAGGTGATCAGGCCCAGTCAACATGAGTTTATGAAAGGCAGGTCCTGATTGACCAACGTGATCTCCTTCTATGACAAGGTGACCTGCTGAGTGGATGAGGGAAAGGCCGTGGATGTTGTTTACCCGGACTTTAGTAACACCTTTGACACCGTTTCCCACAGCATTCTCCTGGAGAAACTGCCTGCTCATGGCTTGGATGGGCATACTCTATGTTAAAAAAACTGGCTGGGTGGCCGATCCCAAAGAGTGGTAGTGAATGGAGTTAAATCCAGCTGGTGTTCTGGTTGCAAGTGGTGTTCCTCAGGGCTCAGTATTGGGGCGCATTCTCTTTAATATCTTTATCAATGATCTGGAGAAGGGGATTGAGTGCACCCTCAGTAAGTTTGTAGACATCTCCAAGTTGTGCGGGAGTGTTGATCTGCTTGAAGGTAGGATATCTCTACAGAGAGATCTGGACAGGCTGGATCGATGGGCTGAGGCCAATGGTATGAGGTTCAACAAGGCCAAGTGCCAGCTCCTGCACTTGGGTCACAACAACCCCATGCAACACTGCAGGCTTGAGGAATTATGGCTGGAGAGCTGCCTGTCAGAAAAGGACCTGGGGATGTTGGTTAACAGCCATCTGAATATGAGCCAGCAGTGTGCCCAGGTGGCCAACAGCATCCTGGCCTGTATCAGGAAGTGTGGTGAGCAGGACTAGGGAAGTGATCATCCCCTTGTACTCGGTACTGGTGAGGCCCTGCTTCAAATACTGTGCTCAGTTTTGGGCCCCTCACTACAGAAGGGACATTGAGGTGCTGGAGCAGGTCCAGAGAAGGGCAACGAAGCTGGTGAGGGGTCTGTAGAACAAGTCTTTGTGAGCAGCAGCTGAGGGAACTGGGGTTGTTTAGTCTGGAGAACAGGAGGCTGAGGAAAGACTTATCTCTCTCTGCAACTACCTGAAAGGAGGTTGTAGCAAGGTGGAGGTCAGGCTGTACCTTTTTCCAAGTAACAGGCAACAGGACAAGAGGAAACAGCCTCAAGTTGTGCCGGGGGAGGTTTAGATTGAATATTAGAAAAAACTTCTTCACCGAAAGTGTTATTAAGAATTGGAACAGGCTGCCCAGGGAAGTGGTTGAGTCACCATCCCTGGAGGTATTTAAAAGATGCGTAGATGTGGCACTTAAGGACACGGTTTAGTGGTGGACTTGGCAGTGCTAGTTTATCGGTTGGACTTGATGATCTTAAAGGTCTCTTCCAAGCTAAATAATTCTATGATTCCATGATGAGCACCTAATCAATTCCAGTAGGAACTGTAAGAGAGTTTAAAAACTAGTGTGTTTGTGTGGATGTGTTTGTGTGTTGTGCTTGAGGTTTCATAACTTGTTTACCATGGTCATTCTTGTCATCTGAGTTCTTGACATTGTACATCCCTGGAGCACAGGCAGTACATGTGTACTGGTATGGATATCACTTACTCCCCTGAAAGAGATGGGAAGAGGGTGGATTTGATTGTACCAATCCAGCAGGTTGTAGCAGGGTTCACATCAAGTCTGACTCTTCCACCAGGCATCAAAGTAACCTCAGCAGGTGATGTGTCCTCACAAACCCTTTGGTATCATCATGCTTTGTTTTGCTTCCCCCAATGCAAAAAGCCGTACCTCGTAAGCTGTGGAGTGATTGTCTCAAATCCTGGGCAAGTCATCTGCCACATATCAGCTTTTCAAAGTAGATACGTATGGAGCACAAAGGGAACAGACTTTGAAATATATGCAAGGACATGCTCAGACTTAAAATTTTTCCTCATAGGGAAAATTCACTACCAGCAACATGCAAGCACTGCCCAGCAGATGACACGGAGGAATAAATTTAAAAAGCTGAAGACAGTTCATTTGCACATCTCTGATTGCAGCTTACATCTCCACTGTTACAGTAATTGCTGTGAAAGCAATGGCTGAAACATCACTACCAAGCCTTTCAGGTCAGGGGCAGCCCTGAAAAAGAGACACCAAACCAGGGTGACAGAATCTGTAAAATCTGGGGAAGTTAGGAGTTAGAAGCAGGGCCTGTTGTGACCTTTAAGGATAAAGTAAAACACAAGCCCAACACATTTATTTGCGCTACAGTCCCCTCTGTCTCCAAGCACCCAAAAGATTTGGCCTTAACAGATATTTTGATGGGCCAAAATCCTCACAAATACCTGCAGCAACATGCCCACCCTGTTGGCTGGTGGGAGCCAGAGAAATAGAAAGGGATAAGGACACAAGGGCTGCTCAGAAGGTCCATATGGTTTGATTCAATAGACAGAAGATAGCTAGAGGCACGCAGGACTAAACACGGCACAGTCCTGTGAGGTGGCAGGACTCTTGTAGGGAGCACAAGCACACCAGACACCTGCCTATGTTGTCCAAAATAAACAGGGAGATTCACAAGCTCTGTTCAGAGAAAAGCAAAAGCAGACAAGACAGGTTGAAAGCTATGTCTAGCATCAAAGCACATCATGGCTTGAAACCCATCAAGGCTGTTAATACTAAAGGTCAGCGTATTTAATTAGTCATAGGAATGTCTACCTATGAGTTCCTGCCAATGAAACATCAGCAATTATCTTTCATGTTTAAACAACCTTGCACATTGTTTTACATAACAAGGAGTGTATCGCCACTCAAGTTTAAATGGAACTATTACAATCAACCACTATAATAAGTATGCACTGCAAGGCAAGAATTTCCTGATGAGAGCTTCTACAGCAGCAGCAGATGCATAACTCCGGAATATTTGCTCCTTTCATGTTTTGTACCAGAACTAACACAAAGATTTCTGAAAAAGAGTAACTCTGTGCAGTGATAGAAGATTAGGACTCGCCTCCCTCCACTCCATCAGTACTTCAATCCAACAGAGAACTGGATAATTAGGGTTTTTTTTAATTTTTTTTTTTTTGCGATATAAGAATAGCTGTTTCTAGTTAATTTCTAGCCATATGTTGTTACAGTTTCATATTCCCTTTAATGTGTGTGTGAGTGCCTGGTGATAGCATTTCTAGGGATGTATTAACCACCAGTGATACCTTGTGCTTAACTACATCCACAGGAAAAGTCTGAAAAAAAAGGAAAAATGAAGGAAAAAGTTAAAATTGCATTAAATATATCTGATTTCTTCATTATCACTTCCTGCCAGCCATCCCCAGTTAGGCAAACCATGTTCAACTTGTTTTAATATACTTAATCACATTACTGAATGATTCCTTGGTGTTTTTTACAAAAGAGGTGATTGCCATGCGGGACATGCGGCCACTGTGTTAATCCATGAATACGATGTATTGTATTCCACTTGTCTGATAAGTTTGTGCAACAGAGGCTGGTAGACCCAGGAGGTTATTGAAAACTAGAAGGAAGAGTTAGTTCTGTGCAATAGCAGGCTGTTACACAGCACAACTAGAAAAAACACATTCATATTGGATGCAGCGTAATTACCCACATTGACAAGTAGCAGGAAGACTGACCTGTCTATCACTTGTAAAGAGCTCATTTTCCAGCTAGCGTTACATAATTTGTCAGCCTTATGCCATTAAAGAGTTATATTCCCACCAAATCAGTTTTCCAGTCCAGTTCCTCATGTGGCATCACCAGCATTAGTGCAAGGACCACCACCGGGGCAGCTTGATCCATCTGGAAAGAAGATGCTGAGGCCAGCAACCTAGACAAATCACTTCCTGCCAAACCAAAGGAGGCCTATGGAAAGCTAACTTCATAGCCCTATCACTTTACATGCTTATTAAAAAAAAAGTTTCTTATTTTCAGAAGAACGGTACAGGGATTCACTTATGCAATTAATTTAATGAAAGACCCCTCCACACAGCTGTTTACACAAACATCGTTAGCTCTGTTAGTGTCCATGCTTTGGCTGTAATGCAACCACTGATTTTGCTTAGTATTCTTATTTTTAGAGAAGTGTTCTGGTAGGCTTTTGACAAATATCTTTCTATGAAGAGTCTCACTTGTCATAATCCAATATTTTTAATGGAAATATCCCATATTTGAAATCTTGGAATAATTTTTGCCTTGGGGAAATAGTTTTCTGCATGAACCCCCCTGTTCTCTATGTCACACAGCCCTTCTGCTCTATTTCATAAAGTGATCAAAACTAGTTCTTCAGATAAACAATCCTAAATAGAAAAATGCATTTCAGTTTTTGGACACGATGTGTTTACATAATTGACTTTCTCATGCTAGTCTAAAGACGTGGTTTCTTTGCCGCCAGACAGGGTTTGCTTTTGTTTGACAAAAACATGCTGCAGTCAAAGATTTAAAATGATTAGTGTAATTGCAAAGGCAGGAATTTAAGTGGCATTTAACAAAGCCACCAAACATCTTAAGCCTCCCCTCTTATCCCTACCTTAGAAACCCTCAAACCAAAGCTAACCCCAGCTTATTACTGAAGACTGAAACTCAAACACTCATAGCTAGTATTTACACAGGTTACCAAATACAGAAAGACTCAAAAGAAAACGTTGCATTTGGTCTAATACCACTGTAACGAACAAAATAAAAAATCCCAACAGAAGCAACGGTCAATACATGAAAGGAGCTTTGTACAAAAGTAAGCATGAAATAGACTGAATACATAGACTTTGCCTGGTAATTAATCTACTCCAGGTATCTTGCTTTACAACCCAAGTAAACACAAGATACACTCAGTATTTTATGTAAGGCAACTAAGCAAGGTTGGGATTTACCCCCTACCTTTTCCTTCAAATGACTTCAAGCGACTTCACCTACTTTCATCTTGCCAGCCAACTTCCTTCTGAGGTGGACAGCTCGCTCACTCAGTTTTTGGTAGAGGCTGTGGGTTGATCCCAGCAAACAGCCAAACACCCTCACAAGCTGCTCGCTCAATCCCCTCTCCTTAGGGATGGGGAGGAAATAGAAGGAAGGTGAGAAGACTTGTGGATTGAGATAATACTTTAACAGGGAAAGCAAAAGCTGCACATGCAAGCAAAGCAGAAATAGGACTTCAATCGTGACTTCCCATCAGCAGGCAGATGTCCAGACGCTTCCCGTCAAGGAGGAAGCAGAGGCAGAGTAGGACACAAAGCATTCAGACTGTGCAAGCACCGTTCAGCAAAAGCCAAAACATTGAAATTTTATCAACACCATTTTAGGCACAAACCCAAAACGCAGCACCACAGGGCTGCTATTAAGAACATTAACCCCAGCCAGATCCAGTACAGCAGGACAGCTAGCTGCTCGCCCCCAATCCCTTCTCGCCAGTACGGAGGATAGAAAACAGACCAGAGTCAGTGCCTTTGCTACAAAACTCAAGCAGACTATTGGAAAGTAGCAGAACAAAACACTACTATGCGGAAAACACATCAACATTAGAGCATTTGCAGCTTAGTTTCTTCAGTGTTTGCAGACATATCTTTCTTCATATATGCACTGTATCTATTTTGTCATAAACGTCATACCCTGAGCAAAGACTAAATATTCAACGCATTAAGTTTACATCATCCTATCATAGACTGTCCTTGTTCTATACATATAAATTGTGATTTGTGAGGCATAGCCAGAAAAAACAAGCACGTTTAGAGGGAGTTTCCTCCTAGCTTTTAACAATGCTGAAGATTATCTTGGAGCCAAATGGTGTGGGTGATTAGTGTTGCATCAATTTTAAACCTCTCCTAATATTTTGAGAAATTATTGTCTTTGTCTTAACTTTAGAAGACAGTTTTCAGAACTAGTTCAATCAAACACATAGATGTTTTTTCCAGGGTTCAGAATAGCTTTGTAAATATGCAAAAATATCAGCTAAACTGAGACCTATTACTTCAATGCCTATAAGTTCTTACATTTTGTCCTAATTCATTTTAGGCTTTAACACAAATAACCAAGAGTTATTTATATTTACAGGGTACACATTGTACTCACAGGCATGAAAAATATAATTTGTCTCATCTAATGAGTCATAATTAGCTTTTGTTTTTACCTTTCCATAAGCCGAATATTTTTAACGTATTCAACTGGAGTTATTTTTACCCAATGATTTACACAATTCTTTTTAATAAGAGCAGTCATATGCCAGCCTACCACTATTACTGCAACTTATTTTCAGATAAAACAAAAATTAAAAAAGCCTACACAAACGATACAATGCATGAAGAAGTAAAGGCAACTATAACCAAAAGTTTTGGACTTTTTTTTAAACGCCTATGAAACTTTCAGAAAGATGCCATCTCTCTCCTCAGGAATTTGAATACAACTCTAAATAACCTGGAAATCTAAAGAGTTAAAACATAAGAGGCAGCTCTCCATTACAGCAAATAACCCACACCCTCAAATCCTTCAGAAGACTTGCACCATATACTATGAGGTGTGAAAACACACACATGTGCAGAGTCTTCCTTGGCAAAAAAAATTCCCATTAGTTTTTAGGAAGATGCCACTTAGACGCTGATTGTTATGGAACTCAGATCCTAGCTAAGGTATGATGTATGAAAATATGTAAAATACTGCTTCATCTCTGTAGCAGTCCTCCAACAATGACACCATGCCCAGTTTGGAAACATTAGTCAAGGAGGAAACTCTTAAATGCTGAATACTTCAATTCCTCAATTCTGTTAAATTATGGAGCAGAAGAAAGACGGAGCATAGACCTCAATATATTCAGAACAGAAAAGCCATATTTATTTAAGTTAAACAAAACTATTTCTGCTGTTCATTCAGTTAACCCTCACCCTTCACTACTTTACTAGTACAGTACTTTTTGAGCTCTGAGAAGGGAGACTTGTAAATAAACAAGTGCTTCCTTTAACCATTAACGGGAAATAAAGAACATGGAGTGATAAAAAAAATGCGGAAACTAAAACTTCAAGCTCCTTAAAACATCATTTGAAAGCACAACTGTGACTGACAGATTAATATAGAAAAATATCACCCTGCATTATGTCCAAGTACCATATAATTGCTTACCTAGTCTGGTATCTTACTATTCAAACAGCTGGTCTCCCTTTGTCAGAGGATTAGCTACACCACTTTCCTGTCTTTCAGAGCACATGGTTAACTAACTTTCTACTAAATTGAATATAATGAGCAAGGCAAATTTCATAGGAGGAAAAAACCAACCAAACAAACAGAAAGGTCAAACAGTTTTTCCATTAAAATCTGTTTTACAGAAGTACTCGCCAAGCTGAAATAACCATTCCATTCTTAATCTCCAAAATAAACCTCAGGACAGTAAGGCTTGAATTGTGGGAGGAGGAGACAACAGCAAGGAAATCAAAACTTACTGCCCATAGAATACACCATTCTAGTGGATGCCTGCCTGTTATTGCAATTCAAGAACTTGAATTATTCAGTACAAAGAACCACTCAGCACCAGCAGGTGAGGATGAACTTGAGTTCTCATTGACTGTTAAAGAGACCATGGAGCAACAACTTCTGGGGCCAGAGATACCAAGAATTACCAGTACTCTTTTAGGTGACAGGCAAGTATGTATTTCGAAGTGCAGAAATATAAATCCTTATCAGTCCTTGACACTAAGAGAGGTTATCTTTAAAGTTCTTCCACAACGTCTAAATCTCTGTGGAGACGTTGTGCCCAGGGATACAACCCCATGGACCACTGAATTTACTTCTGTGACAGAGCTAAACTATCATATTTGACTGAAGAGCACTGATTTAAGGTGCACCCAAGCAAAGCAGCTCTGGAACTCATGTGCCTCTTGGAATGTGTCTGAGTCTTCAGCCAGTCATGGTGACAGGCAGCTACAAGCCTCAGTGCATAACAGTAAGGAGTGACTTTGGTTGAAGTCTTGCAATCCAAGTGTGATGCTAGACAGAAGATGAAACAGCAGTAGCTGAATTCCTCTTCATAAACCATCAGAATACAAAGAGCAGGAGGAAGAAATTATCTTTCCATGGATATTGCAAGGGAAAATTTTCCAGCCTCACAAGACAGGCAAGGAGCACACCCTCCGTTAGAATGTAGAGGCAGATCCCATAAAGGCCCTAATTATTATGCTTCCTATATTTACACATTCATCTTGCAAATATTGTACTTTGCTTTTATTAATCTATTGCTACATAGAAGAAAAATGTGCATGGGACAAATTCTACCAATATCATTAGACTTTTTCTAACCAAGACAAGTTCCTGACTTCAATATGGAGCAAAATCTAATACTCTCTTCCAGTGTTAAGTCTAATGTACCATCCTTTTACAGTACAAGCAATGAAACCATATATGCATTTGTTTTATCCTCCTCAGAGTTTATTTTGCATGTAATTTTATACAGTTTATATTTCACATCATACATTTATTCCTTCTCTTGGAAAAAGAGGTTTGACACAGACACTTGCCTTGCATTACGTTTTGAAATCTGGAACTGGTGCCAGTAAAAAAACAAACCACCCTATAAAACATATTAGATCAATACAATGTAAATATAACATGTATTAGAAGTTGCTCATTATTTCACTACAAGGAAAACAACCTGGAAAAAAGAAAGATAATCAGTTCCAGTTGCTAAAACAGTTCAGTGTATTTTCTTTAAAGTCTTAGTGTAACGGGAATGCTTTTATTAGCCCACTACCAACCAATGATCAAACTGGTGCAGAGGAAAATGAAGCATGATCCTAAACAGTATTATGGTACTCAACTGCAATATAAAATTCCGTCACACAGAACATAGCAGACTGGGGATGCTCATAAAGTCCTTTCAGTGCGAACTCTCTCTGCAAAAGACTGTTTTCCATCATGCTGCATTATTCCATCATATCCCATATTTCACTTTAGAAGTAAGCCACAAGTAAGCATTCCAAGAACTGTGAATAGATTTTCAGTGTTGGCACAACTATTCAGTAATTTACACAATGGTTCACGTAGCAAACTGGGTAAAATTATGACTTGGAAATGGTCATGGACATCTTCCTCTTTGGCTACTTTAAAAGTTAGAAAATTCAGGTTTGTACAAAAGACATTCATTTCAGAACCAATGGGAGCAAATATGTTTTTAAATAAATGGAACAAAATAAAGCATGTCTTGTTAATTTGGTATTAATTTTCCAGAATACTCTGCAATACTTTTTCAAATATACAAAATCTTACTCTTTACAAAAAAGTCGTAGCTCATGAAAGAACTCACTTGAATAATCTTAGCAGCACTCCAATAATTAACTACCTTGATTTTATTGAAAAAACACCTTAGTTTGATCACTGTATTTTGAGACTGCTTCTTCATGAGAAGCAATGTTTCAAAAGTTATAAAAGTGCAAGAACATCACCATGTTCCAAGCTGAAAGGCAGCTTCTGGAGATAGTGAAATCAGTATTGCAAGGTCCTGACATTAGTGAAATAAATGTAATGGGAAGAATTACATCTTAAGTAGATCTTCCAGTGTGGTGTCATTGCAGTAAGAACATAACATTCTTCTCACTGAACATTTTAGTCATCTAAATAAAACGGTTGTGTCATTTTTTCAGCTGCAGCAAGTGAGATGCACAGACTAAGTGATTTGATTGGGAGCAAATAAGCAACACACGCAATAGCATCAGCAGGTCACCAGTCAATTGGCCTGCTCATTTTGCTGTTCAGCATTTTTGTTAAATTTTAATTAAATAAAAAATGGCAAAGTACAATACTCTCAGAGGACCTTCTCATCCACTTGGATAAACGTTTCCATGTTGGACTTCATTGAAGAAGAGGAGCCTCAAATTAGGTCCCACAAACCGTTAAGGCTGCCTTTTAGCCAAAACCTTCTGTTTTATTTAAGAAAACTACTTACTTTTAGTAAGAAGCATTACTATATAATAAACATTTGAATTCACTATCAAAAGAGAGGATTACAAGAAATAAACTTTGGAGTAGGATCACTCTTGTTATTCCTGATAAAATTACGTAAACAATTTAATTGAGAATACCTGCTGCTTTGCAATATCTTAATTGTAATTTTGCACTACTAGAACTACAAAACCAACATTTTCCTTTCTGCCTCTTTTGTACAGTTTCATCAAAAGAGGTTCTAGCAAGTCAAGAGATCTGCAATTATACGTGAATATTAATCTTAAATTTTGAACACCTAATACTACTATATTCAGTTTCAGAAAGCTTCCTTAGAGCAAGTTTTGTTATACTTAGTACTAGTACAGCGTATCAGCACTTCTTTTATGACTTGCTTCTTCAGCGGTAGTTACAGAGAACTTCATTTTGGGATATCCGTATTCTGAAGCACAATAGCCACTCTGCTTGGAATGTACACCTAGTAAAAATATGACAAGAACAAGAACAGCTGAAAAAAACCATCAACTTCACAGATACAATTTCTAAATAGCAGCATGTGAAAACACACACGTGACATTTTAACCGTTAAAAATTTGTCATTTGTACAATGTTGTGGGTCATATTAATCAAACTTAAAGATTATTGACTGTTTAGTCCCCAGCACTTGAATTACACAAGGTAATCTAAAGTTTAAAAGCCAGCCTCATTGCAATCTCTCCTTTTTTTTTTTCTTTTTCTTTTTTTTTTTTAAAATCTCACCTTGATATATTTTAAAGTGGCTACCAGTAGAGGGCCTCATATGATTTACAATGACCAATTTAAAGAACCTGAGATCATCCAGGTCAATAGACTGTACAATGATAAATAACAAAGTTTCACAACACCATTTGAACACTCTTCTGCTGTGAATTAAAGTTGCCCTAAGGTCTATGATGTCATTTCATACAGGTAAATACCAGCAATATGACACAGCATTCGTGTCACAGCAGAGTATTCGTCTCACTCTTAGCATCTATGGAGTTTCAGTGTCTGAGCAATAAAACTCACTCTTGAAACTAGACAGATGCAAAATTAGCCATTAAATTATTGCATTTTGCTTCCCCCCTTTTTTCCTGATTACCATGAAAAACCCCCCCAAACATAATCAAAAGATTTCCCATAGATCACAAAAGAACTTGTGGCAATATATTTTACACGACATCCCTTCCAAGCAGAGTAGAGTCACAATCTGAAAACAAGACCAATATGTACTACCTACCAATTACCTTGATATATGGTATTCCATCAATTGTCAAGCATATGAACGCGTTTGCTGAACAAGTCAATAAAAATGCAATTATAAAAGGTAACACAAGATTGAAGATTATTTGCTTCATTCTGACAATATCCTCTTTTGGATTATCCTCCATCCCTGTGGAATGTCTAATATACTGCAATTTCAACTACATTATCTGCAAACTAGAGCCTGATGGCATGAAAGGCTTTCATAGTTTTCAAAACAGAATAAAGCAATAAAGCAAAAAGCTTTAGGAAAAGGAGAAAAATGAAAAGAACAGCTGATCTTCATTGAACCAGACAGAGCTATGTCCAATGCTTCTTGAAAGGCAGTGAATATAATGATTTCCCCTCAGGTTTTGGTGATAAATACCTGCTATGAATCTGTGCAGGAGAGGACATACTTAATGAAGTCAACTAGCTCAGAATGTATAGATGAAGGAGAGATTTTAAAATAGTGTATTGAGAAATTCAGCGCTCTGGGTTTGTATGATGAAGTGAGAAGGAAGAAGGAACAAATAGGAATAATCTTTTTAAGAAAGAATGTCTAAAAAGTTACTTCAGTTAAGGGAACAAAAATGAACATTAATACAGGACACAGCAATTCTCAATTATATTCTAGTCAATAATATGTCAGATCCTAGGAGGAGTAAATTAGCCCAGTTCCTTTAAAGCCAATTTACATCAGCTGAGAATTTGGGAGCAGTGTGGAAGCATCCCACTCCTACCACCTCATTGCCAATCAGAAATTTTAAACTGGTTTTAAGGACAACTTCAGAACTTGTGCAAACTATTCTATTTAGACTGATGAGATGTATGTTTTCTGTTTGCCATGAAGAGATGCAATTGACAGCTGATTACTTTAGTTGTGTTTTTTTTTTTTCCTTACCTGGGCAAGTTAAACATGTGTTTTAGCGTGTTTTGTATTGGTGGGCTTCTTGCTAAATCACAGAAAAGCCAAACATGGCATTATCTCCTAATCTTATAAATTTATTGCACTGGTCACTGTAACCACCTCTAAGGCTTAAATAAAACTGAAAGAAGTAACAAAACAATTAGGGCATGAAGAATGAATAAATATTAATTATTGATCAAATATAGTAGGAATTAAATATGAATAGTAATTATTTCTTTCCACGATTTTTTTAAAAGGAAAAATATTACAAAAGTATTAGATAATTCTTGTTACAAATGTATCGGGATTATTTCACCCCACCCCAACAGTATTTCCAGAAATACTACTGTATATGCTCTGTCTTTATTATTTGTCTAAATAGACAGAACACAGGAAGGGGAAGAAAAGTGTGACCATTAAGGTTGGAAAGATTGCTTGTCTTTCCTGAGGTAAAGTAAAATCTGGAAGATTATCTGCACAGGATCCCAGCAAGGTTTTCAGCCTTCTCAGCTCAGATTTCTCACCTCTGCTTCTTCCTCTTCTGACATCCAAAATCCCAGAACTTCCTCAGCTTTTCCACTCCATTATTTTCTTTTTCTTTCAGCACCTCTCACCTGAACTACCACTCTTGTAATTACATATCCCCATTAATTTAAATTTATTTTCTCTATCCTTTTCCTGAGTGGACTGAGGTGTACCAAGTAGACCATGCTCCAACCATATGCTAAAAAAAGTCAGGAATCCATTACTGGTAGGATAAGTTGAAATGCAAGCATCTTATTGTATGTTTGAGTACAGACATTTTCAAATAAATAAAAATATGGATAATCCTTAGCTAAAAGCTAATTAAGTAGTAACATTAGGTATATTTTAATTGATGTCTATCTGCTTTAGATTAAGAACTCTACTTGCAGAGTTCTTACAGAATCTTACAGCTTACAGAATCAGTGTTCTGATTCATATTAGAACACATACATACAGTACATAATATTATAGAAATTATTATAGAAATAAATGTGCAACAGCATACAACAAAAGGCTAATATCCTCAGAAACTGAACAACCATGCTCAGTTCTGTCTTCCTTAAATACTGAAAAAAATGGCAACCACAGTTTCTTTTTGCATTTCCTAGGTAAAGTACCATGGATTTTTTTTTTTCATCTCCTTTTTTGTCTTTAAATTATTTAGGTAGAAATTATAATACAGAATTTTAAAGATAACTCCAACGCACTGAAATGCATTAATGAAGACATCTGTTCTGACATGTTATGATGTGTCTGTGACAAACTCCATTCTATTCACTTAGTATCCAGCATAACCCCGGTCTTTTCAGTCAGGCTGCTACTCAGCAAGTTGGTTTCTAAGCTTTACTGATGCATGGGATTCCCCTGCATAATTTTTCTTCATTAATTTTTTATGAAGTTTCTGTTGGCTAAACCCTCAAATTTATCAAGATCCATCTGTATTGGACCTCTAACATTCAATTTATCAATTGAATGAATGATTCAATGAATTAATCAATTGAATGGTGACTCACCATTCCAGTCACTGTTGAAGACTCCAAACAGTATCAGCCCCAGCAGCATTTCCTAGCTAGGGCACTCTGCTCGATACCAGTCAGCAGCTGGACACCGAGCTTCTGATTACTAAAACTGCAGCAGCCCAGCCAGTTTTTAACCCACCTAAATCTTACCAGATTGTATTTCCTCAGCTCCTAGGTAAGACTGCTGTAGGAGACAACACAAAGTTTTACTGCATTGATTGTTGTGACCTCATGCACACAGCTAGAATCATTTCATCACAGAAAGCAATCAGGTTGATCATGCATGTTTTGCCTGATTGACCAATCTCATATAGCCCACTTGTTTAGATACAGATTCCACGAAGAGGTGGTCCTTCACCTCTCAAGGGACTGAGAGGAGAGTCGGACTCTCAGACTCTGACTACAGATCCCTCAGCCTGCCTTTTCACTTTTACTACAGCCTTCGTTCAGTTGTCAGAGATTTCCCCTGACCGCTATGATTTTTCACAAATGATAGTCAGCAGCCTTGCAATCACACTACTGACACCATTCCAAACCTCTGGGTGTATCCCACCTTTAGGATGTCCCTAACCTATGGCTCTGCTACTGCTACTTTCTTTTCAGTAGCATATTGGCACACAAAAGGGTCTGGGAGCCGGCTTCACTCTTGGAATCTGAGCTAAAAAGGCATCGAATACTCCTGTTCTCTCCATAGTGCCCCATCACAAGTTTGACTCCTTTTGTCAAGGGACTTGAATTTTTTCTTAAGCTGCTTTTTCTTTAGTATACCTGTAGAATCCCCGTCTTGCTGCTCTTCATTATCTCCATCTAGTTTTTATATATTTAGTACATAGCCTGTGATATATATATTTACCTATAGATAAATACAGTAAAAAGTATACAGAGATGTCCTGATTAAAACCATCATAGCAGACCTAGGTATTCATCAGCAAAAGACGTTGTCAGAGATATGTCACTTCTGATGTTTTTCTGTGCCCTAGGAGGGTCTCAGAAGTTTATTCTTGTCTTCTCTTTTCCTTTCATATACTGTCACTGAATTACATAGTTCTAATTACCACCGTCAGTTCTGTTGATCTCTGCTCTTCTAACCTGCTTCTTTCTGATCACAACGTTTATCCCATTCATGTCTCCTTCACCATTTCATGAAGCTCACTTGATGAACATGGACAGAACTGAAAACTCAAAGTACAGAATACTAAAAAGAATACAAAGATAACTGTCTTGACTATCACTCAATCAAATCATCCTCTGAATCTGTCTTCTGTTTCAAGCTTTCTGTGTTCACCTTAGAGGCCCCTCCCAGCTCTTTCCTCCCCAACAGGCTCATCCACATTGGAAATGGCCTCAGGAGGCCCAAACTCCCTGCTGAAAGCCAGGTCAGCTATGAGGTCAGACCAGGTTACTCAGGGCTTTAGATAACTCAATGAATTGGCCTGCTGCTTTCTACATCAACTCCTTACTTATTGCCTCATGTCCTCTAAGGTGTCACACGAACTCTGCTATTTTAGGGAACTGTGAAGACATCTAAAGACACACGGCGGAATACTCATGAGGCCTTTTCTGATGGGGGAGTGGAATATGGGGAAGGGAGAACATCAGATCTGTTTGGAACAGAGTTAGAGTCACTTAGCTGTGAATAAAAGTTTTTGGCAAAGTGAACATTCAAACATTTAGTCAAACTATCATTGAAAGTCTTTTTATTCTCAATGGAGTATTCAGCAGGAATAAAGTGGAATAATTGTGGTTGACTTCACAGGCAGATGTGCTAACAGAGTGGATGATGAAGGATAGGAATGTTGTTTACAAGTCAAGTACATATAAAATTGGTTTTAGTTATCACCTCTGACCTTTCTATGCTGCTTGTCCATTTAAACTATGAGGCACACTGTCTGAAAATAGGCAAATCCCACATAGATCAAGGCTCCTGGCACTAAAATAGTACAGCTACTCTAATAGAGGAAAAAACCTCCACTTGCTACAATCAACTTATTTTCCACCAACATACACGGCATTTTACCAAGTTCATAGTCCATTCATGTAGGCTCTCTCACAAATAGGGAAGATAACTGGTACTACTACTAATTGCCAGGAACATATATGATGCTTTTCAGCCATACAAATGCTCGCTCCTTATACTTTTTTTCCAGGTAATTTCAAGAAACAAGAGATCAGACAAGCTAAGAAGAATACAGGAATAACCAAATACGTGAAGCAGTTGTGAACAACAGCAGTTATAAGCAGGAAGCTTGCCTTAGATATTTTGGGAGAGGACTACAATCCACAGCAATCTCCAAATGTATCAAAAACCCCACAAGCAAGAAGTTCTGCACATGACAACTGCTACTTTCAGATCTGTCAGACTAGATTCAGTACCAGGTGCAAGCACAACTGAAATTGGCTGGAACTGCAATGAACTACTCTTCATCCCACTTTCAGGGCTGGAAAGCACCAAGCCCTAAAAAATCATTTCAAGGTCATTTTGCAACAGATGGGAGAATTACTGGAACTCAGTAGCTAGATCAGGCATTGTAGAAAAATATTTGATAGCGTATATTGCAGCTGGTACGTGCAGAAGGCAATGTCGCAAGAGACTGTGCCAACATTTTCCCAAACTTTTAATTAAAATGAGGGCTTCAGACAATCTCATGTCTCTGTATCACTACTAATTGTCAGACACTGACACTATTCTGAGAATATAATTAACCATCAATGAATAAGATACGTGATAGCTCTTGCTTTCTGACTATAATGTTATACAAAACCTCAGACATTTCAGATTTCATTTTGCTAGATATTGCATATGACAAAGAAGGTATGCTTAAAATAATGTGAAGTTCTGCCTTCCAATTTGTTTTTCAATTTGCAGCTGTACAGCATGAATATGCAGAAAATAATTTCTCAGACTGTCTTGCTTCATTTGTGCAAGAGAGGTCCATATACCGCACAGGCTGTATCTCAAAATTTCTTCTCTATTTCTGCACTCTTGCTTCAGGTTAAGAAAGAGTACTTTAAAAAGACAACAAAAATCCCTGGCAAACACAAACAAGTAGACTAAAAAATAAGATATGATGAAAGAAAACAACTAATGGAATAACTTTAGAATCATTACACTTGATTGTGTGTTTTGTTTGTTTTAGGAAGTCAAACGATCAATGAATATGAGGAATTAAATTTATATGCCCTTAATCATCGTGAGGTAAAAATAAAAGACCTTGCTTGTATTAAAGTCTTACTGATTCCCTTAGTTAAAACAGTTAATTTTCTAACTACCAACATTCTTTCTGTATATCTGTGCCTGTCAGGGGAGAAAACAGTTAAAGACTACATCAGTGCCTTAAAATTCAATACATAAATCCTTAGAATTATCATGAAAGTTATTCAAATGAGTATTTTCAAAGCTAAGGTCGCTAAAAGCTTTTAGATCATTTCAGTGTATGTGAATATTTTAATTTGTCAATAGACCCAAGGAAGCAGGAAGTTGCACTTTAACACTCAATAGTATACATTAAGGTCAAGGTTAAAAACCCAACCCAGCAATAAGGATATTCTTAACATAAAATATATAATTTCAGTTTCATTTAATGTGAAGATTGTATCCAGTGGAGGCCAAAAATAGAGAATCGGAAAAAAACAGTACTGAGGGCAGGGGGAAAGGAGCATTTTGACATGTATTTATTTTTTAACTAATCGGAAAGAACTACAGAAAGAGTAAATCTATAAAAGCTGAAATATGTTAAACAATTATATTTATCAATAAACTGCATACTACTTTGCCAATGACACAACATACTCTGCAATATTCCATTTAGCCTGCTTATTACTCAGTTCTGCTGGTGCACGAACTATCAAAGTATAAACACTACTGTTTTCATAAAAATCCTAATTATTGGTGTGGTGCAAAAATATTAGTTACTAGGACATACATTGATACCTAGTTAAATTTTACAGCAAAATTCAGTCAAGTCAGATGCCTTAGAAAAAACTGACAAAACATTTTGAATGGGTTATTAAAAATGGTTTTACTTCTTCCCGACCCCAAATCTAAGTTTTACATCCAACTACAACCACCAACTAATCAACAGATGACTTTGTACATAAAAGGGCACTAGGATTTGACAGGTGTTGAAATGTGTGTGCAGCACTTAATTTACATCTTGCAAAGAGGTAAGACATAAGCAAAATTAAAAGTTTATAGAAGCATTGAAAAAGCCCACAACTTTTATAAAACATACCTCAAAAAAAGACTATTAGGAGAATACTACAGCAGAGACGTAAATAGAAATAAAACTGTGGTAAAAGGAGTCTATTTGTACAATGACAAAGTGGTTAACAACTCGTTATTAGAAAGGTTGATTATGTGGAAAGTTATGTACATTTCATATATTTGTTAACAATCCAGAACAGAGCAAGCAGTGAAATGGAAAGATTAGATTATAATCATTATTTAAATCAGTCATATTACAAAGGACAGGGGTTTTTTGTGCATTTTTCTATAAGGTTTTCTAGGTGCGTCTGATGATTTTGAAATCTGGCCCTCTGCAGCAGTACTAAATAAACCTGAACCATCATCTGTTCATCAAGAAAATTTTACAGTGAAATGTCTAGTACTGCTTAGAAAGCTTCCTCTTCATCCAAGGTTCTTTGCTCCAGGAATTTCATATCTCCCTTCTCATTTTGCAATGTCACTTTGAATATTTCTTTTATTAGGTGATGTTTCTAGAATGGATCATGTCACATCTAATCTTCTAGTTTTGTAACACATTTGTGAGCTATTTAAGCTTGACTTGAACAGCATAATTATTGCATGTGATTTCACTTTGTCATAGCCCATTGGGCATGTTCTGCTGACAATGTTTGCTTACACACCTGGAGGGACGTACATCTGTCATTAAAAAAAAAAATATTTCTTTGAAGTTTATGGTGGAGGACAAACTAAATTTTTTTGAAACAAGAAACTTAAGTCTTGTGCAGTATGGAAAGAGAATAAGATAATTCATAATCAACAGGAAAAGAACCTTTATGAGTTTATTGGGGTGGCATCGTATGTTTTTTTGTAAAGAAATATGAAGGGAAGACTTCTACTCTGATTTTAGAAACTTCAACTAAGACTAAAGCAACTCCGAAGGATAACTGATTACCCAAGAACTGGGATGTAAACTGCTATTTAAAATAAAACACTGTTGTTTTATTGTAAATGGCAGATGGAGGTATTTACTGTAACTTTTGTTCTTTCTTACTTAGGTTTTCCAGATTTTTTTCCCCAATTACTTTTACTTGGTGTCATTTTACTAGCATTTTACCTCTATGTGGTGCTTGTGGCATCTTCTGGGGTGTTGGCTGAAGGTGGTCTGTGAATTGGATTGCTGAAGGACATAAAAGAAAGTTAATGTGACCCACACTGATGGGTTTCTTTCTGACCCCGAAGTGCCACTGCCATGCCACAGTTTATGCTGCAAAAGTGCGTTTGCTGCTTTACTTGTCACATGCCTTATCTTCCACATGCTCCTAGCAAATTCCATCTTCACTTTTTGTGGCATTTTTTTCCTGTCTTGAATGACTCGCAGTCACCATCTAAGAGTCTAAATGTGAAATATACATTCCAAATTACAGTTAATTGGCTTGCAAAAGTTAAGTTAGTGGTAGATAATTAAGTTGCTCTCCAATCACCAAAGCAAGGTATTCGAATTGGATACATGAAGCAAGAATTCTGGAAGCATTAATTTGCTACCTAACCTTCAGGAATGAAATCTTAGAGCCTTAGTTTCTTTGTGTGCAAATGAGCATAGGTACTTACCCACACTACAAAGGCATTATCACATACAGATACTTTTAAAAAAACCCAACATGTTCCCAAGATCCTTTACACCAAGCATGATGAAAGCACAAGAATTCCCTCATGTAATGAAACTATTTTAAAACAAACAAACGAGATAAATGCGTATACCCTGAATACAATGAAATACGGTGAATGTGAGTAAGAGAGAGAGAGAGATTAAAAGTGACAATAATTCTCAGGAGTTTAGATCTCGTGAGAGATGTTAAGATGTGACACTAGAAATTGATCTGTCTGTTCTGTCACGGAAGAGGAACAGGCCCACACAAATCAGTGCAGATACTCCATTTTCATAGCCTGTTAAGATTAAAAGTGTAACTTACTTACAGGCATTTATGTGGATAAAGCAAGCTATACATAGATACACGCACTTCTTCACACATGTATATGTTTTAGATCTGAAAATCTAGTCAGCAATAAAAGCATTCCCAGAACTCTTTCAGTGAACTCTGCTTAATTTGTGGCCTTTTTGAATCTTATTCTGTTGTGCTTGTGAACATATACATATGTAAATACATATATAAAGAATGGGAAATATGTGTATATATGTATACATATACAAAGAATGGGAAGAATGACATTTTAAAATCGTTAACTGTGGTAAGTGTTTATGATTTCAAGAGTAAATAAGAAAGGTAGAATTTTTACTAATCACCATCTCAGCTAACAGAAATTGCATACAAGGATATGCTTCCCACTTCATCTGAAGTGATTTATGGGAAAGTATTTATCCATTATTCATATAACTTTAGGACTAGAAATTCTTGAAATTCTTGATGTGAACAGAGAAGGTCTGTTCCATTTTGCAAAGTTTTTCTGTAAGCTGAGGAGGAGAAAGCCAGTTGTCAAACACGTGATTTGCTCTAATTCGTGTTTGTGGAGTTAAGCAAGTGATTTTAAGCAAACAATGCAAGATTCAGTTTCTACAGAACTTTACATCACAAAGCAAGCATCAAGATGGAGTTTCTCAAACATGCAAAAAAGGCAAATGATGATATTAAAAATGACAATTCAAAAGCACATTAGAAGGTTTTCGTGCAAGTTGGCAAGGAACGATGTGTGCCAGATACTGCAAGAGGGCATGCAAGTTTAAATGTAATGTCAAAAGAGGAAAACCAGTTAAGATTATAGGTCATAATCAAATCATAACAATGTCATCTCTACTGTATTCATACAAAGGCTGATTTCAGAAAATAGATTAACCTCACCTCCAAAATACTCCTAGAGTAGACTCCATATTTATAAAAAAATTTTAAAAGTTGTAAGAACACAAAAAAATCTTACTTACCATAAGTGAATTAGGTCGATAATTGTGAGGATACTCTTCAGAGAAGTACTCTGTACTATGGTCCAGCCTTTGATGCCCTCCATATTCTGCAGCATCAGAATCCAGAAGGATTTTATACTTAAAAAATGACTATTAAGGAACTATGCCAAATTACTATTAAATGGGAAATAAATCAAAGCAAAAAACCCTAGAAGAACTGCTGCAACATAATTCATGCTAATATATTCAATATAAAGCAAAAATAATAATAAAAATTTAAGAAAACATAAGAGTGGAATAATATACAGAACATATAGAAGCTATATGACATTTTGTCTTGAAAATTTCATCTTAGCATAGTGACTCCTAGTAAAGAAAGTACCTTCCAGTCTCTTCTGGAATCTTCCATGAATAAGTTTATAGTATTACAGTAGATATGCACAGCACTTTATCTAATAAACTAGATTAAAAGTGTACTGCTAAATAAAAATCAGTGGATTTGAATTACATTTAAGAAGTTACATAATTGTGACTGTCAAAATCAATCGGTGTTTAGCAATATTTTACAGTCTGTCAGAATCTGATCAAGTGTTAATGAGAAAAGCATATAGTTTTACAGAAGAAAACCCCACAACTCCTTTGAGAATTTTTCAGAAAAGAGTTTGAATTATTGTAGCACAGAGGAACAAAAGAAAGCATATATTTAATAGAAGACCTTTTAAGAGACAAACATTCCGATTGCAGTTGTTAAAATGAGGTAAGTTACTTAACAAAGCTTAACAATGAGTTGGAATACCTCTACAAATACCTAAAGGATTCAAACAGATTTAGTAAAAAAAAAAAAAAAGACAATGTTGAAAGAAGAGAATCACTAAATCACAAAATAAATAGGTAAATAAAGAGCTAACAAATACTCAAAAGTCAATGTCTTCTTATTTGGGACAACAAATAGAATGTTTTAATTTTATGATTATTTCAGTACATTTGAATTTCTTGTTTGGACATAATTAAAACATCCTTTTCCCTCCTGAAGTTACAGCAGAAAGCCTCAATCTCCACTCCCCACCGCCCAAAACACACAGAGAGGGAAATAACAGTGCTGTATAATCCACCATCTGCTTCCTTAATTTTAAGCCATGGAAGATCTTATTTTGCCAGAGCTTGTATTTAATAGATTTAGGGAAGACTGAAGCAACACTCAAGTCTGTAGTTCTCAAATTGCTCTTGTGCTTCTGTATTTGCTCAACCTTTTGAGAACAGACCTGCTCAAAAATCTCAGGATTTTTATATTAACAGAACTGTTTTTATTTAAGTCTTATTTAAGTCTTTTTACACTGCTCTCTTTATATCAGATGAATTTAGGAAGTTTCCCAACTGCCAGTCTTACTGATTTAAATCTCTGGCCACAAAAAAGACTGAAGCATGACATAACACAAAAAGTTGCCTAAACTAAAAGTTTACTCTGAGATATTTCAGTTTAGAAGATTGCACAGGTTTTGCTGACAGAAGGCAAAGAAGAAAAATAGAGGCACATGAGGAAAAAAAGCAAAGCTGTCAATTAGCTACCAAATCACTAATGTTAAGAAATCCCTCCCCTACAAGTATTTGCAGCAAAATGAGAGAAAGGCGCAGAACTGCCAAGTTAGTTGTTGATTTCTAGAGGGCAGGTGCCCAAAAGGAGAAACAACAGATCACCACATTTGCTGGCAAAATTTTTGTGTTTGCTACTTTTTAAAAAAAAAAAGTTTTTTTTAAAAAGTTAGGAAAATTATACTTTGCCAGCTTTAGTCATCAATGCCTTACACGTGCAAACCTCCCTCACCCTTTAGTTTATAAATACATTCAAATTACCATTTGTTTGTTGTCATGTGCTACATACAAAAATACAAACTAGAAATTCTAGTTACTCTCTCCAGTGCCCTTTCAAACCCAGCATCAGCAACAGCTGCTAGTATTCCACTGTATATTTTATTAACATGGCAGAAGAATGTCTCCCTCAAGCATTTCACACTTCTTCTGTGATCTACACTATACATTAAATTTAATAATTTACCAACGTTGCTGAAAGACCTGACATCTCTAATGATTCCTTTAAAACTATTTACGGCAAATGTAATTGTTATGGCTATGCTAATTTTAAAACAATTTATCCCCTTTCCTTAATCCAGACTACAAAAGTATGTCTAGAAGTGCTCTCTAGCAAAACTGTTAATGTTCACTGCCTCTCCACACCTTGCAACATAGCATATTTGGCATAAATACTGTTAACTAGACCCTGAATAATTGGGTCAAAAAGACTTTTAAGATCTTCACAAATTAGATACTTCTCAGGGAAAAATAACTAGTTTGGTAAATGTGCCCATTTGCCTTCCAACTTAAACCTCACAGAAAAGACGCTTTTCACATTTCAGAGTTTTATGAGCATCTAGGTTTTTGAAGAATACTTTCATGAAAACATTAAACAGTTGTGCATTGTAATTAAGCACATAATAGAAATATTTTCTTTTGCAGCAGGGTCTCTTTTGTTTCAGCGACAGAGTGCTAGAAATACTAGCCTGTACTCTGAAAAAAAAGCACAATTTCTGTTCAGTTTGATGTGCTGACTAAATTTCCTAACCACTACAGCAGAGGAGAGCAGCAAAAGCAATGAACTCTTGTATAGATAGAGCTGGAAGTGGAAAGGCTGCCATTATCTACCACATTAATTACTGAATTACTATGCTTTTATGATGTTTTGAAATACATATTTTAAACATAATTTTTTTATTTAATCTTATGCACGTTTAATGACACATAAAACACCACTAAGTAAATGCAAATCATAAAATAGGATAGTTCGTATTTTGTTCCTCAACCTTTACTATTGACTAAAGAATCCAAGTGCTATATGTGGGGGTGATGGTCCAACATAATTAATAGCTTTGCAGAAGAGCAGATAAGAATTTTGACTGACCAGTTGTAAAACAATGTAAGGCTTACTGAGTATTTATACAGAAACTACTCTTTTTTGTATGGTCTGGTTTGACTGGCATAAACACCTACCACAAACCAAATACATTCAAACAATACTGAGTACATTGGGCCCTCTGTATTATATATGAAAGCCCTATTACACAGATTACCTATGTAACAAGTTAACTCATCAGGTTAGGAAGTCTGGACATAAGTGACCAAGACTGGACATGTAGGAAGGGTAACCAAACACATACAGAAAGACTGTAAGCGATCCTGATGGTTTCATCTTCATCTTTTCATGATCTGTTTTAAAACATCAGGATTAGGAGCAATTATAGTTTTGATTTTACCCTACAATGAAATTCTTAAGCATCCATACTTCTGGTTCTCTGGTGCTTTCCAGGCATGCCCCTAGAGCATAGGTGTGTATGTAAATAATTATTTTCTTTTTAACTCATATGTAAACCAGCTCTCATTTTTTCACTGCACTTCTCTATATAAAAAAGAATGCCTAATAAAGATTTCATTTTTATCCCTTGCTACCGTTTCTTGGTTCTGGCAACACAGATGGGAGAAAGATAGAAGTACAGAACCAAAAAGGATCGAAAATTGTGCTGAAACACTTAATTTTTGTCACTTTCAGAAAGTGAATTTAGGCTAGAAAGAAGCATATGAACAACAGAAAACACAGGAACACTTTGAAAAGCTTCTGATCCTGTAAGGAGTCTTGGGATCAGCTGGCTGTCCTGAACCAGTTATAGTGGCAATGATAGGAACGCTGGCACGATCCCATGCATAACCAGCTGCAAGTCTTAACCATATGACAAGACTAAATTTACTCATTCTCACTACATATCTCCATGGATTAAGATTTACTCACAAAAGTAACAGCTAAGGTACCCCTGGACGCTTTGTTTAGGGTGCCCAGAGAAAGCTTTGGGTGTTTTTGGTGTGTATAAATGAAACAACTTTCCCATAAAGCCTTTTTCAGTGTTTCCTAAGGAAAATCCTTTACAGAAGTAGCTACAGTATATATGCCGTCATAGCTGCACACAGCATACAAAAGACTGGGATCATAGGGATGGGAAAAACAATGATGCAGTCTGGAAGGAATCTCTGGAAGTCAGCTGCAGGGTCAGACCAGATTGCTCAGGGCTTCATCCAGTAAGCTCTGGAAAACGTACAAAGATGGAGACTGCACAGCCTCTCTGGGTAACCTGTTCCAACACTTGCTTGACATCAGCACTGTGAGCAAGTTTTTCTTAGGAAAGGCATGATCTCTGCTATTATGCCTGCAGCTAGGAAATCAGTACCAAGATTGCAATAATCCCCATCCACAGTGAATATTCCAGTTCATATTTTAGACTGGACTTACCGGCACCATGATCTATGTTTTCCCAACAGCAAAAGGTTATGCAGTAGAAAATGCTACTCATTGCCTGTTTTTCAAAAGTATGTAGAAAAGCTGTTGGAAAGAGTGCCCAGATAGAGAAGTCACCAGGATGACAATGAAGATAACACACAACTTTCACGTACAAAGGCATTAGCTGGTTTGAGAAGTCAAAGGCAACAGCAATGAGCCAAGGCCAAAGGAATACATTCACCCTACAGAAAGTAAGAACAGATAAGCTGTCCTAGAAACAATTTTCATTGCCAAAATACTACCTGTAAAATAAAAGACGATATTTTGGCAATAAGTGAAGACAAGAAACAAGAAAAACAAGAGCCGGGCACACCAACAGCTGTAGAACTGACAGTTGTTATTCTCAAGATGGATCAAAAGAAAGGGAAAGGATACCAAAAACCTGCAATTTCTCAAAGAAATTGATTTTGTAAAAAAACAAGCTACGGGCATAAACACAATTTATGTTATGTTTATGTTATGTATGTTTATGTTACGAAATGTAGACACAGATCAATACAGCTAATTAATGAACTTTTCATTCACCTCATATCCAAGAAAGAAGCCTAAAGAAAGTGGAAACTAGATTTTCAAGCTAAGTGTAAAAGAATACAAAGACAGTAATACAGAAGCTAAAGGAACACAGTATATGGTAGTAAGACACATTAAGGAAAACAAGAACTCAGTCATCAAACACACCATAAACACAGAGAAGATGAAGGAAAGTACAGCTGCAAGGAGGACTGTAAAGAGCCTGAAGTGGTTAGGCCCCTTTTTTTTTTAATAATTCTTGAATTTCACTGAAAAAACTAGCATAATTAATTTAAAGATGAAGGGTACGTCTGTTCCTCCTCTCCACACACTCTTAATTCTGGAGAATACTAAAGGGTCAACCAACTATTGAGTAAAAGCATATTAGACAGTATTTAGATGAATTTTCTAATTAAATTAAACACCTCGTCCTGATGAACTTCAGCTCAGGATATTTACAAGATAGTTGAAGCCATTTAGCACTCAACTCAAAGCACAGAACTGGGCGGGGGGTACTGTACCTTTTTTCTTCAACCAAATATGGATGCTTTTTGCTTAAAACAAATGTAAATTTAGAGATATGTAAATCCATAGTTGTTGGTAATCATGAACATAAAATGATTTACTTTTGTGCAAAGATAACAAGTCTTGTTAAAAAAAAAAAGGCGGGGGGAATTACACAATTTAGCTTCATTTTAATGAGACTTCCAACACTGCAGAAAAATTGTTTAACAAAAACCTGCCCGGGATCTTATAGAAGAGAAAGGAACTATTGCTGAAAGCTTTAAGTCCCTTTTCCTGTTCTTTCTGCCTCCTTTCAGTCATGTTCCTTTTGAATAGAGGAAAGAAGCTTTCCATATTGAATTTTTACTGCAGACAGGCCTTGGAATCACCCCATGGAAACGACTAGTTAGTATTGAAAAAATAAAAACGGAAACTTACGAATGGTTTCCCTGTTAACATTCAAAATTGTATCTACAATCAGAGAACTAGAGACATCTGACCTAGATGTTGATTATTCAACTATCTCAAAACTGAAGCAAATTAGGCAGAAATAATTTCTTAGCTCAAGCTGCCTGTTTCTCATGAAAAGGCTTCTGAAAGAGCATAATTTATGAAGCAAAATTCCAGCATGAGCATAAAAATGTTTTCCTTTTTCCTTCACATAATGAAGCAGAAATTGGGCAATAGCATATGCCGCTCTAATGGTTACACAGAATCACAGTGCTGGAAATCTGTGCTTTTTCCTACACAGATCAAAGATCCATTCCCACATTCGTGTGCTATATTTCTTACTCACACCTATTAACCTTAACGTATCAACTACCTTGATAGCATTTGGCTGATCATAAATTAAGTCCTTTGTCTCCGCATGCTGGATACCCCCTGAATTCTAACAGGCAAGGACAGCTACATAACTGCACTTCAAAGCAGCCTCTGCCTTCAGCAATCGCATGCCAGTGACTCATTCAAGTGACCTTACTTGCTCATTAGAAGCTCTAGGTGCAGGTTGCAAAGGTCAGAGAGCCTGGATTAATGTTTTTTTTTTAAAAAAGTATATTTTTGCAGGATTTTGATGACGATGTTTGTGATACCTCAGGTCTCATCTAATTATTTGCTTATGAAAACTCTGACTTCAAATGTATTTATTCCCCCTAAATTCATGCCAACAAAAAGCATACAACTCTGGTATTCATTCACTCTAGCACTACAATGCTTTGCTATGTTATGCCATGTAAAAATGGCAATATTTTTAACAAAGTAACCATTTCTTCCCATGACATTCTTTTACTGCTTGCACTTTAGCAATATACGACAACACAAAATGTCAAGATACAAAGAGGTATCCCAGTAGCGATTCATATTGCTCAACAACATTTACAGACTTCCATGCTTGTATACAAAATCAAGGTCTCAGACCTTAATGTCTCACACTAGGGTACATGGAGCAAGCCAGCATCAAGGGAAATAAATCAAGAGAGAAGACTGCAGTATAGAAGGGAAGGAAAAACTGACTCCAAGTCACATAGCTTTTGACTGGCTGACTGTTCACAAGAAGACTTTCCAAACCAAGTGGGATGAGAAAGACTCTAATGTCCACTGACTACCACTTCTCTTATAAAAGTACAATAAGGTTTGCTACCCCAACAACCTACAAATAAAGAACACCTGAAAGAATAATGATATTTTCTATGAGATCAGAACAGAGGAACGAACACCTACAAAAACGTAGGCCAGAGAGACAGGAGGCTGTTTGTCTTTTAACGTACTTGGTAACATATCTGAGAAACAACAGCTTAGTGATATATGTTATTATGATCTACTGATAGACCAAAGCCATCCACTTAAAGGCAAATTTAGTGACAAGTGCTACATGCGCCGATTTGACTAATTCAATTCATTAAACAAACTTAAACCTAGGTAGTGAAAGGATCATCACATTTCCCACAATTCCCAATATTATTCAGATCAACTTTTTATTAACAAGAATTTTTAACTGCCTCAGAGTATTGAATAAAAATCCACTGATTTCTAAAAAAAGACCCAACAGATCGACAACAAATTCTTGTTTTTAAGTACTTCTGCTTCATGTTAGAGTTCCAAAGGGATCATAAAGAATTTAAAGTGGAGAAGTTATTCCGAAGATTTAACGTCATGTATGACCATGTTACCTGCTTATAGGACACATTTTTTAAAAATCTCAGGTTAAAAGGTTCCATTACAAAACTATACACAAGATTCATGGCTCTAATTGCAGGACAAGGGTTAGAAAGAAAGCTAGTCAATATTAAAACACCCCAACAAATTCAAAGTAAATAGATACTAAAACTCAGCCTGCTGGATGTTGGTAGGGAAGAAGAATGTATGCTGAAAGCGAGAAGAATCAGAGGGTAATAGTGGTTGTTAACTTTGGGATAAGTTTCATTTAAAAACTGATACTATAAACAGTTCTGCATTGGTTTTATACTACGAATGTTTGACTACTCTAAAAGACTGAGCTTCCATACGAAAGCTTCATGTTTGTTTTTTTTTGTTGTCTATAAGCTGATACAAAGTGCTGATCAAGTCAGCTATTCTTGATTAATAGTTTAGAAGTCTAAGACAAAAAGGACTGAGCATGTCTAAAAGAAATGAACACGCAACTTGTATCTCTTCTGGTTAAGCGGAATATAAAGTAGACCTCCTGTAGACTTTTGTGGTTGATAAAATACTTGATACCCTTAACTTCCAGTTCTAAAAATAAAGCCAAATCCTTCTTGAAGTACCAAAAGAAGCCTCAGCCTCCTTCATACTCTGGAAATCATGCTATCCTTTTCTTTTGCACTATCTCACTTTTACCAGTCTTAGAAAGATTACAGAAATAGTGTAAGTTAGCCCGTCTACTCCTAACAACTTACGTAGTTACCAACCCCACGAAAAATAAGTAGATCCAAATCTGAGCAGCACTGTCTCCCACATGTAAACTTTTGCCTTTTAATCTTGCAACCAGAGGAGATATGAATAGAATACAGAACCTTTAGGGTGAGCCACTGCAAACAGAATCATAAGTATCACACATGGGTTCTGCTTCTGTGAGAAGTGAGGCAATTTCAGTCACTCTCTTTGCCACATGCTGCAATACCTCAAATTTGCTGTCAGTTACAACTATGCATACAGTTAGTTATCACTACTCAGCTAAGTAGAGGATCCTTAAGGAACTGCTGTAACACGATTCTGCTTTTGAGTCCATTTTCAGAGAAGCATTTCAGTGACTATCTGCACCTTCTCAGTTCTAACGCCATAGTATTAGTTATGTCTAGTTTAGTTGAGATGAGGCTTCCTGAAAATAAGCGATTATGATGACAAGCTTGTAAGCACATCGCATCGCAGCTATTACTAATATTTCAGCAGTTCTCCAATACACTTGATGGTAGTTCCCTCCAATACACTTGATGGTAGTTCCACAAATCCAGAGCTTTCCTTGGGTCAGAAGCAAACTTTTACACCGAGGAATGGGATAATGGAGGGCTTCTGTCTTCATTATCAATGAAAAGATACTGAGAATGCAATTGCTAAGATACAATACAGCTTAGCTTTCTCCTATAAAGAACACAAATGAAAAGTTTAGGTATGTTCAAAATGTTTACAGACAACTTATTGTCCAAGGACTTTGCCGTCAAGAGGCACTAAACAGAAGTAAGATCTTATGGTGTAGGTATCAGGGTCTGTTGTCTTATTTGATACATACAGTCAAAAGCACTTCCTTTAGAAAAGAAATCCCAATGATTCATCCCATGTGATGGCACTGGATGAGAACACAGTGACTTTTTTTTTTTAATATGGACAATAAATAAGCTTCCCAGATAAAAAGGGATTTAAATTAACACAAACGAGATACTTTCATTTCAAAGGCCAAAGAGAAAAGTAAAAAAATAAAGATGCTTACAAGCCAAATCAAAAGGTTTTGACCTAAGTTAAACTTGTTTTTTTTCCTTTTCACTCCTTTATTTTCTCCTCTTTATGCAAAAGAGTTTAAGAAGCATTATGATCTTCATTTCAACAACCAACAGAAGCCACTACAGCTTCCTAAATTTTGTTTCAGGGAAGTTTGATGAAGATACGTTCAACCTGCTTTTAAGCTAAACTTAAAAATTTAAGGCAGATCAATTATTTGTTCAAACATGTCTATTTCTAGCAAAGTGTCTTTATGAGACACTTTTTTCAACTGAGAGGAGTTTTTTTTATTCTCCTGGCATGGGAATCACCTTGAGGGACAAACCATGCAAAACACTGCAGTTTTTGAAACCTGAAGATAGCTTCAGGCCAAGCTTTGTGAACGAGAACTTGCACAATCTCTTGCAATGTATCTGCTTAAGTACATATATTGTTCAGAATTATTTGCATCCTCAGAACTCAAGATACTGGAAGGAAGCTAAGGTTCCTACCTTCACATGTAAAAATCCGAAGTTAAATCGGACTGAGAGCCAGTTGGCAACACTTCCCTTCCAGAGGATTTTCTGGAATTTCCCCTGGTTCATGCATTGAACTGCCACAGGATAAAATGACTAGGGGAAGAATCACAGAATGGCAGGGGTTGGAAGGGACCTCTGGAGATCTAGTCCAACTCCCCTGCTAACGCAGGATCACCTAGAGCAGGTTGCACAGGAATGCCTCCAGGCGGATTTCGAATATCTCCAGACAAGGAG
Source organism: Stercorarius parasiticus (assembly GCA_013396915.1). Classification (NCBI taxonomy): domain Eukaryota; kingdom Metazoa; phylum Chordata; class Aves; order Charadriiformes; family Stercorariidae; genus Stercorarius; species Stercorarius parasiticus. Next base: position 206,093 of record VWZL01001505.1, on the reverse strand, counting down.
ACTCCACCACCTCTCTGGGAAGCCTGCCCCAGTGCTCTGTTACCCTCAAAGTGAAGAAGTTTTTCCTCATATTTAGATGGAACCTCCTGTGTTCCAGTTTGTGCCCATTGCCCCTTGTCCTGTTGCCAGGCACCACTGAAAAGAGTCTGCCTCCATCCTCATGGCGCCCACCCGGCCTTTAGATATTTATAAGCATCGGTGAGATCCCTTCTCAGTCTTCTCCAGAAGCACTGATGAGATCCCCTCTCAGTCTTCTCCAGTCTAAACATACCCAGGTCTCTCAGCCCTTCCTCATAAGAGACATGCTCCATTCCCTTGATCATCTTTCTAGCCCTCTGCTGGAATCTCTCCAGTATTTCCCTGTTTTTCTTGAACCGGGGAGCCCAGAACTGGACACAGTACTCCAGATACGGCCTCACCAGGGCAGAGTAGAGGGGGAGGATGGCCTCCCTCAACCTGCTGGCCACACTTTCTTTAATGCACCCCAGGAGACCATTGGCCTTCTTGGCCACAAGGGCACATTGCTGGCTCATGGTCAACTTTCTGTCCACCAGGACTTCCAGGTCTCTTTCCACAGAGCTGCTCTCCAGAAAGTCAGCCCTTAACCTGTACCGGTGTATGGGGTTATTCCTTCCTAGGTGCAGCACCCTACCAACTTACCCTTGTTGGACTTCATTAGGTTCCTCCCCACCCAACTCTCTAGCCTGTCCAGGTCTCACTGAATGGCAACACAGCCTTTACTTGTTGAAAAGGTGATTTTTGGGAATATTCTGTATTTGAGATTCCCAAGTGAGAACACTAAGTTAAGAGAACTACTTCCTCTCAGAGTTGCAAACAATACAATACCGTAAGACTGGACAGACACTTTTTTAACCCTATGAACAAGGCTCTCGGAGGTGAAGGTGCAGTGTGTTTCACAGAGAAGTAAGAGCAGCAGCAGCACTTAGAGCCATCTGCTCCTGCCAGAGGCAGTGGAGAATGTCTCACACTGAGGACAGAGAACCACAAAATCCACTGTTTGCTTGGGGCAGGAGGGGTTAGTCAGACAAAGCACCTTAACAAAAGCAAATACACTGTTCGTAACTGGCAGTTCCATTATGAATAAAAACTTTCGCTTAGTGACCTGCTAAGGCCTGAGACCCTGCAGGTCAGATCAGTGGTGCTCAGGGGATATAAGGTGCAATGCTGAACTGAAGCAACTAAAATATAGCAGTTTACTGAAGTTGGTGATAAATAAAAAGAGAGTAGGCCAAAAGTTTGGAATTACAGTGCTTCATTACTGACATAGGAGGATTCACTAGACTCTGTTTGTCAAAGCACTTGACAGAAACTGATTTGGGCAAACTAAATTCCTCCAGCAAGTTAGCATTAATTTTTTTAATCCCCCTCAATGCTAAGAATTTGGACACAAACACAAAACCAGTCAATTACTCAAGAGTAATCATTTACCACTTCTCAGCTGAGCTAAGAGCACATCCTCAGTCCACCCAATTACAAAACAGAAATTGTACCATATTCCCGATGAAGGTTTAAGCTAATGCATTTTCCTGTGTGACTGCGTGCACAGTCATCTTGCTGTTGTCACTTCTGCAGCTTATTTAACAAGTAGGAGTTACTTTGTTTCATGCCTCAACATAATTCCAAAAAACTAGGCTTCACATGGAAACTAACATATAATCTTTAAATTGATATTTCTGCTTTCGTGTTCTACAAAATGGTTTCTTATGAAGAGGGCAAATTTCTGAATTATTCTTTTGCTGTACACTAAGGATTAAAGCAAGATTATACTCATGACAAATAAGTGGTTTCTTACCTTTTAACTACAGTTTGCATTCATGTTAGAAAACAAATAAAATTAGTTTTCAACTTCCAAAGCTTTTCTATACAAGCAAAACAGTAAAGAAAAGGATATTTTCCTGGAGTTTCAATACCCACTCTGTAGTCCACGTAACTTTGATACGGATGGAAGTTGAAAATAAAAACGAGACCTGCTCTCTCAAATGCTATGACCTTATTGGATTCATGCTTTTCACTCACATAGGCCTAGGAAAGAAAAAAACGAAAATCCAATACCATAAAATATTTCATTTCTAACTGAATTAATCAAAAGAAGAAAAAAAATCCACTGCTTCTATACCTCATTCCAAGTAAAAGAGTCAAAGATTCAAACAACATAGATAAGGGCATTAACATGCAAATTGTTTACCTATGTAAGGTCATATAAAATTTTTGATTACTGAACCGTGGCTTACTTTTTATAAGGCAATGTAAAATTAAAGAGGTAGAAGCATGTTAGGTATAGAGCACTTGAAAAATTCTTGCTCAAAGATTGGTAACATGGTCTTTTTAATCACACTTTCCTTTAGCAAAAAAATTGATTCCTTCTATCAAATCAAATCTTCAGTCTATTTGTCATGGGGATCTGCCTCACATGTACCGTTAGTAATTTAGAAAATGAAGCACTCGATATGTTGTTTTTTTTTTTTTAAGTCTGCGTAAGAAATAGCTTTGATTTTTGACATTAAACTGCTATACATACCACCTTTGTTCTATTTGCTAAAGCCATTAATAAATAACTAGACATCCATCTAAAAAAATTATTTAAAGTGGATTATGACTAGTATGGAATAATTAAACACTGAGAAATTATAATAATTGAGTTGCTTTGATAAAAAGTACAGTGCGATATTTGGGTAAGAAAGGCAAATGCAAAAGTGACAGGTTGAAGACTTGGTGACTATAACTTACACTATACTGCAAGTGTTTTCTCAGTAACGGTGTAATTATTTATATAGAAGTAAATCGTCAGAACAATTTACATGTTCTCAAAGCAATCCTTGGATTGGATTACAGACAATTTTATAGTCTGCTTTATCCAATCTGCAGTCACTAAATAAAAATAGCAAAAATAATAGGAAAAGGGCTTGGTATGAAGCTAAAAGGAGACTGTTTCAGATTTCTATTATCTGTGGAAGATATTTCAGTGACATGTTTTGACAACTTGAAATATATGGTGGGGCATTATGCAGCACATAACAGAGTGCTGTTTAAAATTTCTGCATGCAAATTTGGCATTGTTATTCTGAACACGTAACCAACTGGTGACTAAGAACTTATTTAGTATATAAAGCTTACCTGGGGAGATGCAAGCCAGCCAAATCTTTCCTCCAATTTATTCATATCTCTATCAAATGCATTTAGGAATCTATAGCGAAGAAGATGATCCTCAGTAAGATTAAACTGTCTTCTGGCATAGTGGTAGCTCTCATTATTCCCTTTTCTGGGGAAGTCAAGCCATTCTGGATGTCCAAATTCGTTACCTGTATTTAAAAATATTAAGGATCTGTGAAATCACATGCTAAAAATACACGAAAACCGCAAAAGTAAAATACATTAAAGTATATTTCCTTTCTACAAGTTTTAAATTCCAAAGAATAATTCTCCATTTATAAATTGGCCATTTTATTATTAAAATGTCTCTCAGAACTTTCATGGTGGTTAACAGGTTTGTTTGGCCAATAAAACTATCAGAGCAAAATATCCATGGACTCCAGGGGAAGTATAAACTGGTGAATGAATTGTAATCTCTATGCTATCATGCCATCCATACATAACAATTTCTCATTCCTATCCCTTAATAAGGGCAACAGAAATTCAGTCAACTGGGATAAAAATTTTAGAGTCTCTATGAAACCTAAAGCCATCACTTTAACAGTGGAAATCAATTGTTTTAGTGCACTTAACAGTAATCAGCACTACCATTCACGTGACCAGAGTCTCCCATTTTATCAAACTTCAAACAATCGCAGCACCAGTTGGATGCACTTTGACCACATTTTTTTTGACTTTTTATCCTGACTAAAAATACTGTTGTCATCGTTTCCAGTGGTAGAAAGATAACTATTAAAAAAAGATGACTTGAATCTCGGTTCCTCGCTTCCTAGAAAAATTCGAAAAAGACATCCTAGTTCAAGTAGCAGGCTGAACTATGGGCAGTAAAGCACAATGACTAATGATAATGCATTCAGTATTTGATACTGAAAACAAGTAACTTCAGGGGGGCATCAATTCATCAACCTTGCAAGGGGAGTTCCCTTTCCAAACATAACACTCAGTATCATGAGCAAGAGATACACGGTTCGGGCTGGGATGAAGCATGTTTGTGTGCTGGGTTCCTCTGTGTGCCCACCCGTTCAGGTCCCCTTGCGTGTGTGTGAACGCCATTGTATTTCAATCTGGTTTTCTATAGCAGTAATGCTTCACAAGTTTGCCAGTCTCATCATGATTATCTAGCCCACGCAACTACTGAATAGACTTCACTTTAAGAGAAGGAATAGGTTTATTCAGACTTAGATCATACTCCATTAAAAAAAAGAAGGGGAAAAGTTGTAATTTAATCAAGAAAAAGCTTAGCTTCTCTTACGTAGAATCTCTGAAGAAAATCTCAGCTGTCAAAGCTAAAGATTCACAGCAATACCTCATTTGGGACTCAGTATTTTGAATGACTTTCATGTATCCAAAGTTTTCTTATTTTTATATACTTTCATTATTACCGGTTGAGACAAATCCAAATGGATTTAATGGTTCTAACTCATGCTATAACCCACAGCCTAGCAGACCCTCACTCATTTTGGACTATTCATTTTACAAAGGATTAAAATGCATTAGAGTAACTTGAAAGTTAAATACACACTTCAAAGCCTATGACAGTTGATTCATCAAAAACATTTCAGAGATCACACATAACACCCAACTCACCATAAAACAGAGAGAACAAGTGATGTACCTGGAAGTATGTATGGGAAGCAATGTGATCAAATTTAAGAGGGCTTCTATTAAAAAAAAAAAAGATCCTGACATTTCTACAAGCAGTTACTCAAGTTTTGTCAATAAACTAGAGTTTTGTGGGCAGACGAAGGGCAGGGATGCTGAGAGAAGGCAAGCGTTATTTCCTGGGATGGATACCCTGCATGTGCAGCCACCATCTGCTGTCTCACACGGTGGGCACAGCCTGGAAGGCCCTGAGGATATGGTCAGCAGTGACAGCTATGAATTCAGATTTTCCGAAGTGATTTTTGTGTATTTCCATGCTTCAGGGGAACAAAGAAATGAACTGAGGACAAAAGAGAAAGGCTGCATATATATTTAGGAAAATCCTTCACAGTGGTATTCATTTTGTAAACGAACTGTCAAGTTGTATATTAATTTTCCCGTTCAAAAGCTAAACCACTGAATTTCACATTCAGCTCAAAACCAGAGACAAATATAAACGAATCAGAATCACAGCAGGACTTTGAAAATGACCTTGGAATAATGCTGGACTGAGCTCTTAAACTGTGCTAACAATACAGTACAGAAAATAGGGGAGGATATCGCTACAAAACAGACAGTGTATCTAACCAAATTCAATATTCTCTTAAGAGCTGGGTAAGGTATTACCTTCTTTTATGATCTGTGCACTATTGAAAAGATAGACTACATGAGATAGCTCAGTTAAAGACAGCAAAAACCATCAGAAAGTCAGAGATGATGTGTACCTTGAAAAGATATCCAAGGAAATCTTACCTATTTGTTCAAGAAAAACATAAAATTGGGGGAAATAAGCAATAGAAGATAGCAAATAAATTAGACTAAACTAGCCCATCATTTCAATAGAGCATTTCACTGCAAGTAGAGCACGTCTCCTTCATGTTTATACCATATACCCACTTCCTCGTCTCCACTCGTTTTGCCTATTTCCCCACCACAGTAACTGGTCTTTTTTGAACCCTGAGTTTTGTTGTTTTTTGGTTGGTTGGTTCTGGTTTTTTGAAGAACAGAAGTGGCAGCAAAATACAAAAGCAATGTTGATTTCCTAACCATTACTAATGGCCATTAAAGAAAAAAAAAAAGAATTTAACAAAGCGCAGCAATTTGACAGAAAACTAAATTACTTGCTGATGTCAGAAAAGCATGTTGAGGGTCTGAACACTGACTGCTTGCATTTTACAGCTCTGTTTCTATGGGCACCTTCTGGACAATACACTCATGAGTCTTTTGTACACATTACTTAATTTTAAAAGGGTCTCTTGATTTCTCTTTATAGAAAGAAAACCAGATTAATTATGACAGAACGAATTCAAGTAGGCTTTTTTTGTTATGTTTTTAAGATGCGATATAGGGAAAAGGAACTAACATTTAGGATACAAACAGGCCTTCCAATAAACCTCTGAGACTGCTTCTGCACTTGAGATGCATTACAGAAGCACAGAATGGTTCGGGTTGGAAGCGACTTTAAAGATCATCTAGTTCAAACCCCCCTGCCTATGCATCCTTTAACAAAAAATACATCTCTATATTACTTTTTTCTTTGTAATGGCTATTTTTTCCTAGTTTGACTTTGTAAGAAATGAGGGTCGGGTCTAGGAAAGGGAAGATATAGGTAACTGACCAACACCTAGAGATAACTAATGGTACCTGTGAAGCATGTGCTGCCCCCTTCCCCATGTTCCATTTCTCATTTCTGACAAGAATCATCAACATCCACTTCTTGATATTTGTGAAAGCCTATAGGCATAGAAGTACTATTGGGATTTCTTTTCCTGTAATTAATTTGCTGTTTGATGTAAAGGTCCAAACTACAGATTGACAAGAAGCCAGCTGGTACAAATGATGCAAATCAAGACAATGGAACTAACGTGGGGGAAGCAGAGAACAAAACTGAAATTAACTGAAATTTTGATTAGAGAAACAAAACAAAGACAAAACATTGAAGTGCAATGCATACTAATTTTATCTAGGAATTAATTCAAGTTTGCTATTTCCTACATAATGTGCATATTGGACAACTTTACTATGTACAAGATTTCAAGATCACAATTTCAACAACTAAATTAACTTTCTAGTACTATAATGAAAGTTTACATCCCACTTGTTTATTAGGCTAGAAATGCATTTATACCACAAAGTAGTTATGCTGATGATTACTTTGAAGCTGCGCCCCACAGGTCATTAAAGTTTTCTTGATCTCTCTTCTTTAGACATCTTTACTACCAATTCTCTCTCAAAGAACCAGGCTAAGCAGAACTGAAGGCATATTTAAAAGATCCAGCAGGCAGTGTCAACAGATGCCTGTTATTTTGATTTGTTTGTATTTTGAATTAAGTATGACATTAAGTACTTTAAAAGCAGTTAAAGTAAGTAGTTTATTTGATAAATAAAAGGTAAGAAGTTTAATTAGTCTGAACAAGCTTTTAAACAATATAAAATAGACAGGACATTGGGACAGAATTTCAACAGTTCCACCCTAATGTATTTCTCTCAAAGTAAGTACAGTTATTCCAATTTACACAAGCCAAATAATCAACTCATCCAGGAGTTGTAACCAATCTGAATTTACTATCTTTGTGAACAATGATGACAACGCAACAATTTGCAGATTATAAACAGAAACAATGTAAATCACATCTAGATAGCATAAGATATTTATAATTATTTGTCCCTGCCTAGGGCAGGGGGGTTGGAACTAGATGATCTTTAAGGTCCCTTCCAACCTGAACCATTCTGTAAATGTCCATTTAGTTGCCTGTTTACAACAGTGGTCAAAAGCAGATGCCTAGAAAAAGACCAAAGAATACAAGAAGCATGAATGATGATTCCTCTTAACGCACTCCAGCAGCCTCCATTAATTTTCAGGACATGACAATGATTATTTTTCTTTTTTCCTCCTCCTCTTACCAACCTCTTACCAACTATACTTTATGCATAAAGCTAACATGGAAGCCTGTACTACATTTTTACACAGTCAGCATGGAGAGGTAGCACTTTCAAATGTCCTACCTATCATTTGAATAGCCAAGCTTTTACACAGTGAATGTTCTCCTACTGAGGCTTTAAGCCTCCCCATCTGCCCTGAGAAATCTTGAAGAAAATGATCTCAACATCATAAGGATCAAACTGCAACATGAACTGCAATTTCTTCCAAATTCTGTGATTAATTGTTGAAGCTCTGAAGAGAATTAAAAAAAAAGTCACTTTAAAAAAATCTCAAGATAACCAGAAGTAAGTTTTCAGAATGTTATCCTTAGATATATGAACCACAGCTTTCTCTATAAGACTGTTTCAAAAAAAAAATAAATAATGATGTGTGCGCTGGGGAATATCAGCTCTGGCAAAACCTTAATTGGGACAATATACTCTGTCTCTTGAGACTTTTGTATTAAAAAAACAAAACTGGGTCACAGGGAAACCGCTTATGGATTCAAAGAGTTTGGGACCACAGCTGGGGTGTAGGCAACCTGCCTGTTATAATCCTGGAGATTCTGCAAGTGACGCTCCTCCCTTTTTGTAGACACACCTGTCTACACATGGTTTGAATAAAACTCAAAACATTTCAAGAATGCTGAAAATTGGTTTCTATTCTTATTTCCCGAGAAACGAAAACTTAGATTTTTCAAATCGGAAAGAAAAAAGTACAGCATAAAAAAAAAATTTACAAACCCATGAAAACTGTGTGTATATAAACACATTATTGATGACGTGTAGCAAAGCTTTTGACAATGGAAAATTGTATAACATTACTTAGCAGGATAATGTTAACTTCAGAAGTTATATTCATCATACTAAGTATTTTATTACTTTTTGTACTTTTTTTAAAAAGGCGTTTACTGGTTACTGACCTTTTCTCCTCCAAAGAGATGCCTCTGTAGTACACATCACTTGCAATAAATGCCTTCTTGTCAAAGCAAACAGATCAGATTTATTATTCCCTCAGTCATTAAGGCAAACAGACTCAGGTTAATACAAATAAATCATCCAGGAAGGCAAATATTCTGATATCAGACACATTGTTTAAATTCGAGAGGCTTCATAATTTACTATTTCTTTTTTATAGAAGCTGACAAATGCTTACCAAGTCTGTGCTCTAGCAAGATACTCTATTAACTGTTAAAAAGGCCAGTAGTCTGATTTTCCTATTTTAATATACTGGCCATTTCAAATCACATCATGCTATTGCTTGGTACACATTTATTCAAGCCTAGATAAATACAGTTAATTTGTACAGTTAATTTTTGAAGGGGTGTTGCACCTGTAATCTCTAGTCTAACCTGCTGCACTGAAGCATGATCAAGTCATACAAGGAAACTGACCCTGCCTCAATGCAGCTGGTTGTGCTGAAGGTACATTTAAGTCCTAAGTAAGAGCTTACACCATAATCCTTGCTTTGTATTCTTACTTTTTTTTAGTCTTTTTTTTTTCCTGCAAGTACCTTGAAAAAAATGAAGGAGAACTATAAATGCATTGGGGTCTTTGGCAGATGCTTATAATAGAAATGTTAACTCACTTTAAAATTTAAAGCTTTTTAAAAAATGTGAAATAAATTTTGATAACACTTAAGCACAGTTCTGTCCTCTCTTCAAAAATTTTTAAAATTAAATGTAATTTTCTGGGTTGTAGTCTACCAATAAATGACTTGCTTTTCTCCCATTCCCCTTTCCAACAAGGTTGGCCTGTCCTCACTCATTTCCTACTGGAGTTAAAAAATTGGAGTTATCGTACTGGAAGATTTTATAGTGTTAACAAAACAGTTCCAAGTTCTCTGAGATCATTTTCCAATTGTTCCAACCGTACTAAACAGCATTATTTACTCCTCATATTTACCTCATTTTTTACCTCCTTTTGTCAGGTCAATTACAGAAAAAACCCCACCAAGTAACAAGAAAACAAGCAATTCTACTCAGAAGCACTAAGTCTGTATTACCTGTATTGGGAAGGGATGGTTGGCTGAGGACCTTGCTTACATAGAGGAGTAGCCAGGCACTGGCACAGTGGACAGACCATGGCATTGCTTAGCATGATGTACTTTACTTTTCAACAGAAGCAGAGCACATGATGGTTATGCCAGCATGTTTGTATTTAGTAGAACTATATTTACACAGAAAAAAAATATGTATCTGAAGTTTTCTTATTTGTAGTGTTCCATCAAGAGTATTCAATGAAATATTAGTGGCACCACTGATAATAGTATTCAGTTCCCAGGGGCAGATTAGTCTTTTCCCTTGAATGCTTTAGTGAGCAGAGCCCGAGTTTCTGCAGTTCATACTAATTGACCATGAGAAGTCAAGTAGACTAAAAGGCACCCCTGAGAGGATGCTTATTTTACTAGCCTACTCGTTAAGTTTTCAGGACTGAAAGTTTCTAAATTTCAGCACCCCTCCCCCAGTGTAGATGAATATATTTCAGACTTAAAGTTTACTCCATGCTCCTATACAGTATTAAAAACAATTGAGTAACAATGTAAACTATTTGTGTTGCTGTCACACTGAAACAGTTTCCATTTCAGCATTTCTATTAGCTGCATCTTGGTAGAAACAAGAGACTGACTTGGATACTGCAACATTTCCACCACGCTCTACTTGTACATGCACAGTATGTATTTAGTTAACCACTTCCAAGACCTCACTAAAATATTTAGGAACAGAAATATTCCACAAAACATTGCACAGGTTAAAAAAAAAAGAAAAAACAACAACAAAACCCAGCTAGAACATACAAAACCATGACAAGAATCTTTCCTGAACGGAAGATGTGGTCAAAGAAGTTCTAAATCTTTCTGCATGGTGTACTGCTGGGTATTGCCTGGTACCACAACTGACAAGTTAATGGGCTTAAAAAGTGAATCAAGTACCAGAGTGGAACAGGAAGAAGTCGCATAAAGATGACAAAGCTTTTGCCATAATCTATTAAATACACAGTAGTTTTCTTACTGGTGTCAATAAGTCCATAATTTCATTCTTTAAATTTGAAGGAGTATATAAAGGATTATGTTAGTGAAAGAGAAATAAAATATAAACCACAGAAAGAGACCGCTTGAATAGTATTCAATACATAGGAAAGTTAAAGCTTTTCATATGATGTAAATCAACAATGAAAGCTTAAGTTGTTCAGCAATGTTCTGTTTTTGCTATAGGAACAAATCTAGTTAAAATTAAATAAGTATGCATTTGTTATCAGCACAAAATAAGAAAGTTTGAAACGAACATTTGGACTAATTAAAAAAGCATCTCATTAGTAAAAAAAAAACAAAAAAACCCCAAAACCAGAAAGGAATACACAAGAGTCTTGTTCCACAGAACTGGCAACCTACCATTTTATCATGGTGGTGATAGGGCAAAAAAAATACATTTTTGTGAAAGGAGCACAATGAAGACTGTAAATAAGAGAAAAAAGGAAAAAAGTAGACAGTACAGACTAGAGTAAAAGTCAATAGACACAACAGAAGAAGGTGGATTGTAAGAAGACATGCAGGTTATGGAGAAGTCATTTGAAGGAGAAGAGATACCAGTATGGGGAACTGGGTGATAGTGAAAGACAAAGCAGTGCATCAGAAAGACAATGTTTACATTAAATGGTCTTATCTGGAGTTTGGGAAAGACAGGGAAATAGCAAAGTATGCTTGCATAAGGGATGTCAGGTCCAAAAAGATACTTAGTAATTTTCATCGTAAGTTAGGGGGTTTTTTTGCATATGCACAGACAACTACCTTATCTCTACTAGCCTCATTGCAGATGGCCTAATCATGCAATCCTCAGAAAGGTAAAAAACCCACAGAGAACGTCAGCTCTCTTGTCTTCAGACACTACTCGAATGCACAGAGTCCATTTGCAACTACCTATCATCTATTCTGGGAAATAAGCTCCTTTCTTTTATATACATCATTACATGCACTACAAATATTTATATCTACAAAACACATACTTCATACACAGAATGGATGCAACAAGGAAACAAAAAGGCAGATAAGGCACTGAGCAGGAACTTGTTCCACTGCCCCCAAGTCAGGCTCGTCATTCATTCTTATGTCAAAGAAGAAAAAAGTAATACATAGTCTTGCTTTCTTGAAACAGTATAAATCAGCTCTTAGAGAATATTTCTGGTTGCAGCTCTGAACCTCTTCTTACCTAATGTCCTCAAGGAAGAAGTACATTCCCAAGATTCCTCCTAGAATCACATATCACTGCTTTGAGCCTATGTTAAAGCTTCCTTTTGCCAGCCATCTCCTGCTCTCCGCCTGAGGCTGACTCAACCCCACCATGTGGAGGAATGTACTCTACTCATAAACTCCCTAAAAAACCATTTGTTTTAAAACCATTTTATCAAGACCTTCACAACTTCACACGTTTTTCATTTGTCATTGCTTTTGGTGGACCTGGGCACTTGCTAAGTTATTTTCAAAAACAGAATTATGTGGTTATTGTAAAAAAAACAAAAAACACCAAAACAGAAAACAACAAACCACCAAACACTAAGTAGAGCAGTCGAAGCAAGTAGTACCTGGGCACTGTGGCACAGTTCTTAGAGTCCAGAGACTTACCTCTGATGTGCTCAGTCTCAAGGCTGCAGCTGCCAGCGTTAGACTCCTCTGATGTAAAAAAAACAATTAAAAGTATTTCTAAGTTCGCACACCGAATATTTTCCCAGGTAATTAAGGGAATGGAGTTATTTGCATTCTGAATGTTAACTGATTTGTGAATTTTGAAGGTACAAGCAGTATTCTTTTTGCAGGACTTGGGACTGTTTGAAAGCAACCTGTTACTGCAATGTCTCACCATTGTGAGCTTATGTATACACAAATAAACATATAAACATATAATATAAAAATTATTACATAAATTTGTATAAAAATCTAATCAAATGGTCTATTTATTTCTAAACACAACTCTACACAACAGCTGAAATTTTAGGTGTAACTAATATCTAACTTGAGTCGTACTTTAGATATGCAAGGAAATTTGCTTAAGAGTTATTTGGAACAAACAGAAAAAAGGTAAAATCAAGCAGAAAAACAGCTACAGAGCTAGATATACTGTATGTGAGCTAGTCCTATTCTGGAACTTTTTTAGTGTGTAACATTCCTCCTAGAGAAGACTCGACCGCAACGGTGACCACACTAGCCACATATTTTTCAGCAGTGCGTTCACCAGCTTTTTGGATGTGCTACCTGCCTACTTGCTCCTTAACCTTAGTGAAAATACATATGCAACTGTAGTCCATAAGCTTCACTTAAAAAGTCATCCTGGAGTTAGAGAAGCCTCTTTGTGAGCACGGTCCTTAGCAGGTCTTTCAGACATGCATCATGACATGTCCTAGCACTGCACTTTGAGGTACGGAACAAATGAGAAAGCTGTGCAGAGCTCCTGAAGAAAGAGCAAGGGAGCCAACTGATGCATTTGCAATAGAGGCCAGCACGTCTCACCACGACATGGTGACTGGCACATGAACTTTCTGCACTTGAATAGCCCAGGTTTTACAGTCCAGCTCAGTTCTGATGAATATTTAATTAACTGATTTGCTGTGAGTGAATGCAACACCTATATAATTAGGTCTGGACATAGTGTAGTCTCTGAGATAAGTTGTAAAGCTCAAAGGCCTTCTCTGAGTCCTTGGACAAAAAAAAAAACAAAATAAAAACACGCATAAACCAGCATGGAAAATAAAAGTCAATATCCTAATCTCAAAATAAAAGTTCATAGAAATAAAAGCAGTACAAAATTTAATATAAGCTTATAACACTCTCATGCAGAAAATCTTAATGTTAGCAGGAAGTTTCACCACACTGAAGTATGGAAAAAACAGTAAAATGACTCCAAAATAAGCCATATATCACATATGATAAGAAACTTCTTGCATTAAAACCCTTTCAGGTTCCTAACTCAGCAATTAAACATTATGGCAACATACATCAAAGAAGTTTTTGAACATAATCACATCTTCAAATTACATACTGTTTAGAAAATACAGATCAGTAAGATAGAAACATATTTTCAAAGTGTTCATTGAAGTGTTTTAATTATGGAGTTTGACAACACCGCTCCAACATAATGCACGTAGTGCTTGGCTAGTAAATCCAAGCCTGTTGTTAAGAAAGGCAAACATTATGACCCAGAATTGCATATTAGCAATGTTTCAGAATACAGAAAGCTTTCCAAAATGAGAAGAGTTAAAGCATTTTAAAGTCGGTTTCTTTTACAAAGTTTTCTCAAAAAAATTTTTTTCAAGAAATAGACTTGCCTCAGTGAGCTGATAAAAAAAAGCATAGCCCTGGCAAAATCCAGCATTCCTACTGTTCAACACAGTTAATTTTCTTTCTACATCTACTTCAATTCCACTACTTAGCAGGAAGACATTTAATTTTTTATTGTACTTCTACCTTACAGCAAAGGAATGTACGAGGCTGATGCTAAATTTTTATTTTTTTTTCTTTTTTTTTTTTACAAACAGAGCAGATGACAATAAATGCCATCTATTGACACTGAAAAAGGTTGACCAACTATCCCCTTTGCTTCAGGGTTACTGCTGTGGGACGAATGAAATACTAGCCATCTGTAAAATTCAAGCATGCTGGGGAAAGTACAAATAGAAAACCCACACTTTTGAGAGGCATACACTTTGCTAATAGTTTAAAATAATCCTGAGATAGGATGTATCAGTTAACCAATTTGCTTTCCTATACAGTTATTAAAGTAAATGTGTTGCATGATATAAGAAGATTCATGACAAGAATTTTATGTGCAAAGGACTCCAAGTGTGGGTAACAAGTAAAACTGAACACCTCATGCTGTCACTTTCAAATGCTTATACTAAACCATTTCCAGAGAGCACGAACTGTAAGAGGTAAAAAGGCCCAAAATACACCCCAGATGTGTATGCTTGAGTTTACCAGCTGACAGCTTGTTTCTGTGACTGAAGTTATTTAACCCAACAGCAGAGTTTGAAGAAAGGAGAAAGTAAAGGGTGAATCAGACTCAGCAGAAACTGGAAAACCATATTTATAAATGAGCCAAGATTCTGCATCAGGAACGGTAGAGGCCCTTGCTGAGTTTAGGGCTATCCGAGATTGAACTACCCTGCTGGTCACAGAGATTGAGAGCCAAAAAATCCAGTTGAAGCTCTGAGCCGGCAGCCACTGCCTCCTACCGCTTTAAGATATTGCTTATCAGCTGCCCCATGCTGCCTTGCAGGAAGATAAGTAACTCCACAACAAGTCCAGCCTGGCCCACTTGGACTGCCTGCAGCGATCAGCAGAAACTGCTGCGAGTCCTCCAGACATAGCTGTTGATCCACAAAACTGCAGCATGCCACTGAGGAGAGCGCGATGTGGCTCTTATTTGTAGCCCATAGTCCCACCTCAAGCACCAAACAGCAGCGGAACTCCACATAAGATATTATCTTGTCTAGTTGCTAACACAAACGTCAGTTCAATGTTTTCTAGCTCTATTTGAAGACAAAGCAAAACCACCAACCCCAAATCGGAACACACCACAGTATTACGCATTACTTTTTTGGCACTTCTACTCAAACCAACACAGTGTTACAGTGTGATTCGCTGGGATTTTCAACGGAATTTTTATTTAATAACTCAGGTTAAAAACACGGTGATGTTTGAAGAAACATCTAACAGTATTTCAGGTAGGGATTCTCATTAACCAGACAACAAATTTAAGTGGCTAAAAAAAGAATGACACTAACCGAAGTCAAAATGAACTGATATTTAAGCTAGGAAAATAGAAGTCTGCCAAAACTCCTGTTGAAAGCATGAGTATTTTGAGCAGCCTAAGGAAGAAAGGGGAAGCCTTGAGAGTTTCAAATTCTCATTTGCAATATGCCAAATTAAACAGTACATTTACATTCTGATTCATTTTCCTTCTGCTTACTAGTAAATAAATAGATGAAAACAGTACTACAAGCAGTTTAAATTCTATCAAGCGGAAATAATTTCCTGATTTTTCATCTTACAAAAATTTGACTTTTCATCTTCATTTGGAAAGAAAACAAGCTTTGAAATATACTGATATTCCAAAGAATGAAACTGCTGCTTTGCAGAGTAAGTTTCAAAAGCAGCATCCTCAGTGGTTCATAAATATTAATGTTGGTATAAACATAAGCAGTGTGTATGTCAGAAGAACATCCCTCATCAATTTACCTGCTTTGTGCATTCATTGTTTCAGAGTCTCCCCCCACCCCCTTCCAACTTGGTTCATTGTTATCTTCAGGGTTTTGCTTTGTGGGGGATTTTTTTTGGTTGTTTGTTGGTGGGGTTTTTTTTTTTTTTTAAGATACTCTTACATAAGAAATGAAAGAAGGTGACTGGTTTATTTAAGACTCTAACCAGACACTTGAAAGCAATTTTTCTAAGTGATTTTTATTAGTTTTAGCATATTTCCGAAGTGCTAGCATAGTAATTGTATGGTGACAGCATAATCTGTTGCAAGATCTCTGCTCGTTACAGTCAATCATAACCAGGATGCCTGAGGCAAGATTATTTGTATTGTGGGCTTTTTTTGATTGGTGTTTTTTGCATGGTGTTTTTTCTTCTTCTTATATGGAAATGCATATTGAAGCTTCCAAGTTTGTTTTTGCAGGAAGAACAGTTAGAGTTCAGTAGTCAGGGTCTCCGGTACTTTGCCATGCTACAAAAGGGGCAGGTTTTAAGACGACTCACATCTGCCTAATTATTGACCGAACTACTTAGGACTCTCAGTCAGTATATTGAGCTGACAAAGAAGTCAACTGTTCAGTCATGGAACAGAAAAGGTATGGTGCAAATTGAAACGCCTTGCCTGCATGTAAATGAAGTCTACTAACGAAGGTGCACAAAAGGTATGTATTAATAAGCAAAAACCTCCAATGATGTGATTCTGACCTGTTCAAGGCAGTAATTAACCTGGTGTTCTCTCTCCCTCTCACTCTAATAGGGACCAAGTCTCTCACAGTTTTCAAAGAGTTATTCTGAACTTTTTACGAGATATAACGCGTCTGTCAGATGGAGGGTGACTGCACCTGCATGATGTTAAAAATCAGAATTCATTTAAAATCATTGAGATGTGCTGCTTCCACAAAAATACTTAGCCTTGAAACACTCACTACATCAGCTCTTAAAATTTAGCATAGATTTGCAATTGCTTCACATGGATGTTATGCATACAAATGTTTTAGATGGATGGAACTTACAAATCTTGATTTTAAAGCATCTTAAACCTGATCCCCAAACATCCTTATTCACATCTCAGAGTATAAAGAACAAAAAAAGGAAAAGTTAAAATATAATAGCAACACAATACTTGCATATCATTAAAATACTTTTATGACTGTTTACACCACTGGAATAGCATAAAGAAATTCTGGAATTAAGAACCAGTCTCTGAATAGCATTACCTTCTAATACTAATCTACAATTATGTCAGACAGCGAGAACTTCTGATGCCATGCTTTTAGACTATGAAATAAAACCCCTAAACTGAATGGTTTTGCACAGGGTAGACTTAGCAACTTTGTCAAGCCTTTCCCTGTTTGAATAACTGAGGATGCTGCGCCAGCATGGGTATGCATGTGGAGGCTGCAACTAATGCAAAGGCTAGGGCAGACCATTACAAGTATCCTGATGAACAGTGGGCTGGATTTACAAGTGTAATTTAAAGAGAGTCTCGACTCACCTGTACATTAAACCAGTGTCAACACAACTGAGAAATGGGTAGAAGGAAAAAAAAAAAACAACACACAGGAAAAGAGAAAATAGAGGAAAGATTTAGCAGGTTTAGATAAAGCCCATCAGGCAATTGCCCAGCAGGCAATAGCTTTGGAAGTTGAAGCAAAACATCTCAGATAAAAAGAGGGCTTAGAGAATTGGTACTGATGGCACCTTTGGTACAAGTAGCAAGTGATTTAAAAAAACAGCCTCTAAAATCTATAAAATTAGAGAACAATTATCCAGTGAGGCCTTCATATTTTTCGTTTGCATGTGGGGAGACAGGAAAAAAAATATAAAATCTTGCAATATTGAGAGAACAGGGTTAAAACAAGATGTTTGTTGAAATTTAAAACATAATAGGGAAACAAACTAGACTAACCGAATGTTACCACGTTCCTTGAAAAATCAGTTGTAGCACAAAAAGCCCTTTTTACATGTGTAGTTAATCTTTCATATTCTCCTCCCCTTGTACTTCTGAATAGGGCTTAAGGCCTTAAAGGAACAGCTTTAAGAGACATCAGAAGATCCACAAGATGTAGTGGCTTAGGGGACATTATTCCACTCTGCTTCCTTCAGATAATCAATCTCACTACAGGCAGAACGACTAGAGAAAAGATTTTGGCCATTTGCCCCCCCAGTGATATGTTCTTGATAAAGAGCTTTTAAGAGGTACTCAGACTGTCATCAGGCAGAGCTTCTGGCAATTTTGTATTTCACCTACCAATTTTCAGGTTTTAATATAGAATATTGTTCAAATAACTACAAATTCCATGACCCACTAACACACTCCAACATTTTCTGACGATTGACTTATTACATATGAAACACCAGACACATTCCAGCCCATATATTAAGAACACTAGTATAAGGTATATGTACACGAGGCCAAGCAGTGTGGGTTTACAAACAGAAGTGGAGGATACCTGCTTCATTTCCAACTACTGGTGACAGTTCTTGTTGTTTTGGTTTTTTTATTATTTAGAAAAGCCTTAGAAGAGCTAAAAAAACAAGTCTAAGAACTTCCTATAAATAACTTGTTGAATTCACCACATCACCTCATGCCACCAGCTTTTATGAAGGGAGACATTATTCAGTATGTTATTCCTCACCCAGAGCCAACAACAAGGGGAAGTCATGTATTTTGGTATCTCGAGTTGCATTTATATTGACAGGAAGAGGATCTCATAGTATATAGTTAGGTTAGGCACTAAGACACCAAGAGTGAGCAAAGTGACTGGCACGTACGTGATAGAACAGAAAAGTATGTTTTCTTACAACTCCAGTTTACTTCCTGAATTTGAGAAGAGATCAAATAGAATTTTGCAATATTAGATAGAAATCTAACCAAGTCCCTCTGGGGGGCTTTGCTGGGAACCAATCAAGTGTTCTTCCTTAGTGGCCTGGTGGTGCAGGTGGAAGAAAAGTTACATTTTGGACAGTGTGTCCTTGTGGCAACTGGGGAAGGGATGGCTCTGAACACATTTCTTCGTAGATCAGAATGCTAACTTTTAACTTTTGTCTAGAGTCATTCCTATAGGAAAGCAAGGTATCATGAAGCAAGACTGGTTATCTAAATACTCACGTTTGTGGTTTCTTTGTTTTTGTTTTTTTTTTTTTTTCTAACAACATTGCTCAAAGGAAGTTAGGAAACAAGTACATATTTGTAAATGAATGGTGTAACACTTAGAACCTATGAGATCCCGTTTCCAAGAAACAGACATTTGTCATCAGCTATCTCCTCTCCTCATTCCATTATATTTACCTCTGTATTTGCAGATTACAGCTACCCCTTCCAGTTTTGAAATTCAACAATTTCCTATATGCACAGACGCAAATATAACAGTATTCGTCTTATACTTGAAACACATTTAAATTAGCCCTAAAACCTGCATCAGGGGAAGGCAAAACAAAGCTGGGAGCCTTTCATGACATCATGACAACCTAACTAATCATTTTAGTTTTTTCCTTGTGACACCAAGTTAATGGATACAAAATAAATTTACATCAATAAATAAGTATCAGAACAGAAATTATTTCTAGATTACATCACAGCTGCTTAAAACATGATAAAATTTTAATTTGTTTTTCAGGTTTTGAAACAAATACTTCTGAACTAGCTGTATAAAATAAGCAATTTTATCCAAGTAGCCACCTCCAACTGTTTTTCCTTGAGCAATTTTTTACAAAAAGAATATTTTAACATGTACTGCTCCTTTCCCTACCCCAAAGTTTCATGTAACTGCTAGAATTTATTTTGTATGCATGTATTCATTAATTATTTTAAAACATTATTTCCAAAAATAGCATTCCATTTCACTGAAATATGTAGGCATTCAAAGTACTATACTTCATGCTGTCACTGCACTATATAAAAAGTGATACAGCTTTCCTAGGGCCCAACCTGAAAATCTATTGCAACCACATTAAGAGGCGCATAATGCTTTTTGCGCCTTTAAGACAAAAATTCTTTAGCAAAGGAAAAAGTAAACTTTGATTTCAGAAAAAAAAGCCGGCTTCAATGTCAGAAAAATGTGTTGTGTTACAACTGTTCAAGGAAAGCCAAACATGTACAAACACCAAGATGATTTCTCCTCTCCCCCTCCAGCAATACTGTATGGAAATTCAAAGTGACAAAAGCAAAACACAAAACAGAGACAAGAAATCATTAGAGATTACTTGCACAAAGACATCTTGAATTGGACATATGAAATATTTCTCAGTAATGATTTTTCATTCCTTTCATTTTTTATTTAAAAAAATAAACTTGCTGAAGTGATAAATGCTTTGCATAGATATTCTTTATAAAAGGGGAAAACAATCCTCTGAAACAAGTTAAATTACATCTTTATCTAGAAAAAAATATTTGCCAGTGTCATTACTCATTCTCTGTTGTTCCATTTCATTCTTTTACACAGCCACACTATATGCTGGTAGCTTATTTCACTACTGGTTTTCTTATTTAGATCTTAATAGGAACATTTTATTGTCACAAAACAACACATCCTTTGGAAACCTGATACTGCATGGTAACAATGGGAGGGAGGAATAGAGAGACAGGGCAGTAACATGAAACTAGTAAAAACTTATGTCCCTGAGTCTAGCCTCTTGCTATCTCAGATACAGCTCACATCATCCTTTTTTAAGCTGGGAGATGAAAAAAAATCTTCTCACAGTAAGAAAGATACACTACAACTTCCCAACAATATGCTCACTACTGCTTTCTACAGGCTTTTCTCAATATATATTCCTTGTAGAAATACTTCTAGCGCAAGCATTTCCATATTTACAGTTAGGCACTGAGGAGTGGAACATAAACGCTTCAGTCACACATCATACTGTTTTCTGTCACTTGTTCAAGAGTGCCTGGTCTCTCTTAGTATTTTCAACGTATTCATAAAACAGAAAACACCACAAATCAAAAAATTACCAAGAGAATAACATGTAGACAGCTCTTTTATTACGATAAATTTTATTTCTACTAGCCTCTTCCTATATTTAAGTTTTTAGACACAAGCAATGGATTTAGTCCTATATTCTTATGTGCATTGTACAAACCAAACAATAGCCCTCCACGTAGGAAACAAAAAAATTAAAGATACAGTCCTTCTGGCACACAAATATAAATGTAACTAGTAAATATGGAAAGGGAATTTCACAATTTTTCTGAAAACTTCACCTATGTCTAGGTTAAACTCCACAAAATGAAGACTATCTTGAATTAAAAGACTCCCTCCGTTTTTAATCAAGACACTTCCTTCCTTCCTGTAAGTATGAAGTCAGGATATCAATAATTAGCTTACTATATTTCTTAGACTAGTCACAGCCAGCACCATAACAAGAGTATAGCATTATTGATTTTTTTTCTCTCTTCTTCCCTCCCCCCTCAACCAGAATAACAAATTTTACATATTGTAGAAATCTGCAAAAATAAGGCAAGTTCTCTTTACGTCTACTGAAGTTAACATGTCAATATTCTGGCATACTTATAAACTTATGGGCTTTGAATAGTCAAATTTGACATAAAAAGGCATAGCACAGCTTATAGCATAGCTTCTAAAACTTAGAATTAAATCAGAGGGAGAGGGGGGTAGGAACCTTCATGACAAAAACAGAAAAAAAGTGGAACTTAAAACACAAACACACACTTCATTTGAGGAGATTGGTCTGGCTAAACTTCCAACTTCTCCTTTGAAAAGCAGCTGCAGGCAGGAACAAGAATGACCCCAAATAGCACTGCCGTTACTTTGTTCTAGATCATCTTTACTTCTCTGATCAGTGTAAATCAGTGCTTTAGCACCAGCATGCTTGCAAGTCTAACATGTACTAAGATGAGAGTGCATGTAAGGCTCACATTGCAATAAAAAGCAAATTTAGAAACAAGGTAACCTAGTATTTCAGATGTACTATTGCCATATAGAGTATTTTTGGTAGTACTTGCTAAGGTTTGTTTTTTTTCCTCCAAAACAAAAAAAAAAATTGAATTATTAGGAAAGAGATGAAAAGCTAGGTAAGATTTAAAAATACATCGAAAAATAGAGAGTTTTAAAGAATGAACTAATCACATATTCATAAAGGTCTGCATAAAAGCTGCCTAAGTACAATTATATAGAACACAAAGAAGAAAAAAGAATCATATCACAAATGAAGACTTACTGAAAATAGAATATACATTTTCACAGTATTTTGGTATCTATAAATAGCTAGCACTCTAACTATGCTACCTTAGATAAAAGAAAAAATCAGAGTTATGGAAGTCCATGCAGGTCAGACTTCTGCACTTTTCCCTTCAAGCAATATTATGTACAATTCCTCACTTTCTAAGATGTGGCAGTCATTATGAACTACAATAAATAACCAATCACAAAAATAAACAAATATAAGAAAAAAAGCTCAGCCTGAACCAAGTTTTTTGTTTGTTTTTTAAAAGGCCAAATACACATATTTCCCCAGTCCTAGACAGAACAGATGCACAAAAGACACCTATGCAGAAGCCTCCTGTAAGGGAAAAATAAAAAAGGTCTTTTAAGTGCATGTCACAATCCCAGCGTTTGTACTTTTCACAAGTTTAAGAAGTCCAAAGTAAATGGCGAAAAGCATGCTACTGATCCAACACTACATGTTAAAACAGATTAACGTTTTCTTTTAGATTTCCTTTTTTTGCATTAATATTTTGAAGTAAGACCACATATTTCTTCATTATGAAGACAAAGGTTGTAAGCTTAGTCTGCACAAAGAGCTGACCTATAATACAACCATCAAGATGATCCAGGCTTTCCTACAGTATTTTATTTTCCATTAATAGTTAGCCTGATGAAAAAAACTACTGAGTTTAAGGAAGATGTTTCATAATCTATGGAGTGACTCAAGTCAGGAGTGTATTAACAGACAACTTCTAAATAATATCTCCAAAAAATGCTAGTTAAAAAGTATTCACTGGAAGTACCTTGCTTGCAGGACCTGCTCCGAATCTCACGAAGAGATCCAAATAACTATCCCAATTGAGTAAAAATTCTGGGCTTCTGGCTGTAAAAAGGCTGTGCAAGCACTCTTGGCTTTGTGAGTAATCATCTGTTCTCTTTGTGGTGTTAAGTAACTTGTCCTGTTTCTTCTCTAGCCCTGCACTTTTATGTAACACATTTAGAAAGAAGTAGTCTTTTATATTCAAAAATACATTCCAACTCAAAAGGTGCATACTCTATTCTCAAAAAAAAAATCTAACAAAATTAATTTTCTGTTCAGCCAAAACTAATTTTACCCTCTTCCTAGACTCCCTTTCTAATTTAATCCAGTATAAAGTCCTCCTCCCCTTTGTGAGAGCTTACGAAAATCAGCTCTATATTCGTACACAAGGTTAACCTCATAACACTTAATGCTGAAGTAAAACTAAAATACCTCATTTCCACTGTATTTTTATCAGTTTCCATGAGCTCACAGAAATAATTTACCCTGAATTATGTATAGCATCTTTTTAGCGGGAAGGATGAAGTGACTGTCCCGGGTTAATGGAGCCTGCAGCTCCACTCCAATACCAACCTGATTGCGTGCCGCCTCCACCCCCACATTCTCCTGGTCTGCCTTCTGCCTTGCACGTGTTTCCTCCCTCCAACACCAATACATAGCTACTTCTCTACAACTGCTACTATATAAAAGCATTTTTCCATTACATCTCTTGACACATGGAAGCACACCAAATGGGTTAGAGTGCTTTCAGATTTTCTTTTTGTAAACCTCAACAAGGTTATTATAAATTACAACAGAAATATACTCCAAATCAAAGCATGCAGTCTATGCTTGCAGTGACAAGTTCTACTGCCATTTGAAGCCTGCATAGTTTGAAATTTCAGACTGAAGATCTCAAAAGACATCTGAGAAAGACAGGTCAACGTTTATAAAGGATGCTTTAATAAGCTTTACTCTGTAGAATGTAGAAGTTATTATGAAGATTTGCATAGAAAATACCTTGCCCCTTGAAGATCAATGCAAATTCAACTACAACGTTGTTTAAATTCATATTCCAGTAAATTTCTGAGTGAGTGGCAGATTGATGGCCACAGAAAATTAAGACAAGGATCAGATTTTAAGCAAATAAATAGGGCTTGTGAAAATAAGAAGTTCTTGAACTCATAAAGACACCTTTATTTTTATTCCAATGTCATCACAGAAAGTATTATCTCAGTTTAAACTACATTGATTTGGGGAATTAATGACACTACTGAGATGAACTCATTTCAAATTACCGCAACTGCACACATTAAAATCCAAATTGGAATGTATGCCTAAGGATCTATTATTCAGACTTTACTAATAAAAAGTGTCACCTGTTCAGTCATGTCTCAAAACAAGGATTCCTCACTGAATAACATATGGGGTTTAATTCTATTTGGCTCTGCATTGCCCTAAACCAGTTTGAGAAAGAACAATGCGTTGATAAAGGTAGAGTTACTGATTAACAGATTCTTATGCATGCTTTTACTCCAGCTCACTACAGTTTCATGTTGCTAAATTACTTGACTGGATCAAAGAAAAATGCAGTTTGTGTCACCTCCCTCTCTCTTTAAAAGCCAGCCGACAAAGTAAAATCAGAAATAATTTTTTTCCTCTTTGGTAGACAATTTTGGACAAAATGGATCCATTTTTCTCTCTGCCATGCAACTGCTAAGCCCTTTTCAGACTACCGAGTACAGACTACAAAAAAATAGAAGTAAAACACAGTGGGGTGTGGTGACAGGCTGCTGTAATTATTTTCAGCATTAGTGGTTTCAGAAATAAATAACTTAAAACGAGTACTGATAAATTATCAGCATCAACATTGTATGAAGTACAGTGAGCAGTAGGGAGAAAAAAGACAAAAGCTTTAACACAGACAATGTATTTACCACTGTTTGAATGGTAAATGCTTACCCTTTTTCCATCTTAAACAAAAAGTTCTTCAAGTGATGGCCTTGCACAGATTTATTTTTTATCAGGTAGACTGTTCATTCAGGAAATGAGTGGCCTCCAGCACTAAGCATGTCATTAGTGATGTTGGTAAACTAGAAACTAAACATACTCCTCTGCTTTGTGACAAAGCAGAAGCTAAGTTCTATGTCAAAACTACACATTATTACATGAATTTACTGAAGAAGGTAAAACAGAGGGGAGAAAGCCCCCAAACAAAACTACTCCTTCTCAAAAAGGCAAATTATTATCATTTTTATATTACTTTTATGTTATAATTATTATTATTTATATTTTATATTACTTTTACAATCCAAATGGATGTTGGTTTCCAATCTTATCTATAGATCAACTTAAATACAAAAATCTGAAAATATTTTTTTTCTTCCTTTCAGTTTTGCACTGTGTCTTCCAACCAAGAAGCCATAGTGCTAGAAGCAGAAGTCTATAGGTTAGGTATAAGTAAAGATAGCCAATCCATAATTCTGAATACATGTAGTGATGGACCACATCTTCATATGACTATAAGAAAAACACACACATGACTGCTCTTGCACTCAGAAGAGGGAACCAGCTCATTTTTTTTCCTCTGAAAAGATGTTATGAACAAAATCATCACACAACGGCGTTTTTACGTACCTTACAACATCAGGGCTCTTCTAAAGCCCTAGTGGTCAAACTTCATAGGACGAACAAAGCTTTTAAAAATTTTTTAGAATAACCACAATATTTAACATTTTAAAGCACCTCAAGACTATATAAACAGAAAACATTCAAAGTGTTTTGTTTAGCTCCAAGTTAACCACAGCATAGAAAGTGTAAGATGACTACACTTAATTGCTTACACACTTCATGAATCATTGAGCGAAGAAACCTTTATACATATATGCATGCATATACAGAAAAATCCATTTTCGATACATTATCAAATTTACAAAGATTATCACACTTCTATACTACCAACAGGTGAGAATATCTAAAAAAAAAAATCTTAGTTTTGGACCACATCTAAAGACTAATCAAAACAGTTTCTGATGTACTAATATGTGCATTTACATGCACAACTCCCATACATTTTTAAGACAGAGCTTCTACTACAGGAGTCTGAAAGTGAGGTAAACCTACTGATTTTAAATTTGACTCCAAGGTGAAGAAACTTATAACAAAATATAATTTAGTCAGAATATTGTAGTCTTTAGATTTATCTTTAATTATTGAGTTGGTTTTGGTGTGTTTTTTTTTTTCCATAAAAGAGAGCTAAGTAAAACTAATCAATGCTGCCTGTATATAGTTTAATTTCAGTTTACTGAAAAAAGTTTCTGAACTTTGTAGCTACGGAGGAAAAACAAAAACAACATGAAAGGACAGAGTAACAGTCACACCCTAGCTGTCACATCCATAAGACAGGAAAAAAGCTTTTCATAACAATATGATTTGTCATAATTTCTGTAATAAATTATAATTTTGAATGCTTGAAAAGAGAAACGCCTCCAAAAACCTGTGCTAAAAGTGTAAGGTTACAATATATAGAGGCCTATTAGTGTGATTATTCTTCAAAACAATAAAGCAAAGATGAAGGCTGTCATACCAACAGAAAGGGAACTCTTTGTTTCTAATATAACTTCAATATACTTATTTTACAACTTAATTTATTATTCTTTAGCAAGTCCTCACATCACATGAACTATTGTATCAGTAGAGCAGGTCGTATGCACTCAAACATGGTGACAGAAAAGATGTTACTTGTCTGAACTGTGAGCTGTACAAATCATAGAAGATGCAAGGCAACAGATGGAGTCAGAGGAACAAAGCTTTGAGACATTAGCAGAAGTCTCAATAACAATATCACCACGGTTAACTGATGGTACTAAGCATAACTAAAGAAATCTGTAGTTATTTTTGTGAGTACCCAGGCTTAAAAGTTCAAATGTCTTTATATCAGTAATAGAGAAAAACAACTAGGAAACTACCCATCCTTTAAAAAAAAAAAACCACACCTTGTAACTGAAGCAAAATGTCAGAATGGCTTGATTTACTACAAATCCACTCCACTAGTAATACCGGAACATCTGATACCCTGCAGACTTAAGACTCAGTAATAAACTAAGGAAACCATCAGCATTACTCTGAAAGAAAAAAGGGGCACCACACAGAACAGCTACCTCAATTTAGAGAATTCTCCCTCCTACTCTGGAAAATCCTACTCGGATTTCAATCCTTGAACACAGTTGCAGCAACTGTTGATTTTTGAGCAGTTCTGAGGACACTGCTGACTACAAAGGCTTCTGTTTCAAGGTTCCTGACTTGAGAAGCCACAGCGTCGACACTGATGCACCATCACGTATATAGACTGCTGCTAGTAACCATTTTATTTATGTATTTAAATGACATAAACCCATGTATGGAGCTTTCTTCCCTACCCTCTCAAGGAGGAAGTACAATCAACTCCCACAACAGGTTTCTAGTATTTGGACATACTTAATTTGTGAAGAGAAGGCAGGACAGAAGGAAAATCACTTTGTGCGTGTGTGGTTTAGTTTTACATTATGAGACAGTCCCTCTTTAATTGCTTTTCCCCCAGTCACTCTAATGAGTTTTGAGCAAGTATAGAAATTAAGTTTGTGTCAATCAACTCTAAATGAAAAGTATTAACAGTTTGCACCTCTAGACCTTCTGGAAGAGACTCTCAAAGCGATTAATGAAGCCTAATATTTGGATTCCTCCCCCTGCCATTGCCCACCCCAAGTTGTGAGTGGGGACTTACAAGGTATTATGGAACAAAGTTGTAGGTGATCTACCACTACAGGACAAGAAGTCTATGTCAAGCTGTAAGAAAGACTTCACATTACACCCTTCTGGTCTTCTACCTTAAAATGAAGATAATTGTTTCTGTCAGACTGCCATGAATTTAAAGCACCTGGTAGAACTGGCAGCACAGAAAGCACATTTGCCAGGTACACTAGGTAAGCATATTAAGAAGGATGATTTCAAATTACTTATCCTAATCCACAGTCTTTACCAACTGAGCACTTCAAGGTTGTTTCTCAAGAGGAGCTGACTGACAGGAGCTATTTAAAGAGCATTTGCTCTTGCAAGGCCATTTCTTATGTCATGGCCTAAAAAGTCACACTGTAACCAGCGCAAAGGCATAATAAACATAAGAAAGTGTACCAAAAAAAAAAGTGTAAAAATTCAAAGCGATTTGTTTGCAACATGTCTAAGAAAACAAACCACCCCTTAGGTTTCTGCTAAACATCTTTGTTCCTAATACAATTTCTTTTTGTCTAGAATAGGTAGCAATAGAAGTATTTCAGATTTTGTTTTAAGTAACATTCCCATTTATATTGAAAGTTATGTTGTATCATATTTCTATTTCAGATCTTTAAACAATAATTCCTAAAGTAAACTGTAAACACGTTTCCCACCCTGATATTGGTGCAGGTTTTGCACCCTTCCTTGTCTTATTTGTCAACATATTTTCAAATCCTTTGGTTCAAAAAAAATAAAAATCTAAGTTTCTCTCTCCAAAATACTCAAAGGAATAGATGATGCATAGCATTTTATTTTATTTTTAAGGCCAAAGAGAACAAGGTCTCATCATACCAAACCATTAAGAGAAAAAAACAAACTGGTGTAGTGCATACAAAAAAACCCCTAAGCATAAAGAAAGTAGATAAAGTACTGCATAAATGAACTAACAAATGGGAAACGGAAGCTTTACAGATAGATTTTATGATATTAGCAAAACAGAGGTAAATGTCAACCCAAACAGTAACACCACCAGTCAATGCTCATGATCACAAGAAATGTTCTAGTTACTGCAAATCATTTTGTAGCTTACATATATCTTTAAGAAGTCATTTGCAGGGAGAGATATTTGTTCTCTAGAGTCCTAATTAAGAGTTGTTTTATTACAGAGAAGTAATGAAAAATAGCACTAGAGGTCCATGTAGGTACTAATCTCCATTTCAATCAATAGATTTGAGTTTAAGCCAATATAAAATAAAGAAGGAAACCAGAAAATGATTGTTAGCAAGCTGAAAAGCAAAACCCCACAGTGGCAGAAAACAGTAAATATTCGTGCTATGAAGGATCCCAAGGACCTAAACTGCTATTTAAGGCCTCTCGGGCTGGATTTCATGTTTATTCTAGGCAAGAAAGCAGCTACCTTGCTTGCCTAAATCTAGGTAGACAAACAGATGTATCTTGCAAGATAAGGAGAGAACATGGAAATAAATTCACTGAAGAACTGGCACAGCTCTTTCCCTTGTCCCACAGGGTTCCCCCCTCAGTCAGAGCACAGGCAATGAACAAGAGAAAAGAAAAATATTTAAGGGAAAGGAACAGTTATGGTTGTCTACAGCTTTTCTTCAGGGACAGCATGGAAAATGAAGACAAAGGAAAATGAAGGGATGTAAAGACAGAACAGTTCTGTTGCGGTAAGTTCAACTATTATTTTCAGGAAATATGCGAGAGTCTTTATGTTGAGGGTAAACATTGTCCAGTAGGTAACAACAGTGGTTGCTTTATTCTCAGGGCAATATCAGAAGATTCCTATACTATCACAACTTCTATTAGTCCTTGTTTAGCAACTGAGAAAGTAGACTCAAATCTTAAGCCTTATTTTGTAGGGGGATAAATTGACAATAAAGAAATTTAGTCAGATACAGGGCTTTTATTTTGGATTTGTTTTTAAATACTTATATTAGAGAGGGCAAAGATCTAGGTCTCCAAATATTTTTCCACATACTTTTCTGGTTTTAATTAAGTTAATATTAGATGCTTATTGTATTTCAATATCACTACAATTACAAAACAAAAATACTTGAGTAGGAAGTGTTCAAGGCCAGGCTGGATGAGGCTTTGAGCAGCCTTGTGTAGTGGGAGGTGTCCCTGCCCAGGGTAGGGGGGTTGGAACTAGATGATCTTTAAGGTCCCTTCCAACCCAAACCATTCTGTGATTCTGTGTGACTAGAGGGTTTTTTTTCCTATTACTTCCAATATTAAAATTACTTCCACTATTTAATATTGGCACACACTGAATGCTTGGGGCTTTCTCTTTAAGCGTCATTTAAGTTCAGACAATCAAATGTGTATTATCTGGATCAACATCTTTGTGAAAGCTTAGCTGTGGTGGACAAAATCCTTAAAAAAGCATCATCTGTGCCCCTACCAAAAAAAAAGTGTGCAGAACAACTTGTAATTTTTGTGATTTCCCGAAGTCGTATGACACCTTCTGACAAGTACTGGCCGGTCTCAATATTAAATTCTCTATCTAAAACAGGAGTTGGGTTTAACAAACTACAGCTACATTAGGATTGCTGCTCCCTACCTACTTTGAAAGTAGAGGATTTAGACATAGCACAAGTGTCAAAACAATTGCTACATTTGCATTATTACTATTAAACAAACTGGCCTTCCAGAGTGTTCATTCCCTACAGCAGGATGTTTATCATTGTCATGCTCATTTTCAGCCAAGCATATGGAATTTTTCCCTTTCTAGGTTAAGTCTTCCATGCCAGATGGGCACATGAAGCCCCAGAGATTACTTGCAAAGCTGCACTGAAAACTGAAATACAGATCGGAGGAAAGAAGGCTCCCAATGGTTTCTGTTACAAGGGAACCAATTTACTGAAATGACAAAACTTTCCTATTCACATTTAGGTCTGCATACACCATTGATTGCCTATACTGCAATAAGCAACTGAGAAGGAAAATAGAATCATAGAATGGCTTAGGCTGGAAGGGACCTTAAAGATCATCTAGTTCCAAAATTAAACATCCAGAAACATGAAAAACAAGAATAATAACTTCCAGAATTTTTGTAGTGGTTTCATACACAGATACCTGTAAGAAGGATAGAGAACTGTTCAGTATGAAAAGCAAGAAAGATGGAAGAAAGCCACAATCAGTTTTTCGTGTTCAATGGGGCACAACTCCTACCAACAAGAATCTGCTTGCACGTATGGAGTACAAATGATACACTGACACAGATGTAATTAAATATTATTCCAGATCTTCAAAGAGAAATTCCAGGATACATTTGAGAACGTGTATTTCCACTCCTGATACAAAATATTTTAGAAGCGGTTTGTCTTTCCTTAAGGTGAGCAAAGCATTGAGAAAGCAGCATGATGCTTTGGTGTCTGTTTTCAGAACAAGAAGGTATGAAACATTTATGGAAGGACCTAGGGAAGCAGAGAGGCACTTGGAATGCCTTCTCCAGGTGTTGTGAAAGGAAGTTTCCACTCTTCCCCCATCCCCCAGGAAGCTACTCTTCCTCACCCTCAGCATTTGCTCAAAACTGAAAGTTAAAGAATTCATTTGTCACTGTATTTGCTTAACTAGATAGCATGCTGCAACATGCATTTTAAGTACACCAGATTGCAAGCATTCTGAATTTATACACTTTTCTTCTCCAACGTTTATTACAATCTTTTCACCTTTGATATATAGCGAACTATAACGTAGTTACTGAAACATTTGCAGTACTCAAGGATACGCGGTATTAATTGCTCAATCAACCTCCATTGACACACTGGATTTAACATGCCACATTGAATTACTGATCATTTTTCTAACCTTACCAAGTCGATCTGGGGCAGAGACATCTGCAGTTTAGTTGGCATATTTTTCAAACACCTGCTTTCTTACTATTGTAGTATCACTAGTTTGAACAGAAGTGCAACCATCATACCTTGTACATTTTGGTGCCTGACTACACACTTCAGAAATAATTATTTCATCAACTCTTCTTCACTCTTGGGAAAAAAAGATCTGCATTTTATTGGAAACAATAGTTTTACTAGTTTTACTAGTATACCATAAACTGAATTGATTTGTTCTGTACTGAAATTCTTTTTAAGAAAACCCACAAACATGGTATTTCTTGAGTGTTCTTCTAATACAAAGGAAGAGAATATATATCAGTACAGACATGCTTAAATCAAATGCCAACGTTGTCTTATTAATGTTCTCCATTTTTTTAATTAGAAAAATATATTTTTAAATATACTGTCATGGAAGAAGGGCAATAAAGATCCAATAACCTCCTTTAACTTAATAATACAAAACATTTAAAAATAAAAATTTAAGGTAATATTAAGCAAAAAATTCTATAATTTTCAAGTCTTTTGTTGTCAGAAAACAGAGATGGTCATTTACAGCATGCTCTCAGCCTCCTCCTCCCCCATGAGACTACCACAACTGCTATACAGAACTTGTTACACCACACTTCAGAATTGTGATTTTTACTATAAAGGATTATTTTGGAAAGAAGTTAGCAAACATGAATATGATAAAGATCATTAAGCATAAATAGCTTCAGTATTTTGTATAAAACTAAGAACAACATTCAAGATGAGTACATTGAACTGTAACTTGCCAGTTAAATGAGATCAACTATTGGATGTTCTTGTAGCAATAGTGCTTTGGAAGCAATGCAACAGTTGTATTTACAGCTTATGAACAAAAAGTATTGCTAAATCTTACTACTTCCCTGCTTCAATAGCAGCATGTGCCTCCTACCTCTATGATTTGTCCTTGCCTACCTCATTAACCCCTGCTCTTCACTAAGAAACAATGAAATATAAATCAACTGATTCGAGATTACTTCCTGACAACTAATAATTGAAATAAACACAGAGATATCTTTAGTAAATTCACTGTTACCCTAAAAAGTTTTGAAGGGTAGAAAATAGAGACAAAAGACAACCTAGCTGTGTAAAGCAAGGCTCACCATCTGACAAACTTGCAGAACAAACATTAAAATACTATTCTGAGTTGTAAATCAGTATAACCTGAACTAGGGCTCTTTTAAAAAGTTATTTCTGTCCCAAATAGGAATGACACTGATTTTATTTTCTTCTCTTACAGTACATCTTACAGACAGAAAAACAATGCGTATTACCTTTTGTACTAATTCTTTATAAAAGCATTTATGTTCCAACTTCAGCATTGTGATAAATACTGTGGATGTAAGATGATGTCAGATCATTTTATTTCCCCACCAAGCATTCTGTAGATGAGAAAATGAAAGACTTGTTCCTAAAATTACTTACCCATGAAGTTCAGATAGCTCTCTCCTCCAAGCGCATGAGTAATGAGACGAATCATTTTATGGAGCTGTATTCCCCGATCAATGACTGGTGTAAGAGGCGAGAGCACACTCATGTTTGTATACATCTCTGCATCCATCAGTCGAAACGCCAACGTCTTATCACCAACGAGTGCCTACAACAGTTAAAAAAGTGAATAAAAGCCTTGGGTGTACTAGAAGTGTTTCTAATATTTTTTTAAAGGAGGCACTCTATATCATAAGGGGAGGACTTGGAAGATTGGTGAGGAGTCAAGGACATGGCTTGGTGTGCACGATCTAGTCCCTCTTCAAAGAAAATATCCTGCCACTGATCACTAGATCACAGTGACCCTAGCTGCTAATTACTGCAACTTCGTATTGTGTGATGTGTAATCACATGGGCGTGATATATATCATCTGCTGCCAAAAAGAGAAAGTATGTAAACTGAGGCAGGAACATCCTTGAGCTGAGTCTCAGCTAGGCGCCAGACCCAACTGTCTGTTTTCCCCTTGCAACCCTCCACACGGTTACTGGGGCCCCTCATGCTGTTTGGAGTACAAGTATGTGATCAATAAACTAATAGCTGTCTAATCCCTGCTGCGGTCCTACATTTCACATGATGGGATAGCACGGCACAATTACTTCTGAGAACCTTTTTACCTACAGTTACCAAACGTTGATGCTAACAAGCCACAAGTAACCTAACATTTTGGAGTTTTTACAGAAAACACAGAAAATAAGAAAGCAAACGTATCAAGTAAAGTTCCTAGAATGTGTAAATAAAGGGCTATTAACAACACTCCTGATTTAGAGGTGCAGAGTGAATGACAAATTCATTTATACGCAATCAAGAATGTGATTGGTTTTCCTTGATTTCACATGAGAAAAACAAACTAGTAATTCTGTCTAAAAACAGTGACTGAAATACTAACTTGCTGGTTCTTACTGTTACTTGAGAAAGGCCACACAAGTGCTATCTAACAAGGATTATTCTAATATATTAGCACACAGGTAGTTGAAAGCATTTTGTAGCATTTGTATGTAAATAGCTAATTTTTGTTTGATTAGCCCCATTCTCATTTTATACTCTAGCATGAAAACTCACTAGATTCCAGAAAGACAGCTGAGTTGTAAACAGATCTAGCTGAAAAGCACCATCATTCTTTAGTTTTCCAGCTAACAATATAACAGCACATATAGATGATTCTCTCAAGTAAAAAATAATCTTCTTTTTTTAAAAAAAATTCCTATACAACAATGGCAAGACTAAAGACAGCTCTGAACAACTGCAAGTAACAACTCTTCTCTGCTCTCAGAATGTGGCATTTCCTAGTGTCATTTAGTGTCTCCTAATCTCTCCATTAGAAGAGAAGGTTAAGTGTTCCCTATTCATGTTCTCTATACCAGACATGATTCTATAAACTGTACCCCTTCCATGATCTTTTTCCTACTCTGACGAGTCTTAGTCTATTTAGTTTTCTTATGAAAACCAATCCACACCTGCTATTATTTTTACCAACTCTTACAGCATTTTTTCCAGCTATGCTGTATATCCTTTGAGATAACGAATCTGTCTCCAATATTCGAGGTGCACACAAACCATGAAAGGCTACAGTGGCATACTGATTTTGTTCTTTGCTGTTCATTCCATTCATAGTAATTCCAGTACTGTATCTGGTTTTTGGACAGCTATTAGCATGGAGTTGCTATATTTCACACACTTCTTATAACCATGAGGCCCTCTATTCTGACTGGTAATAGTCAGCTTGTAGCCTATTATAACATAAGAAACCAGAATTCTTTTTGTCCCCCAGGTGCATCACTTCAAGTACCTCCAGACTGAGTTTTATCTACACCCCCCATTTTGTTTCTCTATCCTACTTTTCACATATCATCCTGGTGTCCATCTGCAACTGTCATAGTTAGCTCTTTTTCTTTTTTTTTTTTAATTAAAAAAAATAGATCTTCTCAGGTATGAGATTCTAAAACTAAAATACATAGTGATATGGAAAACAACTCAATTGATAAAATCCAGCATGAAATAAAAGAACAGCGGATGCTTTCAGATGAAGAATCATCTTTCATAACAGCAAATAATCCCAGAATAATATGCCTTTCCAAGTAATACCCGAAGTTCTTTACCAGGATTGGGACTTTTCTCTCGTGCCTTAAGTGAGCACTGTGTAACAGTCTGAGATAATATAAAAGGAAGCTGATAAACTCGGAAATACCTTTTTAAAATAAAATATAGGTCTCATTTTGTAGACTGTTTCTGTAGGCTTTTATCACAGAAGGTATATGAACTAGAATGTCAACCACTATTATGCAGAGGAAAGAGTTGAAGATAGGTTACTTGAACCTTTTATTAGAAAATTTATTATTTTTTTAAAGTTCCTAATTTTAAAATTCTCAGCCAATGCATTTTCTGCTTCTTCAGAAATAACCATTAGAAAAGATTGTGGGAGCTGAGTGTTATCTGAACTCATCATTAGTTTTTCATTTTTCTGTATACAGAACCATTATAATTGCTGTGTTTTGAATCAAACTGTTAAAGAATATTTCATGTAGATTTCTAAAGAGATTTCAGAGAAGAAACATTTTCTTGGAGGAATGACAACAGTTGCGAACACTGATTCAGTGAACAAAGTTGCTAAATTGTGATATCGTTTATGCTTATCATAAGTAATGCTCCAGCTTACTTTATGGAAACCAGATTCTCAAAAGTTTGGATTATATGCCTTCCTATGTACTATGACAGGCAGGCAAAACAAGAAGCTGGGACTCACTTCTTAAAACAAAACAGAACTAAAAAGTAACAAACAGCCACCCACTCCAGGATTCCTTAACTAAAAAGAAGGATCAAAACCAAGACGACCACAAGAAAACCCAAACAAAAAAAATAAGCAGTAGTCCAGACCTACCTACCTCTGAAATTATTGCCTGTCCTTCTCAACTCTTGTCTCAATTTTTAAAAAGCAAAACCCACTAAGCCTCTAAACCTCATCTTGTACTTGCTTACATATAAACAAATAGATAGAATACCTGATCATGGCTCTCTGCATATGCAATGTACTTTTCTTCATGCCGTCTGTTTGTTAATGTATGCACAATATTGCCCATATTCCAGTCTTCATCTTTCAGCTCCTTAATTATCTGCAGAAATAAAGAAAAGATCATTGAAAAATTATTTCTGTTTTAGCTAAAAGCATATTACTACCTTTCTTCATTATCTTGGCACAGAAATTTCCAAGAAATTATGAACTCTATTACTTTAACTTCTCCTATTCCCAGCTTTGGAGCAACGAGCTTCCTCTGATAATCTGAAAACATTTCTTTCTTTCGAATTCCACTACTTAAACATAATAACTAGGAAGTTCCGTTTCTCCTGTACTTCCACATATAAGCATGGACCACTGGACATGTGAATCCTCTGCTGCAGTGGGCAATGCAATTGCTAGGAGCTCCAAGAGAACACTGCAGCAAAAGCTGAGAAAAAAAATAAATATGTGGGCACACACACCTACCTACACATGGTATTGAAAGAAGTCCTGTATTTCAAGTAACCCTGGCATACAGCAGCTACCAACTACAGTTGAAGCACTGGGCTGTGTGGTAGAGAAGGGATCACTGCAAGACAGCACTATGGTATTGCCATGGAGTACACAATAACATGAGAAGGTGCTCAGCGCAGATACTTGCACGTTCCCTGATCTGTGAATTCCCGGGCAGTTCCAAAACATGATCGCCAAAGCTTTGGAATACACAAGCTTTACATAATTTTTGTCACACTAGCTCCTGATTTTTTAGGAATTTAAATTAAGCCACATTAACAGGAATTTTCTGCCTCATGTGACACTTTCTTCCCTCTTCTAAACCTAGCCCCTTTTCTTTTTTCTGTAGAGCTTTATAGACCTCCAGTGATCACTACAACTTAAATACTAACACATAAATATATAGACATAAAAATAAAGGCGATTAAAAGGCAGTGACATCAAGATGGCTAATATGATTCTGTAAAATGTAACATTCTGATTGTAAGTGGCCATATACTCCTAAACAGCTTTTTTTTTCCCCCCTCCTTTTTAGTAACTATAAATTCTGTCCCTGAAAACGTTCAGCTCCCTATGCAGCATCATATTATGTAGTAGATCCATCTTTAATGTGAACTAGTACAGTCTCTGTTATGACAATCAACTAATCTCACCTACTTTTATAGATACCTCAGAATTACTTCATGGAACCCTGGAGATCCTTCAGGTCTACAACTGCTTTTAGGAAGTTGCCTAGAAAACTTGTTATTAATAGGTACATACTTAAAAGCTGGAGAGAAGTGACAGCAAGCAGTCTCAAGTTTAATGATGCTCTCCCTGTTGGAAAAGCTAGCATGTTTCTCTTCTGAATGAAAAGGAGGTTTGAAAACCATTTTTCAATCTGCCCTCCACCTGCTAGTTACAAAAGTGAAAGATGCTGAAGATAATTTGTTTTTTATTTTAAGCTACTTACTACATTTATTGAAACATTAATGCTCATATAAAACATTTATTGTTTTCAGATCATCATGATATCCTGAGGGATTTGGATGCAATCTTCTGTCTAACTGAAAAATATTCTCTAAAACATCAGTAGAAGCCTTTTGAGATCATTTAGCATTTTATTCCTTTTCTTGTGATTCCCTGTGTTAAGGAAAAGGTGATTTAAATCCTTATCGTAGTCAATGTTTATTAGTGTATCATTGCTCTTGAAGGGCATTTACAGATTTTTCTTGTTTTTGTAACCCCACTGTACTGATTGCTGGTGTTTGTGTAATTCACATTCACTTTCATTAAATTTTCATCTCTATGTTCAACACCAATTACTACACTCAATTTCAGGAGGGCTCATTGCATGGTTTTGGTTTGTTTTTTTTTCTTTTAGTATTCATATGCACATGGTATCTGACAGCTCTCATTTCAGCCACTAATACCTGTGCTGACGCCTGTCAATTTAATTGACCAGGACATTAACAGAAGAGAGACTAAAATTTGTCAATAGGATTCAGAAGTGTTTTTGCATATGCACAGACAGAGAAACATTCCACTTCGAAGAGCAGAACATATTTTTTGAAAAGTTCTCACCTGTATCCACTTATCTGGAATAGCCATGGCTAGTCGATAATCAAAACCCCCTCCTCCCTCTGCAACAGGACGACAAAGGGCTGGCATTCCAGAAACATCCTTAAATAAAAAAACCCCACAATGTAATTTACGCAGAATTGCAATCATTAGTTCAGATTTTGTACCATACAGAAATCCTTCTAGAAAACACTATGTAAACCATAAGCAGCTTCACAGACTGACCTGGGTAAGGGAGGGGAAAAAAATAAAAAAAAAAATCAGTGATCATACAGATTTGCTGTTTGAATGCAAAAGTTACAGGGAAAAGCATTATAACTTTTCTCATCAAATACTACAAAGTATTTTAATAGAGTAGATATTTGAGGGGGAAGAAATAACTAGCTCTCTTGAGCTCCAAGTAATCAATAGAAAGTAGTCAACGAAAGACAAATTAAACCTTCATTTTGTTTATTGATATTTTTGCATAAAGAATGGCATAAAAATAAAAGACCAAATATAAAGCACAGTAAGGAAGACAAATACAATCTCTGCTCTTTTCCTAAATGCACCAAACCAAAACTATTGATCCAGTTAGCCCTGAAAAGTGACATGCTTACTGAATAATTTTCTGGTTTCATATTGACGGAGGCTGATCATTCTTAAATTCGCAATTCAAAGCCCTTAAAATAAATATTTATTCCACCATTTTATTAGGCATTTATGTCACACAGCATTCTTTTTCTAAAGTTATCTTATCTGTATAGAAAATGCAAATCTCCAATAACTGCAAAATATCTATCAGTACTCAATTTTATTAACTTACATCAGTGAGAAGCCATTCCACCACAATGGTTATAGATTCACATACACCTCTTGCATCTACACAAGAGAATTTATGGAATTAAATTCTGACTAGAACCAGGAATTAATTAGGAAGGTCGTTCTGGTTTTCTGGATTCAATCCAGTTTTCAATCCAATTGCTGCACTAGACTAGCAAAAAAAAAGATATTTGAAATTGAAGATACACAAACATACAAATCTCCCCCACATACTGACATAAATGAGGAAGCCGACCACATCATCATGAAGCTCCTGGAAGGCATCCTGGGGGGTGGAAGGCAGGGCTGCCATCCAAAGGGACACTGACTGGCAGGAGGAATCAATCAACAGTACACTTGGGAATTGCCCTTGCTGAACTTCCTAAGTCCTGTCCCCGGAACAGACTAACGCCTGCATCCATCCAGGCTGCGGACTAGCTCTGCTGGGAAGGCCCTGGGGCTCTGGGCCAGCAGCAAGCTGAGCATGAGCCAGCAGCCTGTCCCGGCAGCAGGGATGGCCAGCAGCATCCCGGGCTGTACAAACAGCAAAGCCAGGAGATCAAAGGAGGGGATTATCTCCCTTTACTCAGCAGTCATTAGATCACACAGCAAAATGCATCCACATTCCACATGCTGTAAATACCAAATAATGAAGTGGAAATTCTTTCCAAACTTTTAGATGTTATAAAAGGAGGTTCAATAGCTCCCTTAAATCAGTCAGAAAGGATAAAAGCAGACTAAAGCTCTCCCCGTTACGCAGGACAAGATGATCTGATAACAAAAGCCTTTCTCTGTGATGCTATAACGCCTACCTGGACAAGGTCTGAGTCTTTGAAAGCCAAATTTTTGGGAAGTAAAATTCCAAATTTAATAATTATTTATATCTATATCTACAGATTTTTACCTGAACGCCAAAAAAAATATTCAGTGTTAGTTTGTTCAGTGTGTTTTCCACCGAATGTAAACAGCCAATGCATAAGCACTTGTTCAGACTTTAGTTTGAAATGAACTGCATATTAAAAGTCACAGAAGTAGGGTTTTTTAAGTTTTTTTTTTTATATACTTCAGGCATGATGTAATTTTACTTAACATTTTTTTCTTCTCATTATACAAAACTTTAATCACAGCTTTATTTACAAGACCAACATGAAAAATAAGGATATGGTCAGTACTATCTAAAACTTCAAAATTATTAAGACAGTGAATATACACAATATTAAAAAGCTGCAAAAATTATCAGTTAAATAATTAAGGAATATATACTTAGTTATGGCTAGACAAAACCATTTTTCTCATGTGGCATTAATTCCATCACCATTATAGGCAACCAGAAATTCTTCATTGCCTTTTGTAATTTTCAATTATGTCAATAGTTTCTCCTGAAATTCTCCTTTAACCATGCAGCACATTGATCAATTCTGTATTTTGTGCAGTGACTCCACCAGGCAGAAAAATGATGCATTGAAACAGAAGCAGTTTTGAACTCAAGCATGAGAAACTGAAGACGCATCTTACTAAGAAAAAGGGCTCAGCCCAGGTAATACAAGCAGACAGAACTCAGAATTTCATTGGTAGGAATGCTTATAATCTAAGACTATCTAGAAAATTAACAAACTTCACTTCAAATAAGCCTACAGCTCAATGAAACCATCTCAACTTTACTAATAATTGCTCATCAGATACTGTTTTTGATAGCTCATCATTAAGCTTTTATCAGTGGCTGCCTATAATACAAAACTTTACCGTAAGTAAGAAATGAAATAAAGCAGTATTTTGTTTTCTGAAGATAAATAGGGTACTCTTAAGCAATACAAAAAGTTTTATTAAAGATCTGTATAGTCCCTAATGATATCAGATAGATGCAACTTTCTTTCAAACAAAAAGAATTATTTAAACAACAGAAAAATCCTCAAGGTTTTTTTTGTTTTTAAGATAAAGATAAAATATCAGGAAAACGTACCTATTCATAGAATTTTAGTGCTCTGGTTTTCTACACTATTAAAAATTCCATGTGCCAACAATAATGTTTTTCAGCAGAAAAGTTTAATTGATCTCAATCAACTCAAGTAATATAGTCTATTTACTCCCTCAGAAACCTGGAGAAACTTAATACTAAATTTAAATTAGCATATGCATGAAACATTTATAGATTTATCACATTTATTTTGGAGAGGAATTTACAATTACGCCAATATTATTCAAAATATGCAAAACCACACTAGGGCTGTTAATCTTTAGTACCATGAATCACTAGTGACAAATGTCTATCATGCAAAAGCAATAGACTAATAAAAACAGATCTCATTACAGGTTCAAGAAGACGAAGCAGAAAAAAAAAGAAAACTCACATTAATTAATGACCCATTAATGCAGAGAAAATTCCCAAAGTACATATTCCAGTTGTTTTTCCCCACAAGGCAAAGTCTGTCCACTAATTAATATTTCTCAGCTCCTGTCGCTGCTTGAGTACCCTAAGTGTGACTTGATAATTAACAGGAAATTCACATCCCAAAGCAAACTGATCAATATTAATGTTATTGAGGTGATCTTACCTCTGCTATAGTTATGCATTCCGGATGCAAGAAATTAATCATGTGGTTGGCCAGCATTAGATAACACAAAGCATCTTCATCCACATGTAGGCCAAAATATTCATTGTAATCTCCACTGAATCCTGTGCCTAATAAAACAGGAAGTTTTAAAGGACACATCACTTAAAAAAAACACAACAATTTTATAAATACCAAGTTTATTCATAATTTCTATCCATATAGCAGCACAACAAGATATTAGCAAATCTGGAGTTTTTGGCATATTCAGTGAACTTTTACAGCACTATTTACACAGCAACAGAGCTAGGACAGGATTGCTCAGATTACGGATGATTAAATTACTCACCAATCCCATGATGGTGATACAACATAGATGTAACACCATCAAATCGGAAGCCATCAAAGCCATAGTCTGCGATCCACATTCTCAAATTAGACAGAAGGAATCTCAAAACTTCCCAGCTGAAATAACATTAATATATTTTATAAGCTTTAGAAACCTTGCTATCAACTGGAGTTCCTTATACCATGTTCCCCACTTACATATATGGCACTTTTATTGGACATTTTACCATCTTAGTGACTTCCCTGTTTTTCATCAGTCTTTTTTTAAGAAGCTTGTCTTCTTTAAATCTTTGGTTTTTACTGCACATAATTTTAAGATTGGAGATAGGAGTTTAAGAAAAATTATCAACTATCTATATAGACATCTAAATAAGTCAGTGCTTGAACACATATATTACATTTTAGTACCCATACTTGCCACTGTGCTTTTCCTTTGCCTCTCAAAAGAGGTTTATACTCTGTGGGAAAAGATCTTACAGAAATGGAAAGAAAATGATAATAGATAAGATTTCACCCCCAAGGTTTTATTGATTTACAACAATTTCTAGGCATAGTAAAAACTGAAAAGATGTCATCCCCCGCCCCCCCACTCCCAATTATTTACCAATAGATTACCAAATCACCCTACTGTGTTGAAAATCTACACATTTAAAGCAACTTACGGAAATTGAGGTGACTTTTTTTGAAATTTAGAACAGGAATGGGGTATAACACACAAAGTATGGACATGAAATCAAAAATATAAAAGAGGTTCCAAAGTGCATAAGGATGTGGAGATATTTGTGAACAAAATTCCTGTCAAAGAACACAATAGCCTCAGGAACAGTTTTCCCACTGTTCATCACCTCCTCTCCCAGGACACTGACCTCAGTAGCTTCAAAGACCCCTATATCTTGTTTCTACTGTTCACCCTCCATGCCACTACCCTCTCTGCCACCCTTGGCACAGGCTGCCTCAGACGCACCTCCTGCAAGCTACGGCTCCAAAGAGCTCACCCATCTCAGTCAGCCCCACATGAGGTAGTGAAACTTTTTTGCCCCCATCCTCAACACCTGCCAATGACATCAATTCTCTCTAATCAATTTCCCAACATAGCACAGAGCACATCAGTTAGCATCGCTGTTACAGTTTACCTATGCATGTAGTTGGCACCAGGCAATGAAGGAGACCCTTTCTAGATTTCACTTTACTTAACAGATGTCGGAGGCAGCAGACTCATGAAGCAATTATGACACAAGGAATAAGCTACATTTTGACAAAACAAATGTCCCCACATTTCTTCCTCCAAAAAACTTCCTTGTATGAAGGATGCTTTAAATCTGGAGTTAGTGGTATTATATGAAAGGATGGGGAGGCTGCGGACACACTATAAAGCTGGTAAAATCCCGACTTCACCAAATAGACAGTTCTTATTTACTTCAACAGGATTATAGCATTTCTCCACTCTGCATTTACTGCACACAGACACACACCTGTGCATACGAAGACGGAAATATTACCAAATCAAAACCTCCAAATTTAGGAAATGCACATCAATGTATTGCCTCAGTTCAGTATCTTTTTTGGTCATGCATTACATGACTTTGTTTTGTTCCATCCCCATGTCCTCCCCCTCCTACCACAAATCATCCAATTCACAAGATAACACTATACTAGGAAGATCCTCAGGAGCTTGTCTACAGAACCTTTTATATATTTATTATTTCTTAGGTGAGATGATTTGCAATGAATGGACAATAGAGAGAATGCTCTGATATTGAAAGGAACAGAAAGATACGAAAAGTCCTGTGAACTGCCAAGCTGGTCACATAAAAATACAACTTTGTGCAAATGCTTGCTGTATCTTTTTCTGACCCAGCATCAAATTTGCAAAAAGCTAAGCAAAGTCAAAGCAGTAGATGTACTGCAGTAAAAATACTATCTCACACAAGATTAAGATAATGCATGTACAAAGAGCAGATTAATTGCTACAAGCACCAGCCAAATTTAAGTTACTTCTCCTCGTTACAGACTGCTTGACTTTATAACCTTAAAGTTCTTAAGATGGTAAAGAGGTTTTGTACATTTGTAAAACATACCCAGAAGTCTCAAAACAGATAACAAATGAATTTTTTTCCACCACTGTTGGCAGTGAAGATTGCTCTTTGGAAAAAGATGGAGAACTGGTATGAAAATAAATTGTAATGACTTTCACATGAAAAAGTGACTACAAATAAGAACAAACAAGATGAATTTGTTGAACCAAAAGATTAGTTAACAAATTGATGAGATCAAAAACCTGAGTAGGATCAGCAGATGTTTTCCAACCATCTGATTGCACATGGGAGAGAAGATTGTAAATAAAAAAAATAAACAAACTTATTAACTCTGATTCTAGTCTAAACTTGGAAAAAATCAATTTTAGGATAATTTCTAGGAATGATGTTAAATAGTAGCAACCATACTCACTTTTAGAGAGATAACTACACAGCTCCAAAGCAGAAGCCAGAGCAACAGGTTTGGTTTGTGGTTTTTTTTTTTTGAAACATGCAAATAGCACAAACCATACAGACATTAATGATTTCATCCAAGTCAATTTGTTTATGGGAGCAGCAGTATTAGAAACCGAAGTTGACAGAAGTAACAAATAACTTTGCAGAATGTCAGTAGAGACCAAAATCACAGCATAATTGAAATACATCCACCATATAAGCAATAACTCAGAAACATTTCTAAAAGAAGTCCATTCTCGCAGTTTTACAGGATAGCATTCATTAGGAATGTAGTTTCTTTTGGGCAAAAGCCATATCTTAAATTATATCCTAACAGTTTCTCACACTTTTGCATACCATAAAATTGAGAAAGTTCTTTCATTGCATGCATGATCTAAGAGGAAAATACATGCTGTATCATTAAGGAACAGACTGATTTACACTATAAGAAATTTAA
The DNA here is from genome assembly GCA_013396915.1 of Stercorarius parasiticus. Classification (NCBI taxonomy): domain Eukaryota; kingdom Metazoa; phylum Chordata; class Aves; order Charadriiformes; family Stercorariidae; genus Stercorarius; species Stercorarius parasiticus. The sequence goes on along the minus strand of VWZL01001505.1, from coordinate 161,335 downwards.
ATAATTCATAATTCACTCAGACATCATTCAAAACAAAGAAGGTGTTTGCAGAGAAGTCTTGCTGGTTCCCCCCCCCCAGCTTAGGGCCAATAGGGCCAACATTAAAAACAGATTTCTCAGTTGTAGTGAAATGAGCATATGTAGCTAGATGACCTGGTTTCACAAGGTGATGAGAAGTTTAACAGCTTTCCTCTACTAGGTCAGCAGAAAACCTGTGAAATTGCTTACAAGTCACACTCATTATTTACTTTTTTTCCTGCTGCACTAATATAAAAAGCATAATAATGATTCACCATAAGAATTCGAATTCCAATCCATGATGAACATGAAATATTTAGATGTGAGCTAGTAATGCATTTGAACCAGTTAATTTTGTCACTATGGACAAAAAAAATAATATTGGCTGTACCTAAAACAGTTCAAAACTGCAATTCCTGAACCACATTGATGTTGACACTCAGAAACTGCATTTATTATTATGTATTACAGAAAATATGTGGAACTGCTGACCTTATAAAAATCTAGACTTTTACGATTATTTAACTGTTTTCAATTCTTACTGTTTAATTAACTTAACACATAATAGCACTGACTTGCTGAAATACTACTTTTCCCCCAAACATTGAACAGCTGATTGGCTTAAATTCCACCAATGGATTGCTAAACATAACAGAGAAATTGCCACTCAGTCTGATAACTTTCAGTAAGCTTGATGGAGTTATTTTACGAACTAAACATGCACAGTATATCCAGATATGATACAGAGATGTTTCCCTCCCCTTGCCCCTCCCCCGCCCCTGCTGTTAACCAGTATACACCAATCTGTTTGATCAGAGTGATACAAAAGGGTAACCACTGTTATTCTAATTGGGAAACAACAACAAAAAGAATACACTCTCTGTATTTCAACCACCTTCATTTACATGGAGAAGTGATACCTCCCTGGCCTGATTGGCCAATCCTGCCAAAACCACAACACCTCTATGTAATATCATTGTTGCCAAGACCCCAGGTCACCTCTAGCCACAAGGGACTGAAGTTGAAGCAGCACAACAGGTGCCCACTTTTTAGCCAAGGCACAATCCTGACACACTGCTAGACTGCTTTCAATACCTGTACTCCTAATTAAACTGCCTGCCATTCTATGGGAACATACACATCGCTTTCATTCAACAGAACGTGATACACTCGTTAACAAATCAAAAGAGCATTTGCTCCATAATTCAAGCTGCATTATGCCTCCGAAATGAACTGTGCAGACAACAAACACAAAAGAGTCATCCTCCTGGGGCATACAATAATCTGTGAGCAGAAGGGGTCAGCAGCAACGTGTCACTTCCCTTGTATCAATCCCAAAAAGAGACAGAGAAGCAATGAATTAGCTTTTTTCCCCCCACAGTAACAACGACAGAGGCACTGATGTAGAGTGCTACTTTTTCTAGACTTCAGATTTCTGAGGGTGCATTGCATGACTGCATGACTGTACAGCCAGTGAAGCAGCAAGCTGTTCTATTTCAGCAATATTAATCTTACTCACATTTCAAAGTTAACATTTGGACACAAAATAACTTTTAAGGAAAAAGCTTATTCTGAAAACAAGTAATACTAATTGACAGTAGTGGCATAGATATCAACAGGTGAAAAGTTAAAGTAGACTAAAGCTTTCAGTTTAACATGCTCTGAAATTTTAATATTATTTTAAAATAAACAGAAGACAACTGACAAAAAAACTTGAGGAGAGAGTCCTCTCCACACTCCAACTTTCAGTTGCAGGAGAATTTAGCTAGTAGAAGTTTGCAGAACAGCTGCAACATTCTTGCAGTATTCTTGAAATATTCTCCATAGTGCCAAAGTATTTTGTGTATTATTAAAATAAATTAATATGATGAAATTGATTTTTTTTTTTTAATGCCCCCACCATAAGCAACCAACCCAGAAGACAATCAGTGTCGTCATGATCCCTTTGGTCACGCAGTTCAAGCTGTTGCACTGTGAAAGTGACCTGGGGGCCAAGAGAAAACCTACAGATTAGATGCATGAATTGTAAGGTCTCCCCTTGTCCATCACAATCTTGTACATGGATGAGGCTTGAAATTAACACTTTCAATAGCAGTACTCACACAAAGCTTGGAAACGTGTTACCCATACTGCATGGATCATAACCGCACCTTCCTGGGCAAGTTAATGGGCATAGTTCCCAATTCTTCAAGTCTCCCACTGATACTGGCTCAAGACTTCCTTAACAGGGAGCTTGGACCATTAAAGAACATTTATCTATATCTCTTTCAGCCATATCAATGATATAGAGTGACACTTTTTCCCCCCAACGCCTCTGAGTTTAATAAATCTTAGCTTTAGGTCTATCTGCCTGAGCTTTTCCCTCAAATTTATCAAATATCTTAATTACTACCCCACTGCCTTCTCCTTCCCCACTTACTGCTTACGAACAATTCTTTATCGCTTTACCTCTGTTCTCTGCATTGTGAGGTTTTGTTTGTTTTAAAGAGAAATGGATCCATACCATGACCTATTTCACTTGACTAGATTATGTTTGCTTTGCTACCTGTACAGAATTCATAACACTGAAAGTAGACAATTTATATACTGAGATACAGCAAAGATGTTGACAGTGCCAAACAAAAGACTTGTAACCTTGATCTTTTGTCTGCAAAGCAGCTTTGATCTTTTAAATGACATTTCAAATAAAAAAGGATTAAATAACACAAGTAATGGTACATTACAGATATCCGAGTCTTATCTTTCCTTAAGGTCCAGTATGACACCGAAAACATTACAAAAGTTTCAATCGCCTATTAGATAGCTCAGTCTACAAATTTCATGGCCAAACCTCCTTACAGCTAATAAAGTCCTCACTTAGGAAGCCTTGATTGACATTGTAAGTTCTCAGGACCCAACCATGGAACAAAGAGGACCCAGAACTGAAGAAGAATGCACACAGGTCACTGCAAGTGGATGAAAGGTTTTAACAAGCCATAATTGCTATGCAATAAAATCTTTAAAGTTATTTGCCTGCTCGGGTTCATGCATGAGTGAACAGTACTCTGACATCAGTAAAGGAAGAAATACCTACATTAAGGACACATGAAAGAATCTGAATATGTAATTCAATAAAGAACAACACTACACATCTGGAATCAGAAAGGACAAGCAAAGCTTAGTACTAAAAGGCATTTGAAAGCATACCAAATCTTAACCTCAGGAGGTACAGCATCCCTCTGAAGCAACACTAGATTACCTGATTTGCCAAACATTAACCCATTTGTGTCTGGTCCTAGATAATCACCCTCCTACTGAATCTCAGAGGTCTGCACCAGAACACAGCAGGTGTCCTAAACTGGTCTGAAGTACACAGTCTACCTTAAAGCCAAAAGGGGATGCAGTCCTTATTACAAAAGTGAAACACCAGATCAGTAATCAGGATGGGGTCTCAGTATGACCTTGTGACTGTGAAAAACTTTAGTATGTTTCCTATATTCACAGCCAATACTGTGGCCCTCGGGAATATTTTGCTACGTGAAGAGACAATGAGAAAAGCTAACCAGCCCTAAAGGACTTAAAGCAAAGACCTACAGGAAGACATGTCATTGCTAATTTATCTTGACACAATAAGGTGACACAACGTCACACAAAGTGGACGTGACCTGTTAACAGTCCCTCTCAGTCTGTTTCTGGTCAGGTATTTGACTATCAATCCCAACATCAAGTCTACCAGCTGTGAGAAGAGCAGTGGTGACAGCAAAACACAGCACTTGTTCAGATCAATGTCTATGAAACCTTCAGACATGTAGTGATTGGCATCACTTAGCCAGATAGCAATTTCCACTGGGAAGTACAGATCCCCCTGCACAGAACCACAAAAGGTCAGGGCTTTTTGCTTTGCTTTTGTTTTCAACAAAAAGGGTGCTTAAAGCTAGTAATGGTCACTGATACCAGTTTTCCCAGTAGGAGTTGAACTTCTGATGAACTGCTTAAGCAGCTTTCCCTACTAGATCAATTGCCATTACGCAGTTGACTCCTGGAAGAGTAAAGCTTCCAAATGGCTTGAGATTAGGGTAAACAATCTCACAGTTTTCAAAGAAATAAGAAAATAGACAGAAGGTAGATGCAAACATGACCACATGTAGGTTTGCCAGTCATGTCTTTAAGGAAGTCAAGATTCTACCTATCCATATTCCAGGATGGTATTAGGTCATCTTGAACACAACAGTTCTCAGGCACGTACTTCTCAACTACTAAATGCCTCTCACTCATAGAAAGAATCATATCAAGTTAAGATGAAAGACAGATGGCCATGGGAATGAAAGACACCACAGACACTTGCTTTCAGCTGTTTTGAGTATTTTTACAGAAGGATACAGATCTTTGGATAGGAAAAAAGTGCTTTCCATATTTTTACAGGACATTATTCCATTAAGTTGGATTGTATAAGAAGTAAAAATGCTAAAAATAAACCCCAATAGATGACTAGTACCTCACTGTTGTGAGCAATAAGAAATAAGAGGCAGATGAGAACCTCCGTTATTTAGAAATCTGTGCTGGAGAAACAGTGGAATCTTTCATTTGTAAGATTAAATGAAAAGCAAACATGTAACCTGAGCACATCTAAATCCAGAAGAAGGTTTTAGTCTTAGCCACAGAAATTGAGGATTTATGCAATCATAATTAGAAAGCCAATTATACTACATTACAAGACTATATCAAGTCACAGAAAGACCAAAAAGTTCCCCATAACAGTTAAAAATAATGGATACTTTTATCAATACTTGCTGCAGATGACATCTTTGCTTAAGTGTTAACATCCCATTCCCTGAATCAAAATGGAAAAGCTCAGAAGCATTTCAGAATTTCAAGGCCAGCCTTCAGGAAAACGGTGCTTAATTGTTTAAGTAGTATTACAAAAAAGTCATGAGAAGTCAAAGTGAAGGAAGGATTATTTTCAAATTTGGAAGCGTTTGTTCAGTGAAGATCTGAAGTCCTCTCACAAACTAAATCTTACCAGTTTCTATCAGGCAATATAAAAGTTAATACTGGTAAATTAACTGCATACAGGATTGCACAATTATTTCTGTACTACCTTCTTCATAGGCAAAACTCCAATTCTGTAGAAGCCACTGACAAATATATATGTATACTTTTCTATTGAAAAATTCTAATACACAGAACACTGGCTATTATATAATGGTTTTTGTAACATCCATTGATATTCTGAGAATGAAAAGTGAATAAATATACAATACTACGTACTAAGGAATCAAAACAGTTTTCTAAGTTTAATTAAAAATATTTCATCTATCACTTTTCATTTTTTTCTTTTAAGAGTAAACAAGAACAGCAGCTTTGAAGATGCAGAGGATTTTCCATTTTAGTTAAAATCGGAATTCTAGAGTGCCATACCATACAGTACCCCTTCTATAAGCATTAATCCTGGTCCCCCTGAGCCCAGTGTTATGCAGGGAGAAAGCACTTTCATTCGCTATGCTGTAAGTAACATAGTAGCAATATGCATTTATTAGATTTGATTCCTATTCAGTAATTACTTAGGAAAATGATTTCTTAGAAATAGGCACATCCTTTATTCAAGTACCATCAGTAGTTCTGAAGTCCATAAGAAATTCCCTCCCCCCACCGCCCACCTCAAAATTCTCCTTCATCTGTTGGCACAAAGCAGCATTATACAGTACTTCAGGAGCTACTGGCACAGATGATACAATACACAGTTAAATTAGGGCGACTGAACACGTGCTAAGTAAACAGTGATGGACAGCCTAACATTTTGCCTAGGAAAAAAAAGATGATAGAGGGTAACTACACCAAATGCTAACTGTCTGCCCATCTAATTCCAAATCAGAAAAGCTATACCCACTGTACACACAGACATGTGCACACGCCAAGAATTAGTTACAGCTATCTGAAAACTGCTAAGAAGCTTGGACACACAAAAAGACAAATTTTCTTTGGCAAGTATCAGACCTAGACTCAACATAGCAAAAAGCAAGATTCTGATGCATGGGTCAGGAAATCGTTTTCTACTCTGAATTTACACATTTTCCAAGTGTTTAGAAGCTCGCTCAATGCTTTGGCAAGATCCATCATTTTCATTTAGCGGGTTAATTCTACATTCACTATCTCTATTGTATTTTGCCAGTGAATTACATTTGTTTATGAATATATTCACATGACTTTACTGAAATGCCATTTGCACAAAAAGACAAATTTTCTCCTCAAAGGAACTATGGACTATATATAGGTTTATTATATATACTAAGCTACACAGTGTCCTAGACTTAAAATTTTCAGGATAGTCCTATCTACACCTGATAAAAGTAAACTAAATAATGTCAAATAAAGCGTTCAGTTAAAAATGGAAGCAATAACTCAAGTATTACTCAGTAAAGGTTATGTCCTGCAAAATGTGCGTATAAGAACAGCCTTGGAAGCAAAGCAGATACGTACCTATTGTAATGAAATTTAATATTCTTGATGCTTTTTGCTCAGAGGGCTTCCTTAAGTAAATAGAAGGGGGGTGGGGGGCAGGATACTGAAGACAGTTACCTGCAGTTTTAACAGAGCCTCCAGGACACATACATTTTAAAATAGAGAATGTCTCAAAAATAAAGTAACAAAACCCTTTAAAGTGCTGATACATGGATTTCAGCTATGATTTGGATAACATCAGCACTCATACCACTCATGTTCTACCCAAGTAAAGTATATACTAATAAAGCAAAAATATTTGAGAACATATAAATTTATTTTCTCCCCAAATAAACTTCTTAACAAATATTAAATTTGTTTAGTCACATAATGAACGCTGCAAATTAACAAACAAAATCTGTTGTTCTGCGACATGTAACTAAATCACAACATTTGTAAAATGTACCATCAGGATTTTGCATACAATTTAACGCAACTCATGACTCCCATAATTGAACTGAGATCCCAAACATTTCAGAGTAGTTTACTCTTCACCACTGGGTTTGCTTTCAAATTAAGTGTAGGGTAAAAATAGCCAACAATTGCATATGAGGTGACTCACAATCTTAAACAGACCATTATCCTGAACTTTCTCCATAAAACAGCACCAGAGTTAAGGGAGCTGGTAAATAATCAAACTTCAAGAGATATTTCAATACTTCGTTGTGAGGTGGTTTTTGTGCACATTCCCTGCCTCAAACACGCAGAAATCAAAGCTACAGCTGACAAAGCACTAGGCTTTCTTTTTGCTGGTGGTAAACACAAAGTGTAAGAATGCCAGCCCAAAAACATCATGCAGTTCAGACATTACAGAAGGCTTCCGAGATACTGACTCCATGTCCTGAATGGTAAATTTACTGATTTCCTCCCCGGAAAAGCAGGGGGTAAGGAAAGTTCACTCTTTATACTACTATTAGCTAATACAAAGCTTAGATTACTTCCTCTCACACTTCCAGATTTTATCCTCAGCATAAACAATTGCTCTGGATACAGTCCAAAATGTTCTTTCCAGCACTGCTCAGTTACGTGACAGACAGCATGAAGGGCAGAAAAGCTTGTACAATGAATCATCACGTTCACAGAAAAAGGAGATTTCCAGTGGAAGGCTCAGAGAGCCTGAAGATTGCCTTACCTCATCCCTAGCATGAGATTCAGGAAATGACTGCAGAGTAAAGCAGCGATGTGGCAAAACCGATTTACACATGCATCGGTTCCTATTATCTTTCAGCAAGCACAAAATGCAAAGCTGTTGCATTTCCACAAGACAGCACAGATCTGAAGTACAGGGTCCATATTAAATAGGAACCCGTTCTTAAGCACAGCACGGTATTTATCCATTTCCTGCACTTTTTAAAGTTACATTCTTCAGGAATGTAATTAAAGAAAGATATTAGTCCATCCTCTACTGTGTCAATAGAGTTAGGAACTTGCAAACGTACTGCTTTCTGTATGCTTTATAAAGACTTTTTCATGTAAGAGAACTGAAAAACAGGTTTATATTCAAAGACACTTAGTTTTTGTCTCAATTTCTTGCTAGATACTATTGTTTCAGCTATCTAATTTGTACTTCATGAATATTAATACAAGAACAATAAGCACATTTACAATAGATTGTTATCGTAACTTTTTTAGGATATAGTATATAGCAAGATTATTATTTGAACTGTCTCTGGCAAAAATAGCTACAACATAATTTTTGTATTGATTTACCACTATACTTTATCTATGATTCTATTTTTGAAAAATTAAGCACCGATTTTAAACCTCTTGCGATTTGAACGTATGTTTTAACATACCCACTATCTTTTTATAGCGACCTAATTTTTAAGTTCCAAAGACACGTGGGAAAGATACTGTGCCAAAATCGTGCCAAAATTAGCCGTAGCTGTACTCCCACTGATCCACTGAAATTAAATTTAGAAATGGAAGACTCAGATAGTATCTTGAAAATACTCCTCTATACCCCAAAAAGCTTTGGGTACTGTATTTATGTTTTCAAGTCAACACAGAAGTGGAAACTCACAAGACAAGGCAACAGTATGTTTTGAGAGTTTTAAAACCAAGTTATATTGCTGGAAGATACCCGATTAGTGCACCAGAACTTATACATTAATCACAGAACTACAAAATGGTTTGGGTTGGAAGGGACCTTAAAGACCATCTAGTTCCAGTCCTCTGGCATAGGTGTTGAAACATCTTTCACTAGACCAGGTTGCTCAAAGCCCCATCCAACCTGACCTTGAACACTTCCAATGATGGGGCATCCACAGCTCCTCTGGGCAATCTGTTCAGTACCTCACCACCCTCATCATAACAAGTTTCTTCCTTATGTTCAATCTAAATCTACTCTCTTTTGGTTTAAGACCATTGCCCCTTGTCCTGTCACTATAGGCCTTGGTAAAAAGTCTCTCTCAGCCTTTCTTATAAGCCCCCTTGAAGTATTGAAAGCCCATAGTAAGGTCTCCCCAGAGCCTCCTCTTGTCCAGGCTAAACAACCCCAACTCTTGCAGCCTGGGTTCACAGGAGAAGTGCTCCATCCCTCTGATCATTTTTGTGGCCTTCCTCTGGACCCATTCTAACAGGTCCATGTCTGTCTTGTGCTGGGCACCTCAGAGCTGGATACAGTACTCCTGGTGGGGTCTCAAGAGAGCAGAGCAGGCGCGGGGAAATCACCTCCCTCGACCTGCTGGCCACGCTTCTTTTGATGCAGCCCAGGATATGGTTGGCTTTCCAGGCTGTGAGTGCACATTGCCAGCTCATATTCAATTTTTCACCCAGTGTACCCAAGTCCTTCTCTCAATCAATTCATCCCCAGCCTGTACAGATACTAGGGATTACCCCAACCCACATGCAGGATCTTGCACCTGGCCTTATTAACCCTCATGAGGCCCACAGAGACCCACTCCCTCAGCCTGTCAAGATCCCTCTGGATGGCAGCCCATCCTTTTAGCCTATCAACTGCACCATTCAGCTTGGTCCTACATGCAAAATTTCTGAGGGTGCGCTCAGTCCCACTATGTCATTAATAAAGATATTAAAAGGTACCAGTCCCAGTACAGACCCCTGAGGAGCAACACTTGTTACTGATCTCCATTCGAATGTGTTACTCTACCAGTATAATTCATACACTGGAAATACGTACTTATTTTTAACACTAAGGCTTTTCCATAATATTCAACTAAAATGAAAACAACTGTTCCTATCCTAACTGAAATCTCCTATTTCAGACCATATTTCACAGTGCGACCATTACTGACCCTGGCTTAAGAGATAGAAGAATGATAGCAACTTTTGATTAAAATGTAATTCTGAAGTGGAAACTTCATAACCTTGTGAAAAACAGATTTTATTGTCTAGGACAGGATAAAATACGAAGAAAACTAAAGCTAAGATTCTCTGAAATATTTTTGAAGAAGTTTGCCTTTGCATGTATTAACAGTTCAGCTTTACAGGCAAACAAGTTTCTCATACCTTGCGCTCAGTGAAGACATTCTTTCTAATCAAATCTTCTGTTTTTCCAAAATTGGATGATGATGGTGATGGGCTAAGAGCAACTGTAGATGCAACCTGCAGAACATTCATTCTTTCCAGTATGCAATTAATTAGTTCATAAGGATGCTATTCCATACTACTTTCTATCAGTCACTAGCTTCATTAACCAATGTCAGACAGGGTTAGAACATCCAGCTTAAAGTTGTTCCCATTTAGCCATTTCCGGATAGACTTTCAGTTTCCTCCCCACTTAACCCAATGACAAAATAATTACCTTGGTATTTCTTATAATAGTCAAGGTAGATTTTCATCTTTTCCAATGCCCTTATCCAAGAAGGTGGTGGCAAAGGAAGCCTGAAAACATTGATAACGTAAATTTTAGTGTTTCGTAGTTGACTTCTTTTTTTCCTTCTCCAAAAAGCATTCACTTTGTAAACAATCTTTGGGCTTTAAGCGTCAACCCCAGAACGGTCATAAGCGCCCAACTACTACTTAGGCTTTGGTTTAAATATTTATTTCCATTTTGTAGGAAGAGAAATATAGAAGTTCAGATTGTAGGGTAGTGAAAAAAGCCTAAAAATCTCGAGTAATAAACACTAAACACTCAAACCAGAAAACAGGGGAAGAAAATGCAGTGGAAATCATTTGGGATTTTATTGTTTTTCTCCAGTGTTTGGCTGACTGTTTGATTACTCACATTCACCAGTTCTTTGAACACAGAAAGCATCTAGGGAATCTAATGTGAAGAGCCAAATTTCAACAGCAAAAAAGAAACTTCTCCTATCCTTGTTGTCCGTAAGACCAACTGTATGTTTAGCAATTTGAAAACTTATGCTATTTATTTCATTAATTTAAACACCAACTTTAAGTACTTGTTTCTGGATGTCCAAGCTTAATCCACTTCAAGCTAAATAAACTAAAAAAAGAAACCCATAAATTCTAAATTACGTAACTCAGTAAGAAGTGTTTAGTCACAGCTATGAGCCAAACTTTTATAACCACAAAAGGTCATTCTTTCAGACAGCCTCGGTACATGAAGCAATAACCATATGTAAAAGTTACCTTTGCATGAACAAGTCTATTTATTATCCTAATTGTTTACGATTCTGACTAATGTCATAATAAACAAAAAAACATAAATGTTTTTTCCCCTTTGTTTTTCCTTCGGGGGGGGAAGGGGAGGAGAAAGGAGGAAAGGGAAAGCAAGGGGGAATTTACGACTGCCTCCACCTGCTTGCAAAAGGTCAAGGTATGGAAATGTAACACTGACCAAAACAAGTATCTCAACTTAATAGTCCTCATAGGGATAATTTTAGTCCCAATTATGGCTTAGTAATCAATGGATTATTTCCTCAAGAGACACCAATTTCTCTTTTACTTCCTGTCTTAGAAAACTGCCCTAGAACACTTCGGTATGCTACTACTACTAAGCCTGTGCTAAAATATTTTCTAAAATCTCATGTGCTTACCAAAGGTGTGCTACAGTGTTAATAAAGTGTTACTAAATAACAGCAAGTAACAGCTTCAGTAAAACTGAAGAAAACAGTAAATTATAATGCCAATCTGTGAAATTTTGTGGTTAAAAATAGAGGCCCTAGGTTCTAGCTGCGCTGTATGCTCATTTTGACAGGGTGAAAGGAATATGGCTTTGCTCCACATCATGAAGTGACAAATGCTATGGTGATTACATAAATCCCTCCAGACAAGAAGAGGTGATCTAATGTGTTTATTTAAAAAGTGACAACAGTCATTACTTTATTCTCTTTTCCTTTAAGATACATAAAGACAGACAAATAAGAATAAAGACAGCAAAGAGCATTCTCCTGTTCATTGTGAAGTCCTTAAATATATACACTCACTTATATTTAGTCATTGCACTAGGTCTATTTATTATATATACAAACACCCCATATTTTTACTTAATTCTCCAGAAAACGTCATTCTCAGCTCTTTGTTTAAACTGATTGATACATCTCCTACAGAAGAAAATTACTAGAGCGTATGGAGTGACTTCTTATATGGGTGTGGTTTTTCATTCTTGTGTTTATTTTTTCACATGTGTCTATCCATTTGAAAGGACTCTTACTGCATGATAATTAGAACAAAGAAATCAAGAGGAGTAAGGTGTAAGGGTATTACTTTTACACTTACTTACTTCACTCCTAACCTAACCCATTAAGTTAACCACAGAGAAGTAACTTAGAAAAAACATTTGTGTCAACTATTTAAACTAATAACAGCCATCTCTATGTCAATGAATATTTTTTTCCTAAATAACTTGATACAATTTTTCAAGAGATTACAAGGTATTGCAATATAAATATATAAAAATATTGTGTAAAAGGCTAGCCTCCTTTATCAAAGAGTAGATACAAGGAGAAACCAGGACAAACAGATACTTGACTGCAAGCTATAGAGAATTCTATAAAGTTATTTTTTTTACAAGGAACTGCCCAAAACAAATGCATGGAAAAAAATAGCCAAGCAAATTTAGTGTAATGTGCTTTTTTTAAAAAGTTTAAGTATTTTTTTCCAAACATTGTTTAGAAAAATTGACGCTGTTCCCAGTGATAGAACTTTTCATACAATAATTTTCCTCATTAAGATATATATGACGTGATACACTGTTTCAGTTTTTCAGACTTGTCCTGTAACACTATCAGCCAGAACAGAACCTAGAAGAAAAAAAAAAGCTGCTCCCAGTCCATCCATTACCACTATAATGTGATCACAGTAGAAACGGTTTCTGTATCTTCATGACAATTTCACAATTTTTTACGTGTGAACTCTAATAAAATTTATCTCAATAGAACATTCATTTCAAAGTCAAAGTAATTTCATCATTTAAATAACCCTCAAGAGAACATCCATATAAAACCGATTGAGTCCAGATAAATCCTGTTTAAGTTTTAGCATAGAACCACCAACATAATCCCATGCAAAACTGAATCTCAGCCAGTGGCTACAGCCAGGAAACAATTTGGTGGGACAGAGACAACTACCAGATGAAGCAGCAGGCTGCCCAGCTCAGTTGGATGCATTGACCTCTAGCTTCCGTTTCAATCAACTTCTAGGGACAGGAACTTAAGTCTATTCTAGTCCATGAAATAGCATTCCTCAAGAAAACACGGCACCACCTTCAAAACTGGAAGTACTATAACAGATCAACATGATTATTTGCAGATGACTTCTATTGGTCATAAATATACTACTGACTCTTAGAAATGCCTACAGTGTTTTGACAGTTTATTGTTTTCTACTTTGTAGATACAGTTGTTCAATTGTTTTGTCCCCTGTTATTACCAGTTTTCTTTCTCTCTCCAAAAAGCTTTCCAAAAAAGGATTTCAAGTGTATCTGTACATTATATAACACCTTAACACTAGAATCAGAAAAAAGTGACAGCTGTCTTAATAATCCCATCTTCTTTCCCCACCATGAATAGTACCATGCCTAATTTTCCTCCAACCTGGAACTTCTTTGGATGAAACCCTATAAGAAGAAAGTCAACATTCCCCATTTCATTTGTGGGTTTTCTTTATAACCTCTCTCTCACCTCCAATTTATACCACCATCACCCTTTTCCCCAGCACAATCTTCTATTCACAACAGATACTGCTCATATAAATGCTGCAGTAATCACATACGAATGCTGTGAAAGTTGTCAATTTAAGTGTGGATTACTAAATGCAAGATCATTATTGCATTTAGACTGATGAGGAATGATTCTCTGCAGTGTGTTGAATCTCATCTAATTTTAGATTTTTATTGAAATACCATAATCAACTTCAGTAAGAGTGACTATGTATTCAAGATATGATTGAATTTAATTGGCTACAAGTGTGGACCTCTATATTTCAAAATATGCTACCTGACAGTTTAGAACAATTGGCTTCAATTTTTCAGTGTGCCTTTTCTTCATGTATCAATATATTGCTTTATTACTATAGCACTTTTTGTGCAGCTTAGTTTTTAGACACTTCACACAAAGCTATGATTGCCATGTTGGAGTTCTATATGGGAAACTGGACACTTCAAAGAAAGTTACGCATTCTTACATGAAGAGTTTCTGAAACTCACACTCTTACGTCTGAGTTTCAGAGCATCTGTGGATTTAAAGCCTCCTAGTCTGTTATATCAAAGTACACTGCAGTGAAACAATTAAGCTTCCAATGAATGTTTAAATAAAAAATTAAAGCAACTCTACAGTAGGTCTAGACTGTGTATACTATAACTCTCACGCTCGTGGCTAGAATTTTTTTTTTGGTAGTATTGCTTTAATCATTCTGATTACATTGCAGTAAGTTCCAATACATCGTCCCTTCTGTCAATGCTTCTAGTACTCATTCCCTTCAAGAAAGCCAATTTATTAACTGCTATGTCCCCATACTTGAAAGTGCTTACTTGCGAACATTCACAATGGTTACTAAAAGGTGGGGAAAACACAAAGAAACAAAGATTTTCACAGACGGTCTTAAACTTCAAGGTTTAAGTTTTAAAGTACTTTTGTGCCTTTATAGTCACCCTCAAAGTCTAGTCTATTAGAAGCAGACTGCTAAGGACATATGCAGGCAGCTTTGCTTTTTTTTTTTTTTAAAGTCAAGCTATAATCAAAATAATTACATTTATGAGCTCTGGGGAAAAAAAAACAAAGTAAATCTCACTATTACATCACAAGCAGTGCTTTCTTAAAACAGTCATTAAAAGTAATATTTGCCAGCTAAATCCAATTCCAATGCATATTATGGGGATCTCTAAATACAGAGCTTTCCTAAACTAATTTAGTGAAGGAAGACTGGCAGGAAACGAATTAAAATCAGCATAGCTGAAGGTTTTACATCATGAAACACAACTTACATCCCTGTTCCTACTGTAATTAGCCTACAATCAACAATGTACCAAAGAAACCATCAAATGAATTAGAATCTAGCTCACTGACAGCTATCACTGCATTACCTTTAATCTAGCTGAAATTACATCCAAGGTATCTCCCCAGTGAATACACATTCATGATAAACATGACCTGCCACTGGAGGTTGTTACTGCTACATAAGCGCAACTGGAAGACTGTCACCTGTACTTAAGTAAATCCTCAGAAGCTGCAGAAGCGAACACTGCAGTGACTACACTTACACTCGGGGAAGTCAACTCGTTTGTATACGACACATTAATTCTTCATTAATTTTCCCTTCCCCTCCTGACTGGGGCATCAGCTGTGTTCCAAAACCTGTATAGCTTATACTTCCAAGGAAATTGCTTCGTTGAGAGAAAGCTGCAAAAAAGTCTTTAGATTAAAGCTATGCAAGGTAAGAAAGGTAAAGTTAGAGACAAAGACAGGTTTTTTAGTAGCTTAAAGATTCAAAAGGAAGAAGACAGAAAGCTCCAAAACTGTCAAAGAAACTAATACGGAGTCTGAAGGGGATAACCCAGCACCATCAAGGGTCTATTACAACAAGTAGTAGCAGCTTCCTTTCTCCCACCTGACCAATGCCTGCCTGGCCAGCAGAGACTCTTCAGGTGTCCTACTGGAAGCTATGACTACACTATCAGTTTTTACATCCTACCAATCCTTTGTGAATGTTAAGTAATAGTTTGCAGTCAAGTATACCCGCTTTGCACTCTGTAAAGCCCATGTAAATAAAAGTTACCTGAGATGGACTATAAGAACACACGTGCCACATTATCTGCAATTTGTATCTTGTGCTGATGTGCCAACTTTCCTTAGGTGCACTAGGCAAGGAACCATAATCTTTAATGCCATAGTACTCCATAAAGCACCAACTTAGATCTGTTTAAAAAGCGAAACGCGCAAGCATCATAGAGCAGCAGTCTATCCATTTCTTCCTGAAAACTGTTACAAACCATGGTGACACTCCCACATAATACAACAAGTATTCATTTCCACAGATATTTAGAAGACCTCAACATTGGGCTACTTAATCCCAAAAAATTTCTCTGGACAGTTATGTTATGAAAATTATTAGCCCAGACAGGTACTAACCAAACACTAGTCAAACCAAACACTAATCTCTGAAAGGTATATTTCCCTATTCATTCCACCTATTGATAATATTACACTTGTAGCAGCTAAAAATTTGGAAAGTTGGCAATCAGAAGAAAGGAAAAAAAAAAAATCAGCTAAAGAACAGGTGTTTAAGGAAAAATTAAATACTGACCCTAACAGAGGCTGCTGAAGATGTTAGAAGAAGAGCATGCCTTTAAGGAGTCAGATCCTGAAGTGAATTACTACCTATTGCCATCAGTGGACCTTTTTTCCCCATAAAACACAGCATGAAATCTGTGCAGGATTTAAATACTGGGTGGCAGAAAACACCATCATCTCAGCATCCAAACATAGGTGTACTGTGCCATTTTAGATGTAAGATAGTACCTGAGATACTCGCGTGAGGCTGGACCACAGGACAGGGATGAGAAGCTTCAGTTGACACACACCACTCTGGAAGGGCAGCTGGAGGACAGCCCAGCTAAACCAGAACTAAAACACACCTTCAGCACCTGACAGATGCCCTATTTCTGCTGCACTGACAACAAGGCTAAAAGCAGTTTCTGAACAACAGTAGTTTATAACCCACTTTAAGAAAAACTGAAAAAAGTGTAGCACACTGAGCTATGATCAGCTGCTCCACCAACAGTTCAGAAGACTGAGCTAGAGAGAACATCTGGTTAGGCAGCAGGAGACCAGCATGTCATCTGTTGCCCTAATGTGGCTTGTGGGACAGCATTTATACTCTGAACCCTACCTATAGTATTTCAAAGCACATTTGGCATGGACACCACTTGAGACTTCATGAAACTGAAGGATGAAGAAAAGACTAAAGAAAAGAGACTTCTCCCATTACATGATTTAGTTAAGTAAATTTAATTTCCTTTATAGCAGTTACAAGCCTTAATTCCAAACACCGAGTACCACAAACAAATACAAACAAGGCAAAACCTGCAAGTGGACAAGCCAGAGGATTCCCACCACTTATGATTTGGTGCCTTCACAGAAGAACCAAAGCATGGACACACAAAATCCAGTCAAAAAAACCCCAAAACACTGAAAGCAGGGCCTCAAAGGAGATGCCAAGGATATCTGCTGGCCCCAGAACCTTGTAATGAACATCATCTCTTGCTGATCGTCCTGCTGCATTCAAGGAAGCAGGACTTTAGAACTAGGATGTAATTCAACCTCTGACTTCTGTGCCAAATTCTTCTCCTAGATTAAGGAAGAACTTAAAATTTTAGCTAAGTGCTCAGGTAAAAAGGGTCACAGTATTAAAAAAAAAACCAACCAAAAAAACCCACCACAAAAACACAAAACTTGGGGCATCACATGATTTCTGCTGAGTTTTACATCTACCAATATTCCCAAAGGCTCAAACAAATGCATCGCTATACCTATTGTCCCTTAGAATTGGATTAAAAAAGGGTACCAACTAACAAAGCCCAATGAGAAAAGAGGAATACAGGGCCTTAAAAATCAAAATAATACTCTTGGATCTCAATAAGCCTAGAAAGGCAGCATCATTTACACATTTTAATTATGTAGTGCTTGAAAAAACCCCAACAACTTATCTTCAGTAGGTAATATCTTGTTCTCAATTCTTTTTAAATTGTTTTGCCTGATCAGTATTTTCGACACATTTGCTTTGTAGAGAAATGAATTTAAATCAAAACACAATCAACTACTCTAGTTGTGATCCTACCTGGTCTCCAGGGTCTACGGCATCACTTCTAATGAACTTGGCAGCTGAATAATCTTTGAATATGATTTTAGAAAGGAAAAATTGTTATACTTAGCTCATACTAAATTAATTACAAGCAGAATCCTTACTTAAGATGGGAGGGTGTTTACATGTATTTCGAGTGAGACATCTTACACAGGATCACAACAGAGACAAGGCACTTAATTTATCACAAAATCAACCAGACCATGCCAGCTAGACTACAGGTCCAGAGCTTGTGGCATCCCTTTTACCTTACAGCATTTCCCTTTCATGCAATAGGAAAAATAGGAAAGCCAAATTTTTAAAAGGAACCGATACAAAGGATATAAAAGTTTATTTTTAAAAAGTATTATTAAAGTAAACTGCAAGCCTCACACAAGCTTTGTAGTTCTGGTTTTTGGGTTGGTTGCTGAGGGGTGCAGGGGGGATGAACACAGGGACAACCACGAGTGGATGGAAATGAAGAAGATGATTCACGAAATTCACATGTTTGAGAAAAAAGTGCCCAGTTCCAGTTTTTAGAAAAACTGGAAAAACGTGCCAAAATTATGAAAGTGGAAGTTTATTTCTGAATCAGTTTGGTTTTTTAAAGCAGAATTTATAATACTTTTCTTTATAAAGGTCAAGCAGAAAATATTTTACTTATGCAGTTATTTTACCTCCAAATTCTCATTTTACTGAAACTGAGGTTTTATTCTCCTGCGACACCACCTTCAACAGCAAAATTTTTAAGCTGCTGTTTACAATTTACCAAAAAGTCCACTGTTTGTACAAAACTTGTACAGACATGTATTAAAAAAATATAATTTTACTGCTCATTAAGTGTTGTCTCAAAGTCTAAAATACCAAACATGCCTTTATCTTCTTAAGTTGCACTATGGTGTGAGATACAATATCCAGGTTGTCCTTTCAACAGTTTCACTACTGCTTTTCTTGGACTTACTCTCTACTTACATGAACATTACTAGAAATATAGTATTTAAGACACACCGTGGATACAGTCCTCTTTTTGCATGGATATAGATTTTGCCACCTTCTGTTATAGCAAGTATTCACAGTCCCCTTCCCAGGCAACTGAATAATCTTGCAAATGCTGCAAGACAAATTTACTTATGTCTTGGCTTTCAAAGAAAAAATAGACAGACTAAACTGATATAGCAATTGTTTCCTAATCTGTTTCACAGTAGAGAATTAGTTTCTCTCAATTCCAAAGTAAATTAAACATTTTTTGTATTTGATGTTTAAGTATGTGTAGAATTAATAGTTCTTCCCACTACAGAAGGAAAGGGATTTAGTACAAGCACCGTACAGGAGAGAAGGCTGTACTAGCTGAAGAGATTTATCTCAGAAAGCAAGCTTTTCTGTATACCATTTAATAGATTGTGTTTGGTGTCATTTATTTTCAGCAAACTTTGAACACTTGCACGCAACTCGAGTCCCTCTCACAGATTTCTATACCCCGCCCCCCCCTTCAGACTAGAACTGCTCTTTTATGGGTATGGAAATTAGCAGGCTTGTCAATAAAGCCTAAATGGAAAAATTCCAAAACATTTTCAATAAAATGTCAGTTCTAATTCTTTCTCAATTTTGTTTGGGACCTTTGCACACAAAAAAAAAGAGGAAAAAAAACCCAAACCATTTTTAAATCAGTTCTGAGCAGTTTAGACTAATATGACTGTTGTACCTTTTAAGCCTTAGAATTTTACTATAAACACACATAGAATATTTAGTATTTCAGGTATTAGGACTAAAGAAGCCCTTAATGACTAAAAACAGTTCACTGCACAGCTTCCTGTGCTTGAAGGGGAAGAAGAGGTTTCCCTAAAAGTTTGAAAAAGGAAACCCAAATTTGTTGTTGCATTTCACTAGAGGGCAGGGGACAGGGAATGACATATGAAGGACCCTCAGTCATCCAAGGCATTATTTTTACTCATCAGCAGAGAACAGATTAAATTTCTCTGGTCTCTGCTATTTCCTAATCTCTTCTCTCCCCCTCACAGCTCTTCCTCCTCACCCTCTCCAGCTTTCAGTCTGGCATCTATTCCAATCACATAGGATGAAAAGTAATTATGCAACCATGTCCCTCACCAATGAGTACAAGCACCTATCACTGACCAAACAGACCCATGTAGGAAGCTCTTTAGCTCTGAATAAATGCTTAACGTTGCTAAATGCTACCTAGAAAGCAGCCGGCTGTTTCTTTCATTTACAAATCTTTGGAAAACACTCAATACCAGCACCATTTTCCCAACAAGAAGAACCTGCCTCTGCTTGGAACAGAGAAAAGTCCATAATAGCATTCAATTAATTTTCTCGCTAGAGAAGTCAGTATCACATACTTGTTGATTATACATAAGCATAAAACAAAATAAAGTGTGAAATACCATTGTATTGATATTAAAGCTTTAAGATTATCTGAAACAGAATTTATTTGAATATGAATTTAAAGATTAATAGGAAGCAACTCAGAGAGGAATTTATTATTAGACATAATAAAATGCATTTGTTATAATAATTAAAATCACAATTCAAGAAGGTCCCCTGAATTCATCAGTTAAATTGTCCCAAATAAAAAGTAAATAAAGAACAGCTCATCCTATTGCGTAACATAGTGCATAAGTCATTTATTACACTGGTCACTCGGTTTAATTGAAATTGTGAGTTACTATGCAAGAGTTTCCATTAACCAGTTGACCTATGCTATGTAACATTCCTTCTGCAAAAGCGACCTTCTTAAAACAGTTACAACCCCCATAAGCTATGAAACTGTCAGCCTCAAGAGTATTGCCTACGAGCAGAAGAAGAAAAATCTTTTTTGGCAACTAACTGAACATACGTGATTCTGACCCAGGGTTTAAGGACATCTGCAACATAAGCGTATCCAGTTAATGGCAATTCAGTGCAAGTGAGGGAGAAACATAGGAAAAAAAGTAAACTGAACTTGCAGCACTCAAAACCTAACTACTAACAGATTAACAAGAGACCAGAACTCTACAGTTGCTGAGTGATGAGCCACCAAAGAAATCACTCAAGTGTAACCCTGAAAGGGTTAAACCAGAATTCTGTAACTCATAAAGGCAAACAAGATTATCATGCATCTTGAGGGGGGGAAAAAGCAAATCTATCATGGAATAAGAGGTGGGTGACATTGTATAGAATTTATTAAGAAATGCTTTAAGGAGATTGTGGGGTTGTGGAAAACTTATTGTGAGATGTTTAGGGGGAGAATCAAAGACAAGGAAAGGGAGGAATCGAGGTGCTTCAGGGATGAACGAACGTGGGGAAAAATGGGAGATGGAGACTGAAATAAGCTATCTGTGCCTGTTTCTCCATTTAAACCACTGAAATATTCAGCATATGAGATAAATCCCCTCACCCCTAATACCTCAAAGAATACAAAGTAAACAATATTAAGTGCTAATCATCATCTGCCATTAACATGTGGTTTGACACACAGTATATTTATACTGGTTCATTAAGTGTGCCCAAACTGGGTCCCCAAAACTGCTGACTGAAAATGACCCCTGCCCTGTATTTGTTGATTGACCTCTGGAAGCTCTTTGGAATGGAGTTAGTTGTCCTGGGACAAGACTTTTGCTACATTTCAACAGTCCAACAGTTTGACAATAAGTTTCCAGTTTTCTTCAGCTTTTCTTATTATAATTTATATACACAAATATAATATATTATGTATATTTTATATAATGTATTATATATAAATATAATATACAATATTAAAATACAAATATATTTTATATTGTATTATAATCAAATATATTGTTATATAATAGGTATCTATATGCAATTACTTGAACCTATTTTAAAATAAAAATAAATATAATATACAACTACAGAATATAATTATATAATACATACAATCCACATGGTATATAATACATACATATGTAGCCATAGATGAAAGAATAATAACAAAACCTAAATATAATTGTTTAGTGTTAGATTTTAAATATTTAGCAAAGTAAAGGAATTAGCATTTTTCAAATGCTAAATGCAAAGTAAACTCAGCATATCGTATCTATTGAACAACCCAAATGACCTTTCCAGTTTGATGAATACTGTAATTTTACTAGAATTGGTAAGAAATAATTACCAGTAAGTAATGCACCTGAAGTGACATTTTATACTTACTTTGCATAGTCAAAGAGCCTGCTGTCCCAGAGCTGATGAGTTCCTCTAGGACCAGAATGGAAGAAACAAGAATCTGAACCATCAAATTTGTTGAGACCATCTTCAGAGTTTTTTGATGCATGGCTGTGCACAACATCCAGCAGAACAGTGATGCCCATGGAGTGAGCAACATCAATCATTTCTTTCAGATCATCTGGAGTTCCATAACGGCTATCAGCATGAAAATGCAATGTGTTATGAGTGATACAATCAGAACATAAGCTGACAATACTAAACATTACTCATAAAACCTACAACATAGAAGTTCTTCATCACCTCATTTCCTGCTGTGCACAAGTTTTTTCAGCCTCTTTAGTAGTATTTATTACAAACTGACAATTAAAACAATTTTAAAATTATAAAATTATATCATGCATGCAATGTTTTGCAGAAATGGTTTCAAAGTTTTATTCTTCCCTTTTAATCTGTCAATAAATCAAATTCAGTATAAAAGATAACTGAGACAACTTAAAGCTTCTATTTAATATTGAACACTTCCATACTTCGTAAGAGACAAGAATATATTTGTATTACTAGAATAAAGTAACACATGACGACTACAAAAGTGAATGTACATTCGTGAAAGTCCCCAAAATACACTATCTGCTGCTGTCCTGCTTAGTTATTTGTTTTAGGTACTACACTATTTTCCAACCTGTTTTTAAATGAAGTTTTTTTGTTTCCTGTGTCCAAGACACCTTTCTTTCAACTAATTATGCCAGTTAAAACTTCCTGTCTATCTATATTTAGCCTGGTTGTCACTTGAGCTTCACTAAGATGAAAAAAAAAAAGCCCACCAACAAAAAACTCCCACAAATTCACAACAGTCAGGTTATCATAATATTCTTAACAATTACCTGAATACCTTTTCCATCTGTTTTCACCCTAGTCTTCAAATCTAAGTACAGTCTGTTACAACCATGGGAAAAAGTTCCCACAGAACACAGAGCCATGATTTTAATCAAGTTTATTATGAACAAGTAGCATACAGTTCTGTTTATCATAGAAGAATGACTTATACATCATGCTTGTTACGGCCAAGAATTCCACAACACAAAACCCACACATAAAGACTGCTGAAGCTGGATTAACTGGAATATGCTATGACAGCTGAAGTTACTTATAACCTCTTTGTTTGTATCCTACACAGTGTTACACAGACAGCTGATCACTATGCCAAACTGATTTCAGATTGAAAAAGAAGCTAGGACAAATACCTAATCCATTACTTTCCCTTTCCATTAAACACTTGCAGACACACATATACAGGCTTACTGATTTCAATGGATGGGAAATAACGTAAAAGACCAAAGAAGATGCTGAAGTACTTAAACCTACCTTGAGGCTGCAAAGAAGCTTGTGACCTGATAACCAAAACTGGCATAGTATGCATGTTCCATGATAGCCATCAGCTGGACACAGTTATATCCTATAAAAACAGAAGAAATAAAACAAACCAACCCCTGCCTTAAGGATAGCTAAAAGAGGATTCAACACCGATAACATTCATTCCGGTCTTCTCTCATTTTAGCTACTTCTAACTCTAATGATTAACAACTAAAGATTCAGTCTCTTTCAAGAAGTAGTTCTACCTAATAGTTTATACTTACATGATCTGCAATTAAAAACGGAACAGACAATTCTTCAAGTGATCTACCTATAGCTAGGTGTATTGAATCTCTCAGATTTGGAAAGCAGTAGGTTATATGCAAATACAATCTTAATTTAACTGAACTGCTTCTGCACTTTTGACACTTGCAGTCAAGAAGTGTGGGGTAGTTGCTGGCTACACGTACTATGCCTCATGCCCTATGGAATCTTTTTTTACCACTTCAAAAAATACTTTTTTCCAAGTTTAATGATTACATTCCCTCTCTACAAGAGTCTTTCAAAAAAAGAGAAAACACAAAAGTAATGTGTTTTTGTTCTGAGTTTACCAAAGAACCAAGGCAGTACAGAAGGGCTGGCAACACACTGTCTTGTGCGTCACGCTCAAGATAGTTCAGTGCAATATTAAGGAAGGGAAATTTAAAGGGAAAACATGCTAACAATGAAGCCACAGGATTTCCCACACATCTTAACTAAAGCTATCTTTGGTATCAGTGAGTAAGCAACCCAGATAGCTCGCAAATGAGGACTATCAGCAAAAGGTAACCTTCAGGTTTAATCTACAGTCCGTTGAAACTCCCACCACTTCTCTTCATTAGTGTAACCAAAATCTTCACTTCATTCTTTCTTTTAGACAAGATATTGGTTTCTTTTTTATTGTTCTTGGTTTTGTTTTTAAATTTAGCAGCTATAAAAGAGTTATTATTAGAAGATGTTGGCACGAGCTCAACAATTTGTCAGATTCATTGCTGCTTTATAATTCAGGCTCATTGAACTTATTTGCAGCATTTTTGTAAATAAACAGCAACATAGCATCAAATTAATCTCATTCGGTTTGCTTGCCATTTTGCTATTTGTCATGCACATATTTCTACAAACTATTAATATCTTATCATTCTTAAATACGGATGTCTTTAAGCTTGTCCTAACAAGTAAGACATTCCAAAACCAAATCTAACGGTCCTTAAAAAAAAAACATTTAAACAAAAAGGCTTAATGCCCACACTGTTTACTTAAGGTAAATAAGAACAAACTTTATCTATCATTTCTATATACACTACCTAAATTTCATACTGCTTTTATTTTGTGGTGTACCAGCCTTTTCATGACATTTTTCCCCCTGCCCCCCAAAAAGTGGAACGCTTTCATAATTCTGTTAAAACTTATTAACCTCCTGGAACAACTGAAATTCTTTGGCAGTAAGGAAAGAGTCACAGATACGTAACGTGGTATCCAAATACACTTTTTGTTGAGGGCCTCCAGATATGCAAACTCCCTCATCTCACCTGCAAGCTCAACTTTATTGAATGGCAAAAAGCCACATTTTGTGAAACACTGACTTAACAGGTAAACCTACATGAAAAACATATGGCTTCTTCAGGCACTCCCAATAACTAAATAAATCAAACACCACATAGGCAGCCACCATCCACAGAGTTCTCAGCCACAGATGTCAGGATTATTTTACAGTTGAGTGTAGCGAAACATGTTTCATCACAGGGCAGTAAAAGTCAGCAAGTTCTAATACTGTCTATTATAGAAACAGTGCAAAGACACCACAGGAAAAAAAATAACCATCAAATAGAAACTGAGGTGAACAGTTTTGCTATGCTTCCTGGGATAATCATGCCAGCTCTTTCAAACATCCCCTCCAATATACTAGAAGTTCTTTTCTAAAAGTGGATTTAAAGTTTCCATGTTCTGATACTTCATAGCAACTGCTCAGGGATAAAAAGTTTAGCATGCTTATTCTAGCAAACAGAAAGAACAATCCTTTCTATCCAGGTATTTCTTTGTCTTTCCTTAGAATCAAGATTTACATTAGCAGAACCAATTAAGAACACTATTTTCTGAGGACTATATCACAAAAATAGGTAGTTTTTCAAGTTGAAAGCAAACCGCTCTGCAATATTTATCTAGGCTTTTGCAATCACATTTTACTTAAAATCTGTGGAATGGATTTTAATTCACATATCCTATATCAGTCGTTGTTTCTTCTCCATAGATGTCAGTTGTTTATAATTTTTGCTGCCCTAAGAATCTATTTTTATAGTACATATAATCTGAAAGGGCAAAATATCTACAGACACTTGATAATTGTCTTTTCTAATAAGAGCACAGGCGCATAAAAATTTTATCACTGCAAGTATCTCTGCTATTACTTACCAAGATCCTTTATTCTGGGTAGTACATTGTATGTGAAGTTTTTATAAGAAGCTACTTTCCCTTCTGGGGAAGCAATTCCCACATGAGATTCATAGATTCTCAGGCTTTTTAGTCTCTTGGGGGAAGGATGTTTATGCTATAAGGAAAAAACCCACAGTTGTCATTAGGATACAACAGCTAGGAAGTGTTGTCACAGTCGTATAATTTGCACAAGATGAGAAACAGTTTGAGGTTTTGTTTTGTTTTCCTTCAAGAGCGCAAACGTTTCAGAAGTAATTAAGCATTCTAAACTGTTAAAAGCAAATGTCTATTTCAAACTAACATTCTTAATGAACAAGAAACCGGACATCCATGATTCAACACTTTTCTTATACCCTTTTTAAATTACACTGAAGTGTATAAACTTATAGCAGACATTGTACCATAAAGCTCTTCTGAACTACTATGAAGCTCGTTTGAAAACAGAAGATGACAATAGAAAAATAGGTTTTATTTTTAAGCATACCTGCTTTTTGCAGGTATTTGAAATTGCTCTCCTATTCATAAAAGGACTCAATTTTTTTTCTGACTTAACTCAGTGGGGCCTTGACTGCACCCTAAATGTTCTCGCCTCTTTTTCACTCTAGGTCATACAGATCACTGCATTTCCAAGTATCTCCCCACTCCTCCTCTCATAGAGCATCTAGGTGTCACACAGCATCACAGATACCGAGTAGGCCACTAAATTCATACAAACTATACACCCAAACAAGAAAGTTACTCTAGATTATGTAATGAGAGTTTTTTGGGTTTGGTTTTTTTTGTTAAGAGATTTTCCATGACAGTTACCCTTTCTTGGTCAACGAAATGCTTCATGATTTGAAGTGGGTGCTAAAATTTAACTGAAAACAGAGGTTGCAGCTCCTATAATATAGAATGCTGCAGACCATTTTTTAGTGAAAACACCAAAAAGTTTAACGATATGAAATAACATCACGCAGTCTGAAGTTTCTGAATGTTCTCCTAGGATATTTTCCATATATCTTGTAAAGAGTTCCCTCCTTACAGCAGTGCATGACAAGTAAGACAGCTTTAAAAATCAATAAATGCGTTTTCCTGATATGTAAAACTAGGATTCGACTGGAGCATGAGCACCTAACTTTTGAAAGCTTTTTCTGACTTCATACAGCATTGACTTATTATTGGAGTACTGAACTTTGTATTTGCAGCTAACTGATTCTTAAACCCAATTCTGATAATTCCCAGCTCTCCTTTGTACCAGGAAGGGCCACCCAGTCGTGGAAGAGTTATCAAGCTTGCCTAGCACATGGGAAGCTAAAGTTAAAATATTTCTTTAATGGGTAACTATTTTTTAGATACTCTACGGGAGACTGAAAAAGTAGCTCAACAACATCCATCGTTGAAGTCACTTGTTTCTGTCAAAGGCATGACTAAGAACCCTTCATGTCTCATGTAGCTACTTTAACTAGTTTGCTACCCTCTTTTTATGGAACAACTCTTTTTTCTTCCAAACAGGGATGCAAAGATGACACTTTACAGTTTTATACACTTTTTGAAAAGAATATGTAAGCCTTACTATATATGACTGAGGTGGATTCCAGTGTACCCAATCGTAATTTACTTTGTCTTCATCACGGACTACGTATCTCGCCCAAGGTGAAATACGATAGAGGAGTTCGCCATTTTGAGCTCGAATCACCACCTATAAAATAACCACAACATATTCATGCAGTCATATATATAATTCATGTAACACTTCCTATGTAAACGATAGTGGAGAATGAAATAGTACACTACACAGAAATTTAATTTAAAGAACACACAAATACACAATGCAAGTCAAGACAAGGAAGAATGACCCTGTTCACAAAGATGATTTGCAAAGGGATGGCAAACCAGGCACGTCAGACACAGGAGCGATGTTCACAAGCTGAAGCTGAAAGGTAAGATAAATACGGAAGCTTCATATAAGTAATGGGAGAAAGAGCCTTTCCAAATGAATTACTATTAGGTTCCCTAATTTCCCCTGTCATTGCTATTTCCCCGCCACATTCTTATGAATTTAAATAGACATGCAGTATAAAGCCATCAAGATGAGAACTGTGATTTGTCTACATGGCAAACAATCTAGTAAGCCAATTTTAATATCTTAATTCCTTCTTTGCTATGCTTTGTGAGCCCTGACCATTATCATATAGCCCGGAACCACAAATCAACACAAGCAGCACAGGACAGGTTTCAGGTCAAGAAAAGGGGAAAGAGTAAAAGTTAAATTACTGAGTTTCTGCTGCTGCCTTTCAGTTCCTCCAGATCCCTTCATCATTCTAATAAGTATTATCATCAGTTTTACTTTCCATATTTGGTTTCCTCTATTTTATAACAAGAAATTAAAAGGCCCGTTCTTTTCAATTCCTTCAAAAAGCTCATAAAACTTCACCAGAAAGGGCGACCAAACAACAAACCTAGGAGCCTTTTGGAGTATTATAATTTCACACAACAATAGCAAAATTGAAATAATTACTAGGCTAATATCGTACCAGGACCTTGCAGAAGACTTATTCAAAGAGTTGGTGATCTTGAACAGGCCACTTGTGCTCTATTAAGTTATTAATGAAATATGTAACTTACAAAATACCCTTAGGAAAGGGTATGAGAATCAAAGGGTGGAAGGTAGCATTGCACGTTTAAGAGCTAGGGACAACAGGTTCATGCTGTGCTGCACATGTCCCTTGGCTGCAGGACAACCTCAGCCACCTCAGCATAACAGAGGGACCCACAGGCAGCTCCCCCTC
Organism: Stercorarius parasiticus; assembly: GCA_013396915.1. NCBI lineage: Eukaryota > Metazoa > Chordata > Aves > Charadriiformes > Stercorariidae > Stercorarius > Stercorarius parasiticus. The sequence continues at coordinate 132,866 of VWZL01001505.1, read as the reverse complement.
GGTACTGGCAACTACATCACCCACATGGACTTGCCTTTGTCTAGATGTGCAGCAAGAAATTCTCACGAGTACAGGCTTTACAAGTAAAGTTCTTTTCTTCTAAGAAAATATATACTAGCTTGAATAATCAAAAAGGAGAGCTTCTCTCCAAGAACTGGATCTGCTCCACACAGCATGCCATAGGAAAAATCAACCAGGGCACTGTCTAATGCCAGGCTAATGCAGGGTGCCCAGCATTTGAAGGTGACTTGCTCATTATCTGTATTTCTCCTCTTATTCTAATTAAAGCAGTTATCCCATGAAGTCAATTGTTGTCAGGCCTTTCTTCTTGAAACGCAGAAAGAATCCCGCTCCATCTCTCTTCTCACCCCACCTCCCCCATTCCTCAGTGCAGAACGAACAGCACCACCTCAGTTTTGCTTAGTATTTTGGCTGCCATTAAAACAATAACACAGAAGGTTTGCAAATCTATAACCCAGAAAGGTATGAAAAAGTAAAGTCCTGAAATTCTTCATTATGCTTTTGTTCAAATGATGGTTGTTTTTTTGGTTTGGTTGTTGGTTTTCAGGGGCATTTTTTTTGGTAAGGAGAGCTATGAACATCATAAGAAGCCTCAAACGAAAAGAGGGGGAGGTGAGCTTTTTCCCTCCCCTCTTGTTTATTTTTTTATTAAAAGAATTACTTTTCTTTCCTCTCCATTCCTAATAAGTAGACTGGAAGATGACAATTATCAAATAATTGCTTTTTCACCTGTTGCAAGTGTCTTTCATTATTTTGATAGATTATCTGTATCCTTAACCCAACCACAGGAGAAAGTAAGATGAAGAAAAGCCAGCCAAAAGGGTATTTCTGCAAATTATATCAACACTATGAAGATCCTCCTGGTTGATAGCATTGACAATTTGAAAGTTACTCTTAAAATAATAAAAATTATCTCCTCTTTCTGATATCAGACTTCTGATGACACTATTGCTTGTTTTACTAATTTGTCCCAATTTACCCATCACAGAAATAATATAACCATAATAACCATACCTAGCTACTCAAGCTAGCATTCCTTTTTCTCTAATACTCTAGCGTAATTTATACTATACAGGCCTACGAGGGGTGAGCACATTTTATTTTAAGAAATATAAGTTAATTAATCTAAATTCAGAATACTATTTAATTAGATGTAATACTGTTTTAATACAAAGATGATACTGGAGGGGGGAAAGAAAAAGGTTATTTATTCTGAAATACTAAAATCAGTCATGCATACTTTTTAATTTAGTCCATTAAGCAATGAGAAACACTTAAAAAAACCCAGAAACACATTTAAATGAGCAACCAGTTAGTTATTTCACTTTTTTTTTACCCACACTTACACAGTTACAGTTAATTAACACGTGCAGCATCTCTCTGCATCCCATTCTTCTGAAATCCCACAACACCATTTGTTATTCCATAGTCACTCAAATTGACCATATTTTGCCTCATTTATGAGCATCTCTGCACTTGATTTACCAGTTTTTCAGAAGTCGTTTTGTCTAAGTACTATTCTTGCTTTTATTCAAAGCATTTATCAGGTCAAGTTGATTGCTTATACTTTCCAGGAACTGAGAGACTTCTATAGGAACTTCTACAAGTTCCTAACCAACTTTTACACCCAGAACTCTAATAGCTACAAATAAAACCTCAACAAGCAGAGGCATACACATATTTGTCATCTATTATGATAGTAACAATGTAGAGGCCATAAATAGGTGGTGCTAATCTACGACTTTCTGCAAAGGTTGAGTTTGCACACATAACAGTCTTACTAGACTCAAGTGTCTGCTCTGTTTTAAGGTTCACAATCTAAACTTTTGGTTTACATTTTTTAGAACTTAATTTACAGTTTTATTATGCAAAGATATAAGAAACTTCCCATGTTCTTAAGAGAAGGATACATTTATTCAACAGAAGTCACACAATTTCACCATGCAAATGTCAAAAAAAACTCTTAGAAGAGTGGGGGAAGCGTTTATTATTATCATTTTGCCTTCTTCACAGTGTAGGTCTTCAGGAAGATTTTCCAAATATATCCAGCCATTGTTGTATCTTGTTGAACCCCACCATAACAGTAGAAACCTCAATTTTGCTCACATATTGCTGTCATTTTTGAACATCATGAGCTGTACACAGAGAAAGCACAGTCAAGAGGAACACAGCTAGCCCAGAAAAGGAATTGTTATAAAACTAAAGCTGGTAAAGATAAATTCTGTTCTTCTCTGACTTACAAGAGCATAATCAACATAGTTGCCTTAGACCTCTATCAAGTGATCCCTAAAAATTAAAAATTTCAATTCTCATTTCCTATGCTTGTTTAAGTCTTTTCGTAATTTTATGTGAATCCCATTTATTGCATCTTTTCTTTCCTTAATTACCAAGCTCTATACTCAATCAACTTCTTATTCCTCTCTCCTGATATTGTAGAAAGTCAATTAATAAGTTTCAAGTAGAAAGGCTTCAGATAAATATTTTCTAAAGTTTCTTGACACAGAACTCCCACACCATCACGCTTAGCTGAGGCATGAGCAAAAAAAAAAGAAAAAACCTGCAAGAAGTTGAATGGCACCCCAAAACAAATAACAATTCAGCCCAAGACTGACAAAAATAACTCTAATGGAAATACAGTCCAACAGCTTTCCCATATTTGTTTTGGCATTTCTTTAAACCATTAATTACAAATAAGAGTTGCAATAAAAGGACTAATAATATTAAGCATACATGTAAAACTGAAAGACAAACTCTTGTTCCACTCACTCCAGACTATTACTTGTGGTCCATTCTCTGCAGTGTTCATATATCAAAAGTAGCTGCCACATGTACTCTGCACCTGGTGCTACAGGTTATATACACATAAAGAATACTGAATATAGTCATTACACAGCCCTTTTGACAAAGTACCTATGAGTATTTAGCAGATACTGTACTTTTGCTCCAAACTTAATTTTTTAACTCATTTCAAACTAATTCTTAAAAGTTATGATGCATAACCTATGCTAGCTACCACTTAGCTCATCAACATTTTATAGCTGAGTTTACATTTTCTAATTAACTCAACAATCTTCTCTAGAGAACATACATAAAGTGATGATCTTCATGAAATAGGCTTCTTCAAACTGGCCTTGGAATATACCTACTTCATTTTTAAGAGATATGTCCCTGTTCTTTCCTAAAGGTGTATGAGAACGCACATCATACCATTTGATAAAAACACTACAGCCGCCATTAAATAAAGCTTTAAAAATGCATACTACTACTATAGCATGAAATGCATTTGTTAGAAAATGGCAAAAGTTTAGACTTTAATCACAACCAACCTGTTTGGTTTATACTTATTTAAGTTTTAGTTAAAGAAAATCCTAGGTGAAAGTAGTCACTATTTCTGATTCTATTATCAGGTTTTTTTCCACTTTTGCTGGCTTCTAACAACATATAACAGAGCATACATCTTGCTGACTTTTAAGAACATAAAAGAAAATACAGATAAAGTTGCTAGAAAAAAATCATAGTTAAACTTATCTGTTACATGTAATAAACAATCAGGCATAGGATATGGAAGTTCTACAGTAGACATATATCAAACAGTCCTTTATCTTTCATACGTTTTCATATTACAGGTATGCCCCCGCATTATGGTTACCCTTGACTTTCTTCAGCTCTGTGATTTAAGTCACCTTTTAAAGGCTTACCAACATGAGCTCTGTAAAATTGTCAAGGAGAAGCAGCAGTGCTGGTCACTACAGAAAACACTCCAACAAGACAAGTGCAGGGGGGAAAAAAGGAAATCCAAGTTTCCTAGGCAAAATAACATATCCTCCTCCATTTGTGCGTTTAAACTGTTAAGAAATAGCCAGAACTAAGTTAAGAAGAAATCAACATATCAAAAGAGTTACATTTACACTGCACAAATTTAGAAGGGCAGAAAAGCTAACAAACACAAAGAACAGATGGAGACAACTTGCCACCATCTACATTAAACATCTTTGTCTGAAACATAAGATAGAGTAGTACTTTACCATCAAACTGCATAATACATGAGCAACATGGCAGATTTTTGTTGAAAGGAGGAAGTATCTTACAGCAGCTAACCTGTTTAGAACTCTATGAAGTCTTCCAGTGTACACATACACAGATCTTCAGAACAATGTGGGAGAATAATTCAAGTGACCATTATATATAAGATCAGACAATTTCTCTGCTTAGCATCCACTCCTTCAGCTTCCTGTTTCTGCATTTAAAGCAGTCTTTCATTCCATGCATGAGCATTATATTCAATTATAATGTGTTCTCATAAATCTGTCTCTGCTTCCACTGATTATGATACAGGGTCAAACATTAGAAATAAAAATAAGCCATGCTGTCTTGATAATTCCTTATTTTTCAGATATTTATTTTCATTTAAAACTAGCATCTGCTGGATTATTTTGTTTTAAATAATTAAGAATTATATTTTTGCAGTTCTTTTGTTATATATTTGTTATATAGTGGTTTGTCATTTATACTCGAGTTGGGGAGAGGAAAACGAGGCGGCGATAACTAGATAACCAATGAATATATGCAAGCCAATAAACTGCTCTGGAACACTGTGTTATTATTTCATTACTTTAATAGCTTGAAAGCACTTGGAATGATTGTTGGTATATGTGGCTTTTAATACAACGATGAAATTAAATTGGCCATCAAACCAACAATAGCTAACATAAGAGTGGACTAGATTTAATATAAATACAGAAATGTCAGTGACTTCATTATTTATATAAGGGCAATAAGCTATTATTTCAATATTTTACAGTTTATAGTATTTCACTAGCTTCATATTTATTAATTTCTGAGACAATATTATCCATATGTAAAAGTCACAAGAATACAGGTGGAAACTACCTCATCTAAATAACACACATCTGATTTGAAAGTAAGCTCAACCCAAAACCTAGGAGCATGACAGAATTAGGTCTTAAAGACTCTCTAGGAAGTTTGTGATAAGACACTGCAATAACATAACAAGTTATTTCCAATACGTAAAATTTATTAGAAATTAAGCACCAAGACATTTCCTCTCCTTCAGTTGTTCTAAGAGTGCATGGGGAAGGAAAACTGCTTGCACACTAAGTTGTTTTTTTTTTAGTATAATATACACTGTAGACAAAGAAAAGCTTACATTTTCACTTTTGCAAAAATAATTAATCTCTCCAAAGCTTTATACTTAGGACATATTGCTGCTGTAAGAAAACCTGTTCTTGGATTTTATTCCATAAATGCAGTTCAGTTTTAATGACAGTTCCTGCATTCGAGTAACATACAATCCTGCTGTAAGATCACATTTCTTTTTTCTTAATTAGATCATCCTTTTCTCAACTCCTTCAAGCTGCTACAGAAAGAGAGAAGTGAAATTTTACCATCAACTGAAAATACTTTTCCCTGTATACCTTAGCTGTACACTTTTCTTCCACAAAGCACATCCTGGGTTAGCACCCCGGATAGAATACACAGTTCTGATGGTCTTTTGTCAGCAGGTGATGTAAATTGAGCCCATTTACGAAAGTAAAATAAAATCACATCACCACCCCTGCCTTCCCCATGCACACAGAGGAAACCACAGGGCAACTATGATCATTCTCTTTCTACAGGTCATACTGGTTTGTGAGAGAAACTAGAGTCTAGAGGCAGTGGTTTTGTATGTTTGTTTGTTTTGGGTTTTTTTTGNTTTTTTTTTTTTTTTTTTACACATGCAACCACAGCAGAACACCTTCTGGTAAGATAATGCAATCTGCTGCAGAACCCAGGACCAGAATTCAGGATTCCTTGCCTGACATATCTTGCCTTAAAGAAGATTTAAATAAAAATACAAAAGCCTGACAAAAAATTGGGATAGAACAGCAATGTTAAGAGCTTTATTCTGGAATTTTCTCATTCAACCTGACAGATTTTAGGGACACACTAAAACATTTCCCTCTTTAATAGCCTCAAAAATAGAAGGCAAGGAATGAAGAAGCGAACACAGCTTCTTCACTAGTGCCTTACTCTTCTTACTACTGCACAGCCCTTCCTAACAAAGCTCAGAAGAGGCAGCAAGGAGGAAAAGGGATCAGTTGTTCAACACTTCAGCTTCTCCTAGCCAGGAGTTCCTCCCCAAATGGACCCTCCACCCAAATCAGTGGGGGAGGAGGCATGGAAAATGGGAGATCTTTACATAACTCACCTTCCACTGAAAAACTTTACCATACTCTATTCCTACTGCTCCAAATAACCAAGAAATCAAGCGCATCTGTCAAGGTGCTTGCAGTCACTGAAGTTATTTCCTAACAAGGGAATTGAGTATAAAACTTGAAAAGATGTTTCAGAAAGAACTGACAGTGTGTTGCTTCTGCCAGGCTATTCTCCTTCTAAATTGCAAATCTGTTACATTGAGAAGAAAAAGTAATAGAACACTCCAATCACATTACTCCAACTCTCTGCAACTTCTTTTCCTCCTCATCTGTTTAAGATTACTGTCAAAATTAAGTCAGTCAAGACAAAGCTGTCTGCTTTGTTCTATTTTTCTTCCAAGCAATTTTCTATCAAAGAAATCTGCTAAAGGGGCAAGCATTTAAATAAAATATTGAAAAAAATACTCCTTAGCTATTGGACACATAGTAATACTTCTCAGGTGGTTTACACACTTAAAGTTCTGCAGAGGAATCTTTGTGGTTCAGAAGTCATTGGGAGAAGGGTATATTTGCTGTGCAAATTATTATTCTGTAAATATATCATCACATCAGCTCTTAAGACTCTAAACTTATTAGCGATATTAAATATTCATTCACAATTCCCTCTTCTTTCCCCTTCTCTTCTCCCTTGGGGAAAGAAAATAAATTTTAAAAAAATAAATAATCAAGACATGAAAGCAGCAAAAGCCTATCTTCAAAGCCAACTCATGAAGTCATGCCTTGATTTTCCAAAAGAGGGAGATATAGCTCCATTTGTGAATTAAGCATTTCAATTACGTTGAAGAACCTAAGAACATGTTTAACTAGTTTACTAGATCAGGTTAAGAAGGAAAGCTTTTGCTGTTTTTTTTCCTATTAGAAAACTAAGAGATTTTAGTAAATACTAACAAAAATACTGTATAGTCTATTTAAGTATTAAAAATTCAAAAGATGGAGACAGTAGCCTAGTATCATAAAAATATCTATGCAGACAGAGATAAAAATACTATAGGAAAATCAAACTGTTAAAAAGTAACATACAGGAAACCCCAGAAAAATTGTTTAAAATGGAAGCAATGCCACATGGAAACATTCCCAATAGATTTCTATAGGCACAAGTGTAGAGACAATACTTCACTTAAACATCATGAACTATTCTAGAAGTACATGGATTTCTACAGGAAGAAAAAACAGGCTTTATAACTGTTAGCTACACAAAGGTGGCATTATTAGGTATTGAGGGACAACCAGTTTACGTTTTTAAAAGGAAAACACATTTATCTATGCTGCAGGACAGCATTCAAACTTTTCTTTCAGTCTGGAATCCAGATTTTGAAAATCTTTTTCAAAATCATATTAATAAGTCAAAGGAAAACTGGCATCTCTAAAATACACTTCCCCCCCACACTGTGACTTAACCAAAATCAAGTTACAATAACAGTGATGTAGCTCAAAGACTATAAAAAATTGTATGCATAATCTAAAAGCATTCATGTATGTATTATGTAACTGAGAGGCTTGGAGTAGGAGAGCAGAGTTTGAAAAGCAACCATAATAATAAAGCACATTACACACAATAAGTGTAACTTATTAGAGTTGTTTCAAGCCATGTCAAGTAGAAAAGAAGCTGCTGAAGTATGTAATAGGGGCACCCAAGCATTAAGTATTACTTATCCTCAACTATAAAGCCTCTGTATAACGGACAACTGCTGCACAATGCACCTTGCGGTTGGGTAGCTGTGGCATAGCATGCTAACTTTTGATGCTCCCACGTCACAGCTGTTTCAAACTGATAGCGGAACTTGTTTGAGGGATAGAGCACATCATACTCAACACCCCCACTTCCTGTCACTTACTCCCGTGGTGTCTTATAACTGGGGTAGCCTACAGCCCCAAACGGTTCTTCCACTGTCCTCTCCCCTCCTCCTCCTACTGTCTTCCTGCCCAGCAAGTCAAGAGTCCCTAGCACCTTAGGTCACACTCTTTGGGGGTTAATAAAAAAGTGCAGAGAACCATGATGTGTCCCCTCTGTTCTGAGGTCATCCATTATGGATGAGCTCACCTGACCCTCTCTACACAGTGTTAGGTGCATTAACTTAACTGCTTTCTGATAGCCTAAAGTAGCATGCCTTGAATACTTTATCATAATGCCTCAGATAAGTCCTCCTCAAACAGCTCTGGTGTTGGCTGTGTTGCCAGTACAGATTCCATCTAAGAAGCCTTGGGCATCGAAGGTGTGGAATAAGTCCATTAGAATACCCAAGTTTATCTTCCACTTTCTCCTTGACCTATAATCTTCTCTATTTGTCTGTAGGCAAACACAGCTGAAAATCAAGAAGTATGTACCACCGAAGTATGTCACACTGAAGAGAATGTCAGGTTTACCTAATTAGTGGCCCTATCTTCAAAACAAAACCAACTCCCCTAAAAAAACACAACCACGCTTACATATGTATTTTATACGGACTCTCAGACTTCAAATTCCATTTCAAGATCCCTTCTTTAAAATCTCTCCCTCTTCCTCAAAAAAAATAAACCCCAACAATATTTTGCTCAGCACACACCTAATATCAATTGAAACAATTAGTCTTCTGTACGCATAAACTAAAAGGAAAATACTTTTAAATAGCAAAGCCTGCTACCAAAGAATTGTGCAATCTTCAAGTCACCAGAGAACTAAGTCTGCCCAAATAACTGAACAAGAATATTCTGAAGTGCTGAGTACAGTCTGCAAAAAAGGCTCTAAAGAGCAAGAGTCCATTGCATTGCAATGCTTCATCACTGCTACAACCTCTCTTACGAGTCCACAAGTAGTTGGCACCTTGTTTACCAAAGCCAAACAGGGAAAGTCAAGAGACCATTTATCTCCCAATGAGATAACAACTCTTCCTGATAGAAATCTAATCTGTAACCCAGAGAAGTCTACAGTAACTTGCTCCATAGATCACAATCAAGCAATGAAACATGAAGGGTATTGCCACAGATTTAACTAATGCTTTACTTCCCATTCAGCACCACTGATGTCTAGAAGCGTGTATACTAAATGACTTAAGTCCTGTTCCCTAAAGTTGAAAATGCCAGGAGGGCCATGTCTGCCTCTTCCTGCACATAAGTTACATACCACGATGCTGCAGAACACTTTTTTCTTTCACTGTTCAAATTTGCAGACTACAAGCAAGGATATGCCTCACGCCCCCAGCTGAGGTGAATACAAGAAACTTTAGAAGTGTTTGTATTTGTACATGTAAGAAAACAGTGAACACTTCTTCAGGAAGCTTCCCATTGAAATTGTGTTTCATACCTCTGTTAGAGGTAGCAAGACGCCCTTTGTAAAAGCTGTCAGACTGCACATAACCTATTTACATCCTATGTTACAGAAAACCCACGACATCTTTAACACTTCTATACCTAACATCCTAACCACTAGCTTGTTATCCCATTATTAGAAAGTTTCCCGAGTTTCCACATTGTCATTAAAAACACCTTCACATTTTGACTGCAGACTGCTTGAAAGGCATGAGACCTGAACTCGAAGCCAGTCTGATAACTACGCTGCTGGACTTCCTGATCAGTAGGGTCAGCTGCAACACCATCTATTTCATCAGTGACAGTAATTACACTTGATGAATTTTGCTAACAGTGGTTCCCTGACACTGATTAACCTACCTGCTCACCATATTTGATTCCTTTTCAAGGTTTACAAGTTAAACACAAGAGTATGCACATCTACTACAAAGTATAGGATACAGCAGTAAAACTGTAAGGATGAAATTTTAATAATATTCTTTACAACTAACTTTCCTCTCCTCAGCACCTCATGGATACAAATGAACTTTTAGGTTCTTCTAACTGTGATTAATCTGTTAGTGTTCTGACTCAAAGTAGTTCCTTCTTTGCACCCTTTAATATTAAAAAGAATTATACCTGTGGACTGGAAAACTACGCAAAACCAATAGTAGTTAACTTTTAAAATATTTCGTGCAAAATGATTAAAAAAAAAATTGTGACTCTTCTTTGTGCCAGCCCAAGTTTTGTATTGAACTTAACACCTATAACTACTGTTCAGCAATCACTGAAACTACTCAAAGATGTTAGAGTGGAATATCAATAGAAGAATATTGTGTTAACAAGTGCACAAGATACCAAACCTAATAACCTCCTTGCAATACAAGATAATCCCTCAAAAAACTATAAAGTTTACAATTTACATACATATATACACACACAGATGTACATGTGTGAAGGAAGAAAGAATATAGATTTAGCAAATGACGGAACACAGTTTTTTAAAAGTTTCTACCATTTTCTGATGTGACCTTTCCAGGGAAAACTCACACTATTTGTTCCCCAAGCTGTATATCATTAGTTCTGACAGCATATGCAGCAAAATTATGAAGGCTGTTATAGTGCCCAGAAATGATCCGTTAAAACCCAATTAAAATTAACTCTAAGACAGGTTTCCTTTTTTTAAAAAAAACAAAACAGAACATTTACCTATCTACACTCAATTACATAAAACCTATCTGAGAAAGCTACTGATTTGTATTCATATGGCTTCAAAAAATGTAACAAGAAACCAACAAGTTTTTTCACTGAAACAAAACAGACAACTTCCTAATTTTTACCTCGCTCTTGGTAGAAGTCTCATTATGGAGACACGTCAGTCATCCTGACTCCTACCTTCGTAACCAGAATCAATTACATTAAACTAGATTTCATGAATGTCCAAGTGATATTTAGTGGTACACAGTGTTTTAATTTCATGCACCTACCCAGCACGTTGTTCGATAAATTTACTAATATATGAAATTCTCATACTGTCAAATCATTTCAGAAAACATAGATCTACTGTCATTACTAGAAAGTTGAACAATGACTAGTATTTTAGTATATCATCTCCAGCTCACAGAAGACAATTTAGTGGTTCCGCTATACAGATCTCCTCCTATTCAGTGTTCCAGGGCAGCAGGTAGCTCAATTACAAATCGCCAATATTTTAGGAGTACTGATCTTACCATCTTTTCTTATTTAGCTTTTCGGAAAATATTTTAGAACTTGATCATTAGCCATGAACTTGGAAATTTTCACCTAGGTTTGAATTCTTATTTGCTTCTAGTTCCCAATTGTTCTGCATTTTCTCTGTTGTTCCTTGGCATACATCAAGAATATTAAACAAGTTTCCCATTGCAGATACTAAGATGTCCATTTTTACCAGTACTGTCCCCACCTCTAAACTTCACTGACACTATTTCAAAATTAGTATCTTACGGACTACAGTGAAAACTTAATTTACAGGTATTTTTAAGCAGTTGTAAGACTCATTTATAAACAAACAGTAAAAGAACAAAGTGGAACACTGATTAAACTCCTGCGTGCATATGACAACACATGACAAGACTTGCTAAAGAAGCCTATCCATGTTAGTTTTTCTAAAAGCTTGCTGTATACTGTGATAAAGTAACTAAGAATACTCTGTCATTGAAGGAAGAATTCAGTCATTTTCAACCATGAAAGATAAGCGCACTTGCCCCCCCCAACTGCCATCACTGTTAGAACAGCAAAAATGCTACCAATTACAGAAACTTAGTTGCCACAGACAATCTTTTTAAACTACCCTCATTAGAATAAAGAAAGAGAGGTAAAGAGGCTCAATTTGTTAAAGCATAAAGTTTGGGGGTTGTTTTTTTAATTTGTGCTCATCTTATGACATCTGTCAGAAGTTTAAAAAAAAGCAAACATCACACAACCACAACAGCAACCACATTTGTTCACTTAACTCACTCTAAGCTCCCAAACTATCCATGGGGGAAGGAAAAAATAAAATGCCCTTTTCTAGCAGGTAATCTTATTTTGTAGAGATGGATGTCATAATCCACAAGGGAATTACTCAACTGTTATAAGCACCCATCCCTTCACGCAGAAATGTATCAGAAGATCTATAGCAGTTTTTTTAATTACTCACCTTCTTCAATGTTTATGTTTACTTATGAGAAGACTGCCTGAAGGGCTACAGTAGACAGTCTACTATTGAGAACAGGCAAATGTTTGACCTCTGCTCCTCATTTATTTTCCTACAAAAATATTTTTTGACCTGATCTAAATTAGTGTCACCAGCTACACTCTATCTATTTCCCATTCTGGCTTAGAAATCACTTATTTAAGAGGAATGACCTTGTCACCGTTTCAGAACTTGGCTTTCGCCTATGTAGAGCTAGAGATGAAAACAGTGTAAACAGAAGCTTGAGATAAGGACCTTCTGGAGGATGGCTTTTTACCCCCAGCAGATTAATCAAGTCACTGCATAAGTGTCTAAAGTTTACTATTTTAACTTGAAGTTTCTTTTACCAATATTATTCTTAAATATTTGAGACCTGTGATTCCCTTATGCTTCTTTAGTAAAGCAAAAAAGGGAATACGTTCATTACCAAAAAGAAATAGGTTTTGTGTAGTCTAGTGCAAGCAGACAACAGTGCCTGTGTATTTAAACATTAGCTCTGCAATCCGCAGAGTAATTTCCATCTACAGACAATACAATGTTCTCAGCTTCTACATGAACAAAGAACTGCAAAACTATGCTCTACCACACAAATCCTCATGTTCCCAAAAATGCACGCATTCATTAACTATCATAATCGAAAAGAACCATGTATTTCAAAGAAAACTTACAGAAGAGCAGGAGTTTTCTGAACCCATTAGTATAATATGAGAGGATAAAAAGGTCAGCCATAGCATGAGGGTAACGTACATCCCTATCGTTTGGAATATTCCAACCTCATTCCAGCTTTTGTGACAGATAACCATTTTAGAACCACCTTAACTGAAAACTTTTTTCCACATTAGTTATATCATCTAAATACACTGAAAGTACACATCGTGATGTATTAGATTCAGTTGTATAGGCACCACAGAACAAAAACAAAGTGTCATGAAAGATTATCAGCAAAGTTACAGCTGAGGCTGGGAGCAGTTCCATATGGATGAAGTCATCAATTATGATTATGTACACTCGTGAATCAAGTTTCTAAATCTTTGTACTTTTTTTTAAGACAAGAATATACACACTCAAAAGCAAATCTATCTCACAGGCAGACAGCACAGTCCAGCTTCATGAGCCTGTTTGGCAATCACGTCTGAGTCTGTGACAACTGCATACATCTTTGTTTAAAAATGACCATGTAAAAGGATGATTAAGGAAATGGCAAGGTAAAAAACCCTAAAATAACTTAAAACAAACTTATATTCTGCTCTGTCAGCAGGAGTCTCATGGCTTTTCAGAAGACTCAGAGCAACTACAGAACTACAGCAAATCATCTTATTAGTGCATCAGTATCAAGAGTAATCAGTAGTCAAAAATTCTGCACACTAAACAAATTATGCACAAGGCAATCTTTGCTTTATGGAGTTTATATTTCAAAGAAAATGGTGAATGGAAAGAGGGAAAGTACTATGAAGACCTGTACTTCAAAAATAGGAGATTATGACTAGCTAGTCAGACAAAAAAATAATCTTAAACAAAAAAATAAACTCATTTTTCCAAACATGTTTAAGAATATATGTTTTGTTATTATGCTAATTATCAACGCTCCTCATCATTCACACCTCTTATCTCTATACTAAGCATAGAATATTCTACAGTAGGTGAACACAATTGTTTTGTACATAAAACATAAATGGTAAATTTAGCAACATCAAAAAATCTAACCTACTTGTGTCTCAAAATCATGGAAAATATTAAGTAACCATTCTACAATCTCACACATTACTACATAGTCATTGCACTTCTGAGTTGCAGACAATTGTTTTCTTTCCTGCTTCATAAAATAAAAACAGCTTTCTCATCCTTGAATGATTATTCCTAAATTTCAATTTATCCATATTTATCACTGGGATAATTTCATAGGCCATAACAAAAACCATGGAGATAAGCACATGCATTGAGTAAGCATTTCCAGAGCATTTTTATGCATCTTTGTTTCAGCACATTTCTTGTTTACCTAAGCTGATTTTCAGCAGAAAAATGAGGATTTTTTTTCAGTATGTTAGTTCTGTTGATGGGAGCCCTGAAAATATAGTAGTATTATACAAATGTTCCTAGTTTCTTCATTTTCCTAGTCTATAGGTGATTTCAGTACATGTCTTTACTTAACTACTCATTACTGACCCTGTTAGCATCTGATATCTCTGGAACTCAAGCTCTGACTGCAGCAATTCAAGTTCTCAGAAGAACATCTCTGACTGAAATCAGTATTCACCTAGAAATTATCAACTCTACTGATAGTTAGTTGTCATTATGTATACCAAGACTAAATATAACAACTGTGGCATTTGATAGCTCAAAGAAACTTTCCACTAATTTCTGGAAGAAAGGATTTTATGCTCATGGATACTCACTAAATATAACTGATAAATACAACTAAGCATTTCCTTGCATCTGTATGTAGTTCAACGTACTTCACCTAAGCCTACTGCTCAATACCCTCAATTCCTAAAGAACAGACAAAACTTTTACGAAGTCACATGTACTACTAAAGCAACACACCTGAAGATCACCTGAAAAGCCACGGTTAAAAGCATCACAAAAATTACCAAGGTACTGAGATTTGAATAGGATCTTAATCTCAAGTAGCTGCATCAAATACAGAAAGACTATCTATACATTACTTCTTATTTTTCAAATTATTAATATGTAAATACTGTTTTCATCTTATGTGATACAATACACTATTATCCACATTTCAGCCACATATGCCTCTTCCTAAGCATCGCAAAGAGTTAGATGTTAATGTTTCACTCATTGAGGTCAGTTTGCACAAGTAGTTAAACTGATACGGCTTCTCAGAACTGGTAAAAGAAGATAAAAGTTATTTAACCAAAAAGGACTATTGAGTAAGGAGAGTTACAAGGGACAGAGTATGTCTAGAACCAACACCTTCAGCTTTGATCCATGGGGCACGGGAGAACAACCATCTTGTCCAGGTGGAATGAATAACTCCCACTTCCCATACTCCATCTTCTTATATGGATGAGAAAATGGATTCCAGCCATCTGCAATAAGAAATAATACTAAATGTATTGAACTTAAAATGTGTCCAACTACAATTCAATGGTGTAACAGCATGTTCCATCTTTTTCAGACTAAACTTCAGTGACAAGAGACAAATACTTCTATATCTGATACTACCACAGGTGTTCAAAAGAGGTTCAATAAAACGTGTAACATTTTCACCAAGAAACCATACTCCAATTCTAATTTGATAATGATTTAATTGTTTCTACTTTACCTCTTTGATCAAAGTCAAAACCACCTCCTCACCCTCAAAAAATCGCTACTGACTTTAATACCATGAAATCATGGTGGTATGAAAATTAATGGCTGGAAAGTAATGTTCAATGCAGATTTAAAACCAAAAACCTTACATCCTAAACAAGCCAGTAGAAATATTTGTTACAACTCTATGGGGAAAAACTGATCAGCAGCTGCTGATTATAGAGAGGGGAAGTGGACAAATTGAAACTAAAACTAACCTCCATAAATTGAATGCTCAAGCCAGGTTTGGACACACAAGCTGCTCACTGCCTCTATTTTGACAAGCTGGTGTACTATTTGTAACACTCGTTAAGTGTATAAAATAGGAAAAATAAAGGGGAAACTGCAGACAAACTTGATAGCAATGGCTAGGAAACACACAATACCACACAATGACACCACAGCCAGGAAGTCTGCCTTGAAACACCACGGTTTTATTTAAGTAAATCTTAAAGATTCCTTTTTCATTAAAAGAGTTTACTGAACCAAGTTTAGATTCTGTAATTCAAGATTCTTCATCCTCTTTGCATCTAGTCAGCACTGTAGACATGCAAGGTTGGTCATTATGACATGTCCAACTGGACAGACATCTGCCAAGAAGGTCTAGTGTATTTGTACACATGTTCAAGATCAACTTATATGAATGAGACTGAATATAAAACTTCTGAACTGACAGACTTCAGCAATGTAACTGTTTCTAGGCTAGAAGGAAGTGACAAGCCAAGTTTGAAAATTACTTTTTTGCCTTGAAACATGTCTATCTCACATAGTTGAAGGCAACAGAGACCCCTAAGCTAACAAGAAAGCAGTCAACACAGAAAATTGAATTGGAAGACATTAAAGCAACATATGCTAATCTTCCTTCATGCTAATCTATTTGCAAGCCATGTCCTGTCGTAAAAAAAACAACCAAGCTCAATGAAAGAAGAATAAGTAGCCTTCAGTGACACCCTATTTAAAGGAGGTACAGTGCACAATCTTCAGCAGGTACTCTATAACACCTAGCAAACTGTTCACACCCTAAACTAGTTCCATGACTAGCTGAAGCTAGCACAAATCAATATTGTTACTAAACATGGTAGTCAGGGTTAAAAGCAACTCAAAAAACTGGACATGCAACTGGAGCAGGATCATCACTTTTGTCACCATGCAAATCTCAACAGGGCGGCAGAGAAGTGAAGAAGTCATATTCATCAACATTTTCCTAAACATCAGTAATCCAAAATATTCTCTGCTGTGCAACAAAAAGATAATGTTCTTTAAGAATATAGAGATGCATTGAGTTTCAGAGAAAGACTAGGCTGCTTTCAAAGTTGCTAGTTGCTCTTACACAGTTGTTTAAACTTGAGAACCGTCAATCTTTAAGGAACAAAACTGAAAGGCACAAATAGGACTAGACAACGTGACAAAAATAACCACATAAGACAAACATTCTAGTACCTATTCATTTTACAGTAGAGAGTAATGCCAAAACTGATGAAGCGATTATTATAATAAAACATTTCCCATGCTCAAAACCAGAAATACAATTAACTCAGTACTCTATTTAGATCACAGAATCACAGAATGTGTTGGGTTGGAAAGGACCTTAAAGGTCATCTAGTCCAACCCCCCTGCAGTAAGCAGGGACATCTTCAACTAGATCAGGTTGCTCAGAGCCTCACCAAGCCTGGCCTTGAATGCCTCCAGGGATGGGGCCTCCACCACCTCCCTGGGCAACCTGTGCCAGTGTTTCACCACCCTCATTGTAAAGAGCTTCTTCCTAACGTCTAATCTAAACCTACCCTGCTCTAGTTTAAAGCCATTGCCCCGGTCCTATCGCTACATGCCCTTGCAAACAGCCCCTCCACAGCTTTCTTACAGGCCCCCTTCAGGTACTGGAAGGCTGCTTAAGGTCTCCCTGGAGCCTTCTCTTCTCCAGGCTGAACAACCCCAACTCTCTCAGCCTGTCTTCATAGGAGAGGTGCTCCAGTCCTCTCATCTTCGTGGCCCTCCTCTGGATCTGCTCCAACAGGTCCATGCCCTTCTTGTGCTGATGTTAGTTTTTAATCACGATTAAGGTATTTGGATAGTACAGAAGAAATACATACATTAGCAGAAGGAAAGTATTTATTCTGCTTGATTAATACCAGAAGAGCTTGTATATCAGTAAGATTTAGATGCATCTTCCCCCTTGGTTTTACTCTGAAGTTTCAATCAAAAAACAAAACAAACACTAATAACATCTACTAAGGCTACTAAGACCAACATTGAACAAACAATACCTTAGCAATAAAGCAATCCTCCTTAAAAGAATGCCAAGACTGCAAACACATATGTATTATACTGTACAAACACTGCATATTACTTATTTTATTTCACAGAATAGTAAAAAGATGTGGAATACATCACTAGGATTTTGTGGGCTTGGGAAAAAAGTTAAAACTGATATTTTCTTTTAAATTGCAAACAGATACACTGTCCAAAATAAACAATTCAGGCAAAAATGGGAAAACAGAAGAAAGATGAAAAAATGTTAACACATACCTTAAGAAGTTGCAAGACAACTACTTTAAGGAACCTGTTAGGATTTATGATAGTCAAGACCTCCTTAGGGGAATTACTACCAACTCTTTCAACCACCTTCCCCCCCATGATAGATACATGATTGTGTTCACTGCTTTTTGTGAAATTCTTTCCAATTGAGCTGTATCTCTTCATTACAATGCATGAACTGAACCAAACATACCAGGTGATAAGTTTAAACATTCGTCAGGTTCAGCTGAACTAAATCAAACATACCAGGAAGTGATGATACCTGGTGAATACCAGGGTTTTGCAAGTAGCAATAAATTGCCAGTAGTTGTCAAGTTTCTCATCAATACAGTATGCAAATAAAATATTCAGAGTGTTATCACTGTTTTTAAGGTTTTAAGAGAGAGTTTTTAAGGTAGCTATAATGTTGATACTGCCTCTAGTATCAGAAATTAAGCTGACTATTATTTATGAACAAAATAAAAAGTTACAGCAAGTCTTAGGCCCAGACTCTATTAAGCTCACTTGGGGAAGCTGCCTGAAGTTGAATTCATTACATACATTCTTACATTATTCCAAAATGGAATTCTCATGACCTCTGTTACAACCACATCTCTTCCCTCCTTTAGAGGTGGGATGGTTGCATGTCTCTAATCATTTAAGCATCTCTGCTCTCCAGAGGCAGCTATAACCATTCTGCCCAAGTTGCTTACACTTTCCCCTCTACCTGCTAGCAATACTGGATGCTCCTGTTAATCCTTCCTCTTCTCAGCTATGGTCCTTCATTACTGGGTGTCCATGGCTCATGACTTAAGAATAAATGCAAAGCAATACCCATCTGTTCCAGATGGTCCTCCTTATAACCATTGTTTACTACTTACCCTTGGAGAGGAACTCGTTTAGGAAGGTTATAACAGAAACTACTGCTTTGTATTAAGGCAAGAGGCATAAAATGTCAGAAAACCCTGAAAATTGAAGGCTTCCAAAGAGAAAGCGGCTCAGACTTCTCTCAGTTTTACTGCTTAGTTTTCAGATTTTTCAGCAAAGCATAGCCAAAAATGCCTAAAGGGGAAAAAAAAGCCCTCAAAAATCCCCACAACCAAAAACTGAATAGCAGACTATTCAGAAGCTGAAAATATAAGGACAAGAAGAAATATCTTACTTTGAGAACAGGGACTTCAAAAACTCTGTCGATAGCTACAAACAGAAAAAGACTGAGCCTTCTGTTGGTAATCTTCTCAAATAATCAGCTTGAATAAGTTTTAAGAAAAAGGACACCAGCACATAAATCCCATTAGCCATACACAAGACAAGAGTTTCTACACAAAAGTTCAGGCTCCAGATATGCCTTCATGCAACACGGAAGACATTTTGAATAGCCTGGTACTTTTAGTTTCTCTCATTTGTGATTAGACCTTCCAAAACCAGCCAACTATTTAAACACTACATCCTATCTCAGAAGCACAAGGGAACTTCTTGCTTAGAACTGCACCTTTAGCATCAAAGAATCATGAACTAAGTTTTAATCTAGAACTAAATTCAAAGCTATAATGGCTTTGATTCTACTATTTATCACTAAAAATCAATTAAAATGCAGTTCTTCCAGCTAAACTATAAATTGACTTCTTCCAGCACCTGGTTTTACTTCTACGTTGGCAAGTATACATTGGCAAGTATTGGAAGCCATACAGCTCTGAGGCTCATGGCTTAACTTGGAGTTTCATATCAGCAGTCAACAATCCTCTTGCTTCACAGAGGGGAAAGGAGTACTTTTTGCATATTGACCAAATCATTCACCTGTTCCAATGTAAGAACTGATACATTACTGCAATCTTGTAATTATTTTTTCAAAACTGAAAAAACTTCATAAAGAGAGGTTGAATTCTAAAGTGCAATAAAATCATCTCAGAGCAATTATATTTCTACATTCCATATAATTCTGATCAACTGAAAGACGCTCAAACAATACAGAGTCCAGCAAGCATTCACACATCTTCCTTGAGAAGAAGATATCAGCCAAATAGCAGTTCAGACAAGTGAAGAGGCATCAAAATCCCACTATCCCAAAAGATACTTTTATACTATTTGCTTGGAATACGAAATGAGAACATAAGTGGAGAGATTCTTTAAGGACGCTAAAGAGTTCTACATAGTGGCCTATTAGGTTGTCTTTCTTCTACATTGCCAAATTTCCAACAGCTCAATAGCACGGTCATTAACATAATCTGCTTAAAAAGTGATTAAACAGCTCAAACACTGACAAAACCAAATATCATTACTTCTCAAATAGGACATCTCCCTGGATATTAATAGCAACTTATACTTCAGTCTACTGCCTTCAGTTGTCTGCAGCCACAGAAGTATAGTAGTTTGACTTAACTTGTGAAATGTAGGTATTTTTCTATGAAAAGCTTTCAAGAAAGTAGTAAGAAGTTCAGTATCATATCATAGTAGTATCTAAGCTCCATTTAGGTAAAAGGTTTAGTAAAGTCTGGGGGAAAAAAAAAAATCATTCTAAGATATGAAAAGTTTCCAATCAACTGTCAGATATCCAAATTATGAGGGTAGTGGTTTAACTTCCCCTTTCTTCACCCTGAAGGAAGCCTGTCAGAGTTTAATAAATAAAACTGCCCCCAAAACCAACCAGTGCACCCTCCCTCCACTCTCCAGCCCCAGCAGAAGCCTTCCCCACTAGTGCAAGAAAAAGGAAGCAGAACCCAAAGCAAAGAGGCACTCCAGAGTGGATCAACATTTTAGATCCAATGTTAGCTGGGAGGGAGAGAAGGGAAGGCAGGGAAAAAAAAGGAACTAAAGAACAGAAATCACAAGTATGGCAATGTATTATATCAAATACTGACTTCCAAATTAGCATACACATGCTTACTCTTTCAAGGTTCTTAACGCCAGTAACATTTTAATTAAAATATTGTTTAAATATAACTGACTAAGTCTCTGCATAGCCAAATACCATTTTGAGTGTTCTAATTCCCAAACAAGCTTCATGCATTACCCTCAAAACTTGGCAGTTCAGTGACTTATTTTGAAATAGTGGATTGTAAAGTAAGAATAAACTGTCAGTAGTCACCAAGTTCCTCAGCAATACAGCACACAAATAAAATATTCAGCGTGCTATCACCGAGAGCTTTTTTTGAGGTAGCTATAATGTCGATACTGCCTCTAGTATCAGAAATTCAGTTAACTGCCTCATCCACTTGATTTACTGAGAGACTAAAAGTACTAATTGACAAATCTTAATGTTTTTGAATGTTCATTCAATACCTTTCAGGAAGAGTAAAGCATCGTATCAGAACACCAACAGATTTAATATCTTTTTCTCTCCAATTATGGAGTTTTAAATAAGAGACAAAACTCTGGAAGTATTGCGATTCTTAAATTCATGTTTTTCATTCTCCAATCCAAATACAGATTTGTGTGCTGTTACTAGATTCTAGCTTTTTTCCAGAATGCACAGCAGTACTAAGAATTATTCTATGAATAGCAGCTACCCCATTCATCACAGGTGTCTCAGAAGGAGGTACAAAAATACCATTCTTTGGGTCAAAAATACCTTAACATCAAAGCTTTTATTTATGAAGCATAGAAGTCATTCACAGAAAGTTACATTTGCAGGACTGATACTTCACATGTATACAATTACAGAAATAAATTATTCATGTTTATCTTAAGCACAGGTCATAATATATTACCAACTATCAGCTTAAGTATGAACTATGAAAGAAGTTTAAGTTCTCTGTAACACAGTCTGCACTTGCCATGTTAGTTTTTGCTAGCTTTTGATCCTCAAAAATTTACCAGATTATCAGGGACTAAGATTTTGTGTCATTTCTTGTGTATTTCCATCACACATCTAAGAGACTCACAGACAATACCATAGTATCAAGTAAAACAGTATGAGAAAACATTGCTATCCATCTCCCTACACGAGAACTAAAAAAGCATGAACTGTTTTTATATTATGACATATTTCAGTTTAAAACTGAAAGAGCTGCTGTCATTTAAGTTCCATGTTTGTTTCTTTGTATACTTTCAACTTCACCCTCAAATAGTTCAATTACAATTCTCTTTATAAAAAGTTGAGTTTTATAAAAAAAGATTCTTATTAAAAAGAATCCTGATATTCAATTTAAATACAATATAATCATAAATTTAGTTTGAGACTTTAACCTGCTTGAAAATCTTAAAAAAAGGTTAAAGGGATTCAGTTTTAATTAAACACATCTGTAGTAACCTGAATCTAAATCTTAGGCTTTTGTAACCCAATTTCTCATCAGAATACTATTAAAGCTCATCTGAATGGAATGACAGTCTTCCATTCCTCTAGGCTTTCAGAGTACATTATCTTCCCCTTTGGGAACGAATACTTTACTATGACTGATGAATGTGATATATAGGACAAATGCAGTTTTTCCACATTAAAGTGCGGTTTTTTTTTTTTTGGTCTTTTGACTTCTTACTGCTGCATTTCGTTAACATCTAGATACAGCTACTCTAAGATATTAGTCCTAAATTTCTGATTCATATGATGTATTATGTTAAATATTTTAAATGGGGTAGTTTAGAAAACCATTGCAGCTTTTAGCTACTGTATTCTGATACGTGTATTTCCCCCCCAACCTGACAAGCCAATTTACAAGTTATATCCTCTTTTTTAAATAGTAGTTATTAATTTGATTAAAAGTCTGGTTTTAAAATGGCTATCTATTAAAATGCATATTTAAAACAAACGTATTCTAGTCTTCAACACTGTCGAGTAATTTAACTTAAAGACTATTATATCCACATATATATCACAAAAATCTTGAGCAATGGGTGGGGGGGTTGCAGGGAGTAGAGGAGGCGGTAAGGAAGAGAATTTTCTGTGTGTTTATATGTATCAAGTTGAGCTATTACAATATCCTTCATTAGCTGTCTTGCAGTCAGTACTGATAGCTGGTATGACTATAATCTAGCAGTGGGTGTACTATACTCGTGATTCATTATTCAGTTTTGAATCAAAGGACATATTTGGTTCCCCGTATTAAAATTAAACAATTGCACTAACCTCTTTTATCAATCTCTATTCAAAAAACAAAAACAGAGTATTTCAAGGAAAACCACTCTATCATTCACCAGCTTAACCCTACCAAACAGGACCATGGTTGAAAACAGTGTTGCACTAACTTTTCTGTTTGTCTTCTGCATTAAAAACAAAAGATTTTTCTAAAAATAATCATTGTCTATAGACTCAAATAATCACAGTGAATAGTGGACACACGCCCTCCCATTGAGTTCTTAAAGAAAAAGAAAATACAAATTGCTGACAATTAAAATAGATGCTTTTTATGACACTGATGTTTGGAAACTGAAGCATAACACGAATATTTAAACACTTTCTTTTGCTTATTCTAAGTGTATTATTCATCTTGGGACTATTGAAAAAACAGTACTAAAAAAAGGTACTGTTTGCTATGAACCATTGAAAAAAATCTTAACAATGGATCTGGAAAACACTGCCAGGGTAGTCCACTTATTTATTTATTACTGTGCACATTTTTACAGAAGCTTAACCATAGTACTTTAGAAAGCACCACCAGATACTACAGCTAATAGCATACATAATGAGTCATCATTTTTAAAGTGATATAAGCACATACAATTTCAAGTTCATGACTTCCTTCCTCAAGTACAGAGTTTGCCCCTTTAATAGTTTTCTCAAACAGGGGTAAGGAAGAAGGAAAACTCAATATTTAACTACTTCTACTTATATAAAAAGTTGACTGCCTCATATACTTTTTTGTAATATAAATGCACAGGCTGAACATTCACCAGATAATTATTTCTGCAAAACAAAAGTTGGATAAATAACACTGCATACCTCTGAAATGCAGTTAAATGAACAAAGTAATTTCACAGATAAAGTCCCAATTCAGTAAGAGCTGGTAATGAAATTCCTAGTATCTTGATGAACTAATACCTAACCCTGCAGAAGGGATAGAGTAGAGAGGTGAAAGGGAACAACAGAATGAAAAATCCCAAACAAAAAGGAGAGAGTGGAATTAATATTGCAGGATTTAAGAGCAAAAGTGCATGTGATTTCCATTTAAGAATTTGCAGAACGTGATTTGAGCGTAGCTAGCCTTCTGAATGAGGAACAAATTCATTTGTCTCAAGTTCTAAGTGAATCAACATCTTCCCAGTGCTTACAGTAAGCAATGCAATTCCTCCATGTAATCTTCCCACCTTCCTGTTCTGCTAACATCCTTCCTTCTCCTCCCCTCAAAAACAGAACAGCACCTACTCTTCCATAAGTAGGTTAGTTTGATTTTAGGTTACTGGTTTCCAGCAAGACTTGTCTACACTGTCATGATTAGTGGGCATTTCGAAGGGCCTTGGACAACACTGCTGTTACATCAGTCATAGATAAAGCAAATTATTCCACTGTTATTTTTCCTTCTCTGCATACGGTTTTATAGAAGCCTAAGCGTAAAGCTTTAGGAAGAACCTCAGGTCGTTTAGATACATTCAGCCTAAAGTTGCAAGGTTATCAAGCCAGATTCTTTAGGCAACACACTGCCTTATGGGTATTAAAAAGAACAATAAATAGATATACATAATACTGACCATACAATAGGAACACCTATGTTCTTAGGCTATTGCAATGTAGAGTAGAAGATTATTAGTTTAAGTTACAAAATGCCACTACACCAGCCAGCCACTACATACATTTTTACTATCAGAATTTCGTCATTGCTACAAAGTTGTCTTTAAGCGAAAAGGTTATTGATCTAAAACACAGTACAGGAGAGAATAAATATTCCTAAAAATACTTACTGAAGTCACCTGCGAGAAACACTGCTTCTGCTCCCGGTGCCCACTCTTTGCAATATATTCCACCATCCACCAATTGGTTAACTCCAAAGGTTTTGTAACTTTTTGAAAATTTATCAAGGCCTCCTTCATTTTCCTCAATGTTCTTCAAGCGGTTATAAAACAGAGAATACCTTTCAATGAAAATAGATAAGATTTTTTAGAAAGTTTAGTAAGTGCCTTTCTTACATTAAGATTAACAGGTGTAAGAACATAAAGAAACCACATTAAGCGAGAGAGACTGTCACACTGTGTCCTAGGACTACAATATTGGATTCACTCTTCTCTATAGAAACAGAAAAACATCAAATACAAACCATTCAATCGTTCCATGCTTGTTACACAGTGCAAAGGTGCAATCTTCACATTTGTCTGTATTTCTCTTCTTTACAGGAACAGTTTGCACTTTAAGTCTAAGACTACAACTCCTGATTGGCAGTCAAGAAATCATAGTATTACCACACAACAGGGGAACTTCACGCTCTGAACAGCCTAGCACTTTTTCCTCCACCTTATTAATATCCGACATATGCCTCCTAGGGAGAATTGTATAGCCCTGCTACATCTCTCACAGACAATTTTAATAGACAAATCTCAGAACACTGAAAAGTTTGCAGTGCAGCATA
The DNA here is from genome assembly GCA_013396915.1 of Stercorarius parasiticus. NCBI lineage: Eukaryota > Metazoa > Chordata > Aves > Charadriiformes > Stercorariidae > Stercorarius > Stercorarius parasiticus. Next base: position 107,337 of record VWZL01001505.1, on the reverse strand, counting down.
TAGTAACTATGGAGAAAGCAGTCTGGCACTTGCAGAAAGCAGCTCATTCAGCAGACTCTCTACAATGACCATCAGCAAGACTCTGCAGTTCCCTGACACTAATGATTTGGAAAACAAAATTACCACTTCATGGAAGTAATTATTTGGTCCATACACTGCCTACCCCAGTTGGGCATGGAACAGCCTGAACTTCTAATTTAGAAACTTTTATTTTACTACTAACAGCTTGCAGTTGGTTAGTTGTGTTTGTTTTGGGGTTTTTTTGTGGTTTTTGGGGGGGGGTTTTTTTTTTTTTTTTTTTTTTTTTTTTTTTTTTTTTTTTTTTTTTTTTTTTTTTTTTTTTTACGTATTTTGCTATGTTTTCTCCAAGAAGTTCCCATCAGTTCAAGAAACACACATCAGGTGCACAATATAAATAAGAAGGCCAACTTGGACTCCTGAACTGTGAGGTGTTCTGTGAAGAAGCACAGCTAAAAGCTTCAGTTGAGAAGTTTATTAGTGCTACCTGTATGGGTTTTTTTATTTTAAATAAGACATCCTCAATGTGAACTAGAAATATGTTTGTGTTCTCCATAAGTGGAAAGGAATCTTCTGAAATGTATAAAAACTAATAAGAATCCCAGCAAGAACAGCCTGCCTGCCTTATTACACTTACTGTATTTTGAAAAAGGAAATAAACGGTAAAGAACCAGAACAGCGCTATGGGATGATACCTTGTTGGTTTAAAAACAAACCAAAAAAACCCAAAAAAAACCAAAAAAGAGAAGTAGCCTGTCTGCAGTGTCAGGACTTAAAACACTGCTCTGATTTCTGTTACAGTTTTGTTTTAGAATTGGCCCTTAATTAGTTCAAAGTAGAGGATTAAAATGTCTCTTTACTGGTTAAGGTAAAATAACATTACTTATATTAATTTTTAGTACTATGATTACTTTCAAGGTGAATCTCCCAGCAAGTTTTTATTATGAAGACTGATGCTCACCTTTAAAGACAGCAAGATTTGAAAAATGCCTCAGGACACACTATAGCAAATACATTTATAACTTCTTGCCCATCCACCTGCATTATTCCTTTAAAATTTGCTCATGGGTATAATCCCCAGAAGTACATTACTAACTACTACTGCTCTGATAATCAATTTCGTTTATAGTACTTCAGGGAGAATATTCTGTCAGATTTCCAAGTGTAAGTGTATTACATATATACACAAACCTGGCTGACTGACAAGTTTTAACCAACTGCAATCACAGAAAGATTTATATAAAAAAGTTTAAATACAGAAACACAGAGCAAGTCACAGCCTCAAAAGTTCAACATATGACATCTGATAAAGGCAAAAATCACTCCATTATTGAAGGGTTAGAAGAAAATACTCTTGAAGAAAAATACAAATCAAAATACTCTTGAAGAAAAGAGTATTTTGATTTGCATAGCTTTTTTAAAGTTTTATGCCTTCGTTCAAAATGTATCAGTTATATTATACAAGAACAGTTATATTATACAAGAACACCATGCTATCTGCAAATTCCAATTTTTCAACTATACACAAGCCGTTTCAAAATTGCTGCCTGTCACATGTATTAAACTAGTTCCAGTGCAGCTGAAGCAGGAACCCTTTTGTATATGCTACAGGTAACTGTTTTAATTCCAGAAAAGATCTAACTGAAGCAATGAATTTGACGCATTTAAAATACAGAAGGTGTTTTGGAATAGGTTATCTCCTTAAAATTAATCTTTTTTCCCCCCATACTTGGTACAAATACATTTTCAGAGCTTTAAGAACACTTTTGGCTGGATGTGGTATTTTCCACATTCAGGAAGAAGTAGGAGAAGTGGTAAGCTTCATCTTCAAACAAAAGTCAGTCATACAAATCTTTGAAAGCTGGAGAGGAAGGAGAGGATAGATTTATTAACGCAGAAGAACAGCTGGTCACAGAGAAGGACGGAAATCACTGTGCAGAAAAGAAAAAGGCATGATAAGCTTCGTATAACCTAGAGGCACACACATGCTGACTGCCTACTGCTCTTTCTAGATGAGTCCTCCCTAGGAAAGGGGAATCAAACCCATTCATCTCATTCCGAAGAAATAATCAGCAAACAAGTTCAGCATTTAAGAGTGGGTTTATGGGATGGGAGAAATGAAAATGGACTTTCAGAAAGCAGTTTATGCCTTTGGGAAAAATCACAGTAAGCTCTGGATTCTTGTTACAGAAGCACTAAGAGTACATCTACTGTTTCAATTTTTGCCTTTCAGTAAATCCAAAGTTTAGGTAAACAAAGAGATTGCAACACTTAACAGGCGAAGTGATCATGAGTATTACTGTATAAAAGGCTACTCTTTGCTCACTTTGCAACAGCAGTGAGCAAGATTACATGCTCAATAAAAACAATTCCTTTTGGAGGACAGGGGTCAAGGAAGCAGATTAGAAAAGTTTTTGATCAGAGATATAAAACATTATTATAGTAATAGCTTTTTATATAGGACAGATTTTGAACACGTAATACATCATGTACACAGAGTACAAATACTCGTTCAATTTGTATACAAGCACGTTACTTTTGATAGAGCAAGTTAATTCATGTTTTACTGCTGCATTACCATTGCAGAAATCATGATTATTGAAACAACTAGTGCTCTCCATAATTGTTTTTAAATTATGTTCTAGAAAGCATTCAGTTTTAAAATTTTTTTAACCACCTTCTGAAATTACCAAGTATAGAATTGCAGTTTGCTGAAAGTTCATGGAAAACCCACTAGCTTTTGAAATGGATCAATTACTTGTGCTGTGAACTATTCTAAAAACTCATCTCAGGAGATGAAACAATTCTGGACACAAAATAAGGTTACCTGTCATAGAACGTCTTGTAAAACAGCAGAAGCATAGTTCTGTATCCTGTTGCTGCTTTAAAGGCAAGGATTCAGTTAAGTGCACGCTCATGATGTGGATTTCAGAAACTTAAGATTTTGCTTTCACAGAAATTTTGGGTTTCATTTCTGCATTACTGAAGCTTTTTAAACATTTTTAGCTTCCAAACTGGAACCCCAGGACTGCACACAAGAATGACAGGAAAAAGGGTTTTGTTCAACTAATTTCAAAGATTTCTACTGATCACTAACAGAATATAAGTATTAAAAGAGGAGAGGTAGACATTACGTTAATGAGACTGCATTTCATGATCCCCTCTTAACACTGAAAGTTATGTGATGTTCCGTTATGCATTATATACTCATAAGACATACATATAGTCAGACAGATGCTGGACACACAAGACACATTCCAAAGGTGAGACAATCTTGTAAAATTCTGGACACGTGAAGAGAGTCAACAGCATCCAGAGCTATGATTCAGGACAAAAGGCTGAGTTCTGTCTTCACACTTTTCAAGTCTTCACAACTTAACGAGTGACTGCAAAGCCTTTTAAGATTTTTCTACTGCCCTGCATTACAGTTGACACTGAAGAGGATTACAAGGTTAAAACTGGGACCAAAAAAAATAAGTAGAGCAACAGCTGCATCCACAAAACTTCAGGTATGGAGGGTCTGGAGTAACTGTAAAAAGCTGTACATCAAGTCCCTTACTACAGTCAGGTACACCACCACACACGACAAGTGAGGAGAGCGGAAGAGGCCTGCTTTTTGGTGTATTCCTTGCTCCTGGAGTTGTAATGGAAAAACAAGCTTTTCAATTCAAGTCCCATATGCATTGATCTCACCTCTATTAACAGACCAATGGGTTTTAAAACCAAAATGCTAAAATTAGGCGTTTTCTTCAGACTTACTGGAAACATACTTCAGAGTCTTCGCATTTCCCCATGCGTGCATACACCCAGCTTGAAACAAGACATTTGGTAACAGAATCGTACCTTTACACCAGCATTTTACCCCTCCTCTACCACTATTTCACTGTGAAATGCTGGTAATTGTAAACATCATTTGAAACAGGGTCACAACAGTCTTTTCCTATTGTTACATTCATAATTTGTAACACAGCATTGCTTTAAATCCCACGCTTTATATGCAGCTTTGTTTAAACCCTTACAATAGAAGTGTAGGAATTGGCTGACTTTCCATAGAAGCAGGATTAAAACATCAAACATGAATTAGTATAATGGCTATCTGGAAAGCAAGTCTCTTGGCAATAAAGTAAGCTTCGTAGTGAAGCAACAAAGACAAAATTAACTCAGTAACAACTTCAAGGGTTTACATTTCAGGTAAGCACCTATTCCTTAATTTATCAAGTAAAACACCCACAAATATTTTTACAGATAGCCAGAGACCTAAAACTCAGACAGGAGAAGTGTACAGTTATCAGAGAAAAAGATGACCTGAAATCTTTCAGTTCAATGCAAAGCTATACATTTCTCATCTAAAGAGATAATATCCTATTTATTTGGTAACCATGATGTACAAAAATCCTCCTGATGCTGCAGTTCCTACCACCACTGACTCCATTCAGCTATTGATCACATTAAAAGTCTTAGACATACATTAAAATTAGTAGCTTCAATATGGAGCATAAGAATAAAAATTAAGCCTCCACTTCCTCCCCAAAGTCAACTGCCTTAGTGAAATAAGACTTTTGGCAGACTACTGAAGAAGTCTGATGGCAAGTCAGAACACTGAATTAGGGCTCCAACGTAAAGCCTTCAGGCCTTTGCTCTTCCAAGCAACCAGAGGTACTAACTCCTCCTTCGTGATCACCTTGTAAAATGACAAAATGGTATTCTAATATTTTAAACTTTTAGATTTAACCAGATAAGCTTTAGTTTCTTAGGCATCACAGTAATCTAAATAGACACTGGCATAACCAAAAAGGCCTTAGCAGCATACAAGATACCCTCATTTAATCAATCTGGTGCTGAACTGCAAGATGGCTGCAAACTTCGGGGCATTTTTATGCTCATTCGCATGCCTTTTTATGAAGCTGTAGTTATTGCAGCCTATAGAATGGTCAAATCGGCTTATTTTAAGACCTGTGGTATCAACGCTGAAATTAATTATTGTAGTCCCTCTTCTGCTTATGTTGCTGATTCTAGGAGCAATTAATCCTTTACATTCTTTTTGTCCACACCTGCTTTCATGTCAATTTCTACAATATTGGCCCAGTATTAATGTTAATTTATTCAAAACATGAAAACAAATAGGAGAGACTCCGATAATGGTATCTGGTGTCCATATGGAAAGCCCGATTCCACAAATACCAAAGGGAAAAGGATATGAAAGAAAATGCCCAATAAGATACTCTCTGCAGCCAAATACTCCCATTTTCCAATAAATACAAACATTTACAATCATGTCTGTGTTAAAAATGAAGCTACAGTCCAAAAGAAAATAAACTCTCAGCTACTTAAGTGTGTTACATTTCTTTACATTTCTTCCAGTGTAGGTGGTGGAAAGACTAAAAGATAAAAGCAGAAAGGGAAAAATAATTTGTTTCCCCCCTTCCTCCTCATTTAAACAACAAACCTTAAAAAAAAAACTGGTTTGGATTTTGAGATACCACTTATCCTATTTATCAGCTTAATCCTAAAGCCTCCAAGGGGAATGCTGCCTCTTATTTTCAACCTTCCACTCTTCCCTGACACAGAAGAAGCTTTATCAGTATTACAGTAAAACAGGGAATAAGAAAGCAAAGAGGCCATCAGATTGTGTCCTGTACCATCACTGACATTATCATGAACAACACTATTCATAAAGTTACTGAAATTTCTGAACTCCATTTTCTAAACTGCCCTGGATACGCCCACACACTTATTACTACAACCAGAAAACTGCTACAATGCTTCACTGAAAGCATAGGATCTTCCTTACATCCCCCACCACAGCAGCTCTCTTTGAGGGCTAACATACCACCATACTCTGCTCCAAAATTACACTGATCTGAAATTCCCCTGCAGTTTTCCAGTCATAACACTAAGAGGTAAAGAACAGGGCTCCACAGACTTCTCTGAGCATTTTTAGTTTGGGCTTTTTGATTGTAAAGCATTTGTACGTCTTTTTTACAAGAATGCAAACCATCTCTGGAGCAATATTGAGATTGCATGCTGTCTTCAGAATTGTTGAATGAAGCTCAGTGTCACAGTGTGGTAAGACTGAAGCCAGTTGTGGGGAAAAAAAGTTGGGTACTATGAAACTCATTCACCTACTGATGTGCACAGACCATCAAAACATTCCCTGTTTTGCTATAGATCCACTCTATGATCCCCATGGATGATCAAAAGGGTCAAAAAACTAAGAAAAAAAATCAAGTCACTAGTGTAGATGCACCACACTTTCACTAATATAATACCATTTACAAATTACTTCTCTATAGGATGAGGAATAAACTGTCACAGTTTTGGAAGTTTTATTTTTCAACAATACTGTATTATTTAAATAAAGACACATTTTGAAATTTGGCAAATAAGGAATTGAATATTGCTGATTTTAGTACTGATAGTCTACTGCAGGAATATCAGAAAGGATTAACAGCTGGTTTTGAATTTGATATCAAAAAAGGCTCAGGAGCTACAGTTCTTCTCTTGATATCACAGGCAGCCCATTATTTAGAAAGTGACATCCAAAAATCTTCAATGCTGATATCGACTAGCAGTGATAGGTATCATCTAAGTGCCTACACTGAACATGTAAACAGTAACCACTTCTGCAAAAAAACTTGATAGCTATGGAAGAAGAGGAACTCCTTTTGAATCTGAAGATGTGATGTTAACACTTAGGTCATAGACTTCTGTACTTAAGCAGCTTTTACCACTAAGCATCTAGTAAAAGTGTTCATCCGCAGCAGTAAAATTTGCTTAGAAAACTATGTTATAAAAACAGACTCCCCTATGGTCTGCCAGAATGCTGAGTAACTAGTCAAATTCAACAAGTAACATGCTGTGGCATTTCATAGAGCCTGCCTGTAAAATAGGCATTCCTGCCTCCGGTGTATCTATACAGAGTCACATGGTCCAGGCTCACTGGATCAGGGGCACCAGCTGTTTCATCTCCATACTGCAGTCCACTGTGTGCAACAGGTATCTTTAACCACCATGTGTAAATCGCAGAAGTGGTAGCTACCATCTCATGAAGCACAGCTGTAAGGTCTCTGATAAAGACTGTGCTGTACTCATTGGGATTTCCTGGAAAGCCAGAGTAGAATGAATTTCTTTCAAGTTAGTCAAAGGAGAAACACGTGGGAATATGAAGCTAGACAATCTTGAAACAATCATCACTAATAATACCCATTTCTATTCCTGCTGTGACTCCTACCACTTCATAGAAAAAAAAAAGGAAATGAAAAGATGAAAATAGAAATTGAAAGTGTAGATGCAACACCTCCGACTATTTCCAAATAAAGAACACGGGGCCATTCACAAATTACTCTAATATTACTGCTATCACTTTGAAGATGCAGTTACAAACACTTTCACTGACACCAAAGCCAGTGCACAGTCCCCGATTCTCATCTACTCCTTTACTCTGTAGTTAGTTCCCTTAAACTGCCCTCATTCAGCTGATAAGGGGATGGAGTGAAGGAAGGAAGGAGTAGGACACATCAAGTTCTTCTTAAAGCAAATTTCTGCAGTCCAACAAATCAAATGCATCAGACCATGTTGAACTAGAATTATGCAGCAGAAGCAAATTCCTGTTTGCACTTGCTTCTTCAACCCCATTCGTCACTAGCAAAAGTGTATCAGAACAGAAGCCTTGATTTTATTTCATTATTTTCTTCACCTCCCTTTACTCTTTTCATTTGACTATTCAGAGTATTACACAAAGTAATCACACTTAAGGAAAATAGCAAGTAAAGGCACAGTGAACCTCAGGCAGGTACAACTACTTCAGAACAGCAGATCAGCTTTATAGTTTTAGATTACAGACTTCCACTTTCTGCATAGAAAAGTCTTGTCCCACTCAGGTAATCTTTTTAATAAACATTTAAATAGATTAAACAACACCTGAACACACATAACCTTTGAAGTGTTAGAAGAATTCTGAGAGATATGCTCTAGACATACAAGATAGCAATGGCTGATGTTCACAGAGATCCAGAAAGAGATGATCATTTAATTTTGCCTTTTTGCACACTAAAAGTAAAAGGTGCTGAATCCCATGAACATAGTGGCTCTTTCAATAGCTACACCCAAAAAGCTCCTTCAAGTAAATGCATTAATTTGAGTGTCCTTTCAACTTCTCTTCAACTAGAATAAATGTGTAATATTGGAAGCTACATTGGAAGTGGAAGCAGAAGCAGTTTAAAAAAAAACAGAAATGCAATATCACCTACAACACCTTACTTCAGTAGTTACTTACAATTTCCACCATAAGCAAACCGATGTAAACTCCCAGCTCTTGGGATGTTCCGTTATTTCAGTATGGAGAGGCAATGCAGCTTTGTGTCTCAAGCTAAATGCAGTTTCTTAAACATTAAGAAATATTTGCTTGGGGATATTTAATGAGTAATCACTTGCTCTGCTGAAAGTTATCGATACAGAACAAGTGACCGATTCTGCATCAGCTTTTTTCAAAATAATTTCAAGTGCAGTGACATGCAAGTCAAACTCCAACAACAACATACAGTGTAGTACATAGGAACATGACAAAACATAAAAAATAGCAGAAAACAATGGGAAACTACAGAGTTTTTCTTGGCATCCTACCAGCAGTTGCTATTTCTAACAAAGACTACATAAGACTAACAAGCTACGAAGTCTAATAAAGATAAATACATATCAGTAGTATTTTAGCAAGAAGATTATTTGCTGACTTCAGTTCTGGCACTGTACTTTCTGCACAATACATGGAACTAGAAGCAAGCCTCTTCCACACTTAAAGCATTAGGATAACTTAGTGGCTTCACAAGCATTTGACAACTGTAATGTTTTTGCCATCAGCTTCGTAACAAACATACACAGTGCTCAATTTGGAACCAAATGAAGGAATGATTACAAGATGTATCAAACACAAACTTAACACAAACATTTAGTAATTGCTCCACTGACTTGTCTAAATCAATCCCACTTCTAAGAACACCCTTCCCCGCAATATTTAGAGGCTCTCATACCCACATCCGCACACGTTTGTTCATCCATCACCCCCTTCAGTTTATTAGAAACACATGGATGCACCTCACAGTATAGGTGTTACAAATTACTAGTGTTTAGAAGGAGCAAGAGGCAATTTCTTTCCATCAGAAGCCTAGCAAACTAGAGACATCAATTCAAGCAAGAGAGAACAAGTGTATATGTAAGTATTAACACTTGCCACAAGAAAGCCATTTTATCTTTTACCCTCTGTTGAGATAAAAGGTACAGAGCTACTGTTTTTTAAAGTAAAAGACACCCCAAAAAACAGAGACACCCAAAAAAACCTTATGATACTAAGCTGTATCACAATCTTCTGTAACAGCACAGCTATATATATATTCTGTACCTGCTAAAGCACTCAAGACCATTTCCCAGTCATGAGGGAAGAGTCTAAATAAGACAGCAATTACAAAATAATGGGAGTTCTATGTTTTTTCTTTGTATACAAGGCAACAAGTTTACCAGCAGCATACTTGTTTCACACATCTGAACATTTATCAGATGAACACTTTAGGTACGAAATTTCTTCATTTAATAGTAATTCTCGCACTATCCCTCTGCTAACTAGTCTTAATTATGCATGAATTGTACACTAAACCTCCTTTAGCTACAAGAATTTGCTTCTCTGTCGTAACGATACCTAAAGCAAGTTGATGGAGTTCTTTTGAATTAACATAACTACAGAGAAACTCCACCATATTTGAGCAGAAAGCTGCAGAAGTGCAGAGAGACAGATTTCTTTCTTGAAATCAGCAGACTAAGACTGTGTTAGCTCATGTTTCATATTACACAAGAGAAAATAAACTGAAAGGTCAGTTGAACAGTTACAGCATTGCCCTTTTCCAAGGTAATCAGCAGAGCATGTAGCAGAGACGTGAACACAAGCGTGACTGGAAAGACAGTAGCTGATAAAGAGGCTTTTGCTGCCAAATGCATGTGGGACAGAATACCGCTCTCTCAATGTCCGTCGAGGAGTATGGCATACTGCAGGCCTTACTTCAGTAACTCTGATTTATTACGTTAATTTAAAATTGTGTTCTTGTTAAACATTCAGGTTTTCATATTGCCAAAGCACACTAGAATAGGTAATACTGAACATAAATCACATTCACAGGTAATCTACAGGAACAATATCATTATTAATTTGTTTATAATAGGGACACAATACAGTCAAAAATTCATCTGGTTTACTAATGCATTTTTACTTTAAGTACACAAAGTCTTGTTATTCAGTACCACGTAGCTAGAAGATGTAGGGTAATTTTCCCCACATCTTAAAAGCAGTTTATTTTTCCTCTTAGAAGAGTGTATTATTAGTAGAACCTTCCAAAACAGTTTCTCGTCGTCACATTAACATATACTTAAAACCATCTTAATCTGGAAACAACTCACTCAAATGTTTTATTTACCAGAATTATTTTTAATGGAGCTGTAAATAACAGCATATCAATTCCCATTTGATTCCACTGTCAACTATTTCTAACAGGCTATCTTCATATTAATAAATATCAAGGTCTATTTGGGGGGAAGAGTCAGCGATTCTCACAGCACTAATACAAAGTTGGAATCAGAACACAAGCTAAAAGCAGTAGCTACACAAGAGCCTTCAGGGGAAAAAACCCACAGAATTTCTTAAAGAGGATTTCTAACCTGCCTTTTGGTGGACAAGTGTTATTACCTCTTGAAGGTCTTCAGGAACCTGGAAGTGTAGGTCAGTACCATTTCTAAAGCAATTATTTGTGTGGTAAGAACCAGCCCACACACCTCCTATGGGTTGTAAAAGCTCTGCACAGTGACAAGCTAGTCTGGACTTCAGTAACTATTAAATTTAATTTTAGTTGTTTAAATAAAGCTGTTTTTTTATTAGTTTGCCACAGCAGTAAACATAAGCAGCCATCTGTTTCTTTTCAAATTTGGATTTCAAGTCTGCTGCATCAGTTTGGCTTCCACATTCTTAGTAATGCTGCAAATAACATTAACTGGCATAAACGAAGTTCAACACAATGCTAAGACAGACTTAGCTTCTTGGGTGTTTATTTAAAAAGGTAAGAATCTAAAGCTTTAGTTGTCTACCAAACAGGGAAAAGCTTTTAAGTCAGAAGTCACTTCTGATTTTCTTTTTTTTTCCAAATAAAACATCACATATTCCTCACTACCCAAGCCACCTAACGCACTTTAGCAGGCACATTAAGTAATAAGAATTGTTATTTGTATTTCCTAACAGAAAACTGCACAGCTACAACTTCATTGTTAATTTCCATAAATCCTACTTCACCTCCTTTTCAAATACATTCCAGAAATTAAAAACAAAGTCTTGATTTAATGGATCAGATCAATGGCTTATATATTCAAGCAGTTCACTATTTGAAAGTTACATTATGAAGTTAAATAAAAGCCTTCTCATGCCCTGATAACCACCAAATAACAATCCCCCTTACTACAAGGCTGTTTCTTTGTCAAACTTCAAACAGATTAAAATGGATAGCCATCTTAAGAGGCTGCCAAAAAGGTCATTAGGGGAACAGTACCTGCAGCAGCACCCAGCTTCTTTACTACCGCACTAAACCTTGCTCCCTGTAACAGTTTTCCTCTCATCTAGTGTGACCATAAACCTACAGTATTCCACCTAATTAAATAACTCCTTAAGTCACATTAGTTTAGCCTCAATTTTAGGATGTACATGTATTCACACACCACTTTAAAGAGATATTTGTTTTCCCTTTCTCATGCACACAAATATATTCCCAACATAGGTTTCTTCCCGGCCTTTAAATATTTGTCACCCACTTACAGATTACCTCTCTATTCTTTGTGACAAAGAAAACTTCACAGTACTCTGGGAAAGAAAAACCATGTGTGAGATTTTTACATATGAAGAATAGATAGAAAAACAAGTATTAAACATGGGATGGGAAGGAAGGTATACTTTTGCTTTTGTTGCTGACCATTGTGCCAGTTTTGATTAGTCTTCATTGGTTTGATCAAGCTTGGAGTATTTTCTATTTTGGCTCAGTAGCTGTATGGGGCTATTCATATAGACTGCACATTCAACACACTAAGCACGTCTGGTCTGCTAGCTGGGTTCCCTGTAACTCCAATGAAGAAAAGTAGCCCTTTTAGAAGACAGTTTTAAGGAAGAAAACGTTACCTCCAGTGACTGGAAAATAAAATCTGGAGGTATTTGGGGGTAGAGGGGAAGAATACCACTGAGCTACTTCGCCTTCTACATTATCACACCAGCTTCAGGTGCCTTAGCAGAAGCACCGCATTGGTTTCACAGCACAAGCTTGTCTAAATTTAATTCTTAACTGCTTTCACTGCAGACAGCACCAACAAGGAAAGCCAAGCACTCTTACACATTTATACAGTCCACAATACTAAGTGTTTATAATTTAGTATCAACACACTAGAAGTATAATTAGATCTTGTGTACTTAAATGTCTGTAACTAGTTCCAGACAATCAACTCTATTCCCACAGAAGATGAGCAAGCAAAAAGCATGTATTTTTGTTGACTGCTGCTGTGAGTAGTCATATACAACAGCTTACTTCACTTGTGGCCAAGCGTTTTTAAAGGCAGTCTAAAACCTGCTCTTTTTCCAGACTTCAGTAAGAATGAGGACAAAGATAAGAAATATTAGTCATTAACTAAATTTGCACCACCATCTAGAAAAGAGAGAAGTATAAACATCAAGTTTACAACGTTATTATACTGAATAGTCTAACTACTTTAGAAAACAGAAGAGTTCAGATTTTATGTAGTCCAGCTACTCTTCTAAAATATTAAGCTACTGTATCTCCTTTACATAATCTCTACTTTGAATAAAATAAGGAGTTTTTGGCATGCAGCAATTCATATAAAGCACTTAACTGCAGAAGAACACTACTCAGCAGTTGTTGGATTCATCCCAACCACATACCCATTTTCACATGATTTAAGCTCTTAAGTACATATGACATAGCTTCCAAGACACCTGCCTTCTGATGGGATTGTGGCTGTATTTGATGTTAGCTGGGACAGCCTGATAATCATAGAAGTCATCATTACTTCAAAGCCTCCAAGCACATCAGTCTTGTCTATAACACTACTTTTCTGTCACAACATTAGAATCTTACGATTCAAGTTTTGAATTGATATGACTAAAGAAAATTGTAAACAAAATAGAGGGGAGAATAACCACCAATAGTGCGTTACTGCACGAGACTCAAAGGCTGCACAAACTCAACTATTATAAATGACTCAAGGCTCAGCAAGACAGTGAAGTTTACATCAGAATTTTAAATATCTGAAGTGATGAGGTAATTTGGGACACAGAGAAAGCCACTAGCAACAATTTGGAGAGGAGGGAGAAGGAAGCAACAAAAACCCCCAAACTTAGAAAGCCTGGTATTGCCAGGGTTAGTCTTCCTGATATGCCGCACACCCAAATGCGTCCATAGTCTTACTTTTAGACAGTGCTACTGGGAAAGCTTCATAGATTATGGAATATTAACATCTAACACTAGGAGTTAAGAAATACAAGATGAACAAGTTATCTACTGGGAAGAGAAAACCCCTCTGTTTTCACAATTTCAGATTCATCTTGTCCGCTTAAGACTCCATATGCACCTTCTAAAATATCTACTAAAGTTACAGAAGTCTTTCATAACAAATTTTGACATAAGCTATTTACACAGAACCATTTTTATAAAAAATTAACATTACTAAGCATTCACTTACTTCAGATGGACAAGCTTAAACAGCAAAAAGGCTAAGCAATATAGTAACGGACAGTATGTTGGATAGGATTTCCCTTTTTAGTAATTTTCCACCCCCACTATGATATTCCTATGAATATTTAGTATGTTTTTTCCTCTTTATAGAGGAATTTTGACAGTTTACACTGCCTGACCTGCTTGAAAAAATCTGTTTTAAAGTACTTGTCCACCTTTAAAGTATGAAATAGAAAAAACAGCGCACTATACTTGACTGAAAAAATACAAATATGTATATGATTACCTACAAATCCGGGTGTTTACATTAGATGTACACCCATACAACATCCCTTCATTCTCCCTTCTCCCACCTGAAACACACACAGAACATAAAAGTGGTACCTCTTTTATTGGAACTAAGCCTAGAAAAACACTACTTGCTCCAGTTCTCATCCTGGAGAGCTGCCAAACTAAAGCCTACGAACTGAAGCCAAGCAGGACAACAGGTGAGTCCCAGAGCTTCAGCCAGCACAGCCTCTTTATTTGAGGTCAACTTGATATGCACCAGCACAAGGGAATACCAAAGGAGGAAAATCATGAGCCAACAACTTCAGTTATTCACAGTTTGTCAGGAAATTAACCTCTTCATTTGAGCTATGCATCAAGAATAAAGCTGGTAAAGATTTCTGAGGCATCATGGAAGAAAAAATACTGTTAGGTACGCAAAGAATTAACATGTATTTTTTGTCACAATATATTCATTACATCAGAGTAGCTTGGGTATTTTTTATTCCATCAATGTATCTATAATCCACAAATTGTATACAACCCCACAAAAGTTCCATACTTGAACCTTTTCTTCTTCTCCTGTGGAGCCTGAACTCGCATTCAGCTTCTACAAGCCCATACATACATTAGCATCTATAAGTGTAATCTATTCTTGTCCTCCTAACACACACAGTTTGCACACTGCCAGTTAGAAGCCTTTTTCAATTGTAATCTGAATTGGTACAACATAAAAGATTTTAGTATAAAATACATGCAAAAATTGACAGAGGGAACCGTCAACTAGATAGAAGAAAAAAGTTTCCCTTAGGATCAGGGTCCCAGAGAGGGTGCAGAATCTCTGTCCCTGGAGGTTTGAGAACCAAGACAACAAAATCCTGAATGATCCAGTCCCAATTCAATACCGACCTGGTTCTGAGCAGGAGACTGGGACACAGACAGCGTTACAGTCAGAACGGTTCAGTGAATATTTAGTACTTTATACCTACCGAAGCTAGCCAGTTCTGCTTAAGAAAAAACAATGAACATGGCAAGACATACAAAAACAACAATGCAGACTGTGACAGAAATACAAGCACTACAAATGCCAGTAATCTAAGATATATTAGAATGCTCTGGCAATCATATACACCTCCCCTAACCTTGCATTAATTTTCTTTGTATGTGTATCTATGCACACAGATAAAGGAATTCCACAGTGCTAAAACAGACGAAAATAGGGACAAAGCAGCCCAGCTGCTACCTTGAGACAAGTTTTGCTATTGTGTTAGGCAATTTTTCCCTCAAATAACTTATTAGCATATAAATTTTTGCCATATAATTTAAAGTCAGTTTAAGTAGTCGCCAACATGTGTAAAGCAAACTTCACATCAATGTTGCCGGTAAAGTGTTACAATTCTGGTAACCACATTTTCACAAGGAATTGACATACCTAGCTATTTCTATTTTAATCCCTTATATATAAGTTATATAATTGCATAGTACATACTATACATACGTGTGTTTATACATGCATACACAGTTTACATATGTATATATAAAAGGTATTGTTTCAAAGCATTCTGGAAATGCAGATCAATTTAATATTGACAAGAAATTCCAGTGTTTTCAGCACCAAAGTATAAAACACTTTGGGTGGGGGATTATGGATGCAAGATTGTATTTGTAATTGATATTACCTAGTACTATAGGTTTTTTTCTTCCTCTTTCTTAACCTTTTAACCAAATGTTACAGGTGCAATTTTTGAGTCTTTCTTCCTGGATAACTAGCTAGAACAAGAGACAATCCATATCCCCGAGTATTCTGCAGAGGGGGCCAACCTTCAGTAAAGATCATGCTACCATTTCCTATTCCTGAACTGAAGCACAGAACTGCTGTTCAACAGCGGTTTATCTCTACAGGAAAGGGACCCTTTGTTTTCCCATCTCACCAAAATCAGCAGGAACACAAAGCTACCACATCTTACCTTATGTACCTTCCTTCTACTGACTGGAATCCCCCTGTAACTGCTACTGCCAGCCTCTCATTTATGCCAGCAATGGAATTCTTGATGTAAAATTGTGTCAATAGGAATTTTAAGAAATCTAGGACCTTACCGTATATTTCAGTCAAGTTTTGGTAACTTTAAATCAAACGCATCAGCCCTCATTCTACAAGGGTGAACTTAAAAATCCTGAAGAAATCAACAGGGAAGTGTAGGGAAGTCCTTTACAAAGGACAGTTTTCTCCAGGATATAAAAGAACTTAATCCTAAATTTTCAAGACAGCCATGATATTCTTCACAGCTTTTGAAGAGGTACCCATTACTATTTGGGGCAGTTATGTTTAATGTGTCTTTGTTCTTTTGCTGGCCTCCCTTACAAGTCAGCATAGCTCTATATCACCAGGGAGGGAACCAGAAAGTCTGATTACTGCAGCATGATAGCTCGTTAGTTTAATGCCCACACATTAGTCTCTTACACAGCAAATGGCTATGAGTATGTATCTCTCTCATTTTAAAAAACTCTCTCGAAGGAAGTTTGGATTCTTACAGTCCATCATTCATTTACTCTAAGAAAAGTTCTTAATTATTTTCACATTTTTCTGATTTGAGCATTTAGTGCTTTTCAGAATGTGCACACTAAAGGAACTACTATATTTCTTTTAAATGTTAGACCACAGATGATCAGTAGGTGCACTGTTTGATAGAGTTTACAGATACCTTTTGTTCAGAAAGCCCTGGTGTGTCATCCCAATGTGTTTTGTTACACAATACACTTCCATTTGTTTATGGCAAAACGTTTCCAGCAACAGACCAGACCGATAAGACTCCTGTAGAAAGGCTCTTTTCACTACCAGTCCTTTAGTACAGGTCAGATATGTAAATGCAGGACAGAACCATGGCCTCTTTCCCAAACCCAGAATATCACACAGCTGGTACAGTTAAGTTTCATGTCCCAGATGGAGTCACAGGAGCAAGAGGAGGTCATTCTGGGTTACCAGCACAAGATTAACAGGCACTGTATCATGTAAGCACGAGGAAGAGAGCAATAAGCAAGTTTTAGGTCTAAACTAAGCATATGTTCTTTTTTCCTTAAGTGAACTGTACGTACAGCTGAATATAACAAATTTTCAACTTGCCAGATGACTTAAGAGAAACTTCTTAAGATTATCAGTTATTCCTAATTAAGTATAAACTTTCAGATTGCTTACTGAGAAAAATCCACAATTAAAACAAAATTTTGAAGGCATATCAGTGTATGTAATGAACAATATGAACAAAACCTCATTTGGACAATATTAAAGAGCTCAAACCAGTAATGCTTTTGTAGCATTAAAGAGTTGCTAAAATTCCATTACACTTACATAACACTTGAATTTTGGGGAGCTCACATCTATACTCCAACACAGCTAATACAGATTTCAACTTCCATACATTATATGGTGTTATTTTATGAAGACCCTTTAACAGCACACAGGATCTAGTCAGCAGAGTCAGCTTCCCCACCAGCCCTCCCATCCAGCTCCTCTGCAGTGCCAGCTCCTGGCACTTCCCAGCTCCAGGGTAAGCACCAAGCAGGGACCCACAGCCAGGACCTTCCCTGCTCTTTGCCCAGAACCTTCCCATTTAGCAACACCTTCACCCTCCCTTTCTTTACCTCAGTTTGGGGCAAAGCCAGACTTTGAACTCCTCAAGCAACTTTTTCCATATAGTTCTCAAAACAAGCAAAAGTGTCCATGATACAACTTCATGCATCCAACACTTCAAATAGCTCACACAGATGCAAGATACAAAAAAAGCCATGAAAACTCAACTAAATCCATTCTGTTAAAAGTCTAGAGTAGCATGAAGGGAAAAGCTGTTCTTTAATTAACTCATTATTTAAATATTAAATTATCAGGCATAACAGGTAAGCATTTTCAAAATAAATATTTTGGCAGAGACAGATGCCTATTAGCATGAGTGCCAGTGAACATGACATACAGCAACTTTTTACTCAAACAGAATGCAAAGCCTATGCTTTAAAACTAAATCTTGTCCCATTGCTGGTCAACTTGTTCTTTCTAGATGAAATTTCAGTATCAGGCACCCTCCATATTTGCTTTAAGAATCAATTCAGTGTAGCAACCAGTTGTCAAAGTGTTTTAGTTTTTTGTTCTGTTTTGGGGTTTTTGGGGGGGAGTGGGGGTGAATGCAACAGAAGCTATCCCAGCTTAAGTTAATGATTTATTTCCTTTTTTGTTTGTTCTCCCAGAAACAGAAATAAAATTAGAAGTAAGCTTAACTTGGACCCAGAACAGCTATTCTGAAGAACATTCAGTGAACTTCAAAGTTTGCTGACTGCAAGAGTCCAGAAAATCCTCACTGCTTGGACAATTCAGAGGAAGTCAGAGAAACAAAAAACCCACGAAAACCCACTCCCCAAAAAAGTCACACAACACAAACACTGCTCCCCCCCCAAATCCATGAATAGCATACCTTGGAAACAGCTGAAATCCATCTCATTGCATTAACAACTTCAAAGACTGAGGAACAAATGCTGCCACAATTTTAGCTTGCATTTGTAATCACCATTATTCTGAGCTGTATGGTCCCAACCCACAGCTCCACACAAACTGACAATATCCTCTACTTCCTCACCCCTGACAGCACTCATGAAAACTCTAAGTTTCAGTAGTATGCAGCATGCATTCAGTATACTGAAATATTAAGAGTTATAACAATGATACACAATCAGCAACTGGTACGATACAATTGCTCCAGAAATACTTTTGTTCTGAAAATTTGCTTTATGATACAACCCAGATATCACAGGTTACTGGAACCATGTGAAAAGATTAGTTCTAGATAGCTACCAAGTACACAGGTCTTTGATTATAATTTCCATCTTTCTAATATTTTTTTCCTTTCTTTGTAATTAATATCCTGAAGGGAATTTTCCCCGGTACTTTGTAAGCTAACCAAGCACTGACTTTGCAAAAGAAAGGTTTATTATCAGCCTCAGAATCCCAAACTCCCCGAAGACTATGAAGTGCTGGCCTGTACGCTGACAATACATATTGACCCCTATGTAAACAGTACACAACAAATGCTGACAAGAAAGATGAAAAATGGTTCTAGTGGCAGAAGAAAGCATAAATCAGTAACTACTGCAAATAGCAAGTAGCAGATGCAACACGGAATATCTGTCAAGACTTGAAAACACACAAAAAATTTGTATACCCTTTCATAATATTTAGTTAATTTAAGATTCCTTTGCAACAATCACGGCAGGTTTCTATTGTCAGAAATTTATCAGAACATCTTTTTTGTTTGGCTGGGTTTTGGTAATGTATAAACATTTCCCATGATATATGGCATTCATTGGAGTACTGACATGATCTTATCCAACACAAATTGCATCATTAATAGTGCAGAAACTATTATTTTAAGATTTAACAGTTACCTGTATTTCCAGGAATTTAATCAACAACAGTTACATGATTTCACCTACTAATAAAAGTTTCTGAGTGGTATCTAGTCAGGATATCAGAACAATAAGAATTAGCAAAGGGTCACACTGAAATACAGCATTATTCTACCTGAAGGTTGATAGTCATCTTACTCACATACACACATGATACAATGATGCAATTATTTAAGCTCCCCACAGTTGACCAGCTCTCTCATCAGCTATCACAGCAGAGCACAAAGGAATGAGCCAGCAGAAGCAATACTCTACCACAAAAGTTACCAAGATTGTGTGTGATCCGCAATTACCATGTCACTGCAATAAACATCATGAAAAGTTACACTACAGGTTGCAATTACGACCTGTTTGTTCCAGTCATCATATAACCACCCTATTTAAAAAAAACCTACCCACAAACAACCCCCACACCACACATAGCTGGAAAACAGAACACAGTAGCAAAGTCTGACACTTTCTGAAAGGGAGGTAACCTGAGGTTTTGCCACAACCTCTAGAGGTGGTCTGCAAATCTTCATTCGCTATTTCCCATTCCCTCTGCTCCCAAGTTTGCCTTGATTTTCACCCCACCCACCCTTTTTCATTTTATTTTTGTTGAGGCAATGAGTTTTTAAAAAGCTGCGAAATAAAGTTGTTTGACAAGACAGGAACTCAAATTTATATTAGAATAGGCACTGAGTGCGTACATGCGCATGTGTTTGAAGTCTCACTGGCAATTTGCTTCAGCTGTATTATGGAAGGTAGAAGAATCAAAGTATATTAAAATCTTATAGTAAGTATATGCAACAGTAACCTAACATTTTATCCTGAAAGGTCACCATCTATCCAGGTTTCCAAGTCAATAAAAATTTTGAAGCATTAGATTTAAAAACTGACATCCTACACTGCAACAGACCAGCTTGTTTGCCAGAGATATTTATTAAACAATCTTAAATTTTTATATATGTCTGTCATTCAAATACTGTCATCTATGCACCTGTATTAGGCAAGACCTATCTTTAAAACGCCTGAATTCAACTTGCATAATCTTGATACCTGAAGTAAAGAATAAAGGAAGCAACAATAAAGCAAATGAAAACCATTGTGCTTATATAGCACAAAGCACACAAATCAAGAAGTACTAGAACAGAGCACAATTTTCTCACCAACTAGGAAGTTCTTTAAACGTGCTGGGGGGTGGAGGGGGCAGGGGGGAGCACACCTTGCACAGTCTAGTAAACAGTAAGCAGTTGAGCTACACTTATTTATAGCTATTTAAGCCCCCAAAGCTTCATGTTATTTCCCCCAAAGTCTACAGTGTCTTATACTGCATGAACAGAAGCAACTACACATCCCACTTCATTCCATATCAAAGGGACTTGCCCTGAGTTCACCTGTCAAAACCACAGTCTTCTGTCAAGACTACAATTTTCTTTTCACTTCAATTTCCTTACAGTTTCTTCCATAATTTACAAGTAGATAAGTTGATGAAAGTATCAATAGAAATAGCAGGAGAAAGGAAAATCTTAAGCCAAAGCTTCTAACCTAACAAACAATGCATTCATTGCCAAAACACATGTACAACACTAGTGCCATCTCTACTGTTTTCTAGATTCCTGTTTAGATCTTACAGACTATTAGATTTTTATATTACCAGGTAAAAGCTCATACCATACTGAATTTTGAGGTTTCTACAATACCTCTTCTCTTCTGTAGGGGAAAGCAAACCACAGCAGGAATACCACCTTGATGAAGTGCAGTGAGACCCAGAGCACTCTTGACTTCAACTGTTTTTCCTTTCTCTGATAGAGCTGTTCATGAAATCACAGTCTTGGTGAGCCTATTCTGCACAAAGCTTTAGAAAGCCAGAAAAGTGATTTACAAGCTGCAGGGGATTGAGTACTTTCTTTGCATTGACATTTGAGAATCAAAAACTTCAGCAAAACAGATTCAGGAAGCTAATCCACTACAGACAGATATTAAAAAACACAGCACCCCATACCTCCACAAAACACCCTTTCTGGTTTAAAATAAAAACACCCAGACATCTGAAAAATTTTATTGAGATACACCATTACAAAATATGAAATATGTTACAAAGCCAGCCACAAATTACTGTTTATTCCTACTTTTCTGTTACATGGTTTCTTTGCCACAAGACCTGTTGGTCCCTCAACAAAAAAATAGCTTATCCTTATTTTTCTCCTAATCATCACTTATGCATGATCAGAAACATCAAAGCTAGGGTTTGGAGTCATCATATCAAAATGTCGTTTCTCTGTGCCAGAAGGAAACAAGTGTCAGCTTTCAACCATTCGAACAAGGTAGTAAACATGCCGATTTAGTAATTTTAAGGGTTTATGCCATTGTTCCTCTGACACAGTTCTGTCTTACCATCCTGCTCCAACTAGCAGCACTCACTGGAGATACCAGGAGTAATGCTACAAAAAAATCCCACAAACACCAAAACACAGCACAAGCAATTTCTGCTCTTTATTCTCATGCTTCTTTTGAAGTAGTCATCACCACTATGGCACTTGATTTATAGAACACCAAAGGCTAATATATATACCTGTTCAACTCAATGTGTATGTGTTTGTATTAAATATTGTTAACAGGCATGATGGTAAGCACCATGTTGTCTGACACCTATCATGAAGTAATATTGACAGAATGAATGTCAGAAAAGGTTCCAAACTCTAAAAGCCTTCTCCCCTCTGACAAATCCCTAGACTTCTTACAGTTCCTGGCAGACAACCCACAGAGCCTGGGAAAGATATCAAGAAGTAGTTAGAAAACAGAACTTTCTCAGCATTTTTGTTGTGTTGAACAAGGACTGGACTGACAAAACTTAGTTTGGAAAATGTCAAAAAAACCACAAAAATCATGAGTTTACTACTGTCCCATTGCTTTCCTTAACACAGACTAAATGCTGTTGCCTGTATTAGGCAAACCTCATTAAGCATTTAAAGAAAACCTGTCTGTGAAGAAATCTCAACGGCATTTTTGAAGTTACTTAAACAACCAACAACATACACCACTGAGAGTCAACAATGTCAAAACCAGTCTTTGAAATTGATGACCCACAGTAATCAGTAGAGCTAAATACCCAAAGTCCAATCTGCTTCCTCTTAGTAAAGTCCACAAGTTCAAAATTTGTATCAAAATTTGTACTTCAGTCAGTCACAGCAACATCTAAGGGACTTACACAAGTGCACCTAGAAGCTGTCTCTGACCTTTCAAAATGTGAAGACTATTGTTCTAAAACCAGGTTTATATTAGAAGTGCTTGTTAATGTATTAGTAAATGCTATTGGTGAGCAATATCCTTTTTGCTGCAGAAGTCCTTAGTGTAGATACCATTAGACCAAAGAATTTATCACTACAAGTTTTGTCTGCGTTGGAATGGGCATCAGCAACAATTTGGATTATGAAAAGCATGCTCTTGCACCTCTAAATCATATTCACTGTACAACCACTTCTCCAATATTGTATACTATACTGGCAATATCTTTCTGTATACCAGACCTACTTCAGTGCCTCCCTTTTTTGGTTTCCCTGGCAAGTAATGCGACCATTATCCAACCACACCCCAGAACTGACTACGTATTTTTGAGAAAACACTGCTATAATTGAACAAAATTAACTGACAGGTACTGGATTTGCAGCAAATTCATATGATCCTGGTAAGGACGTAAGGATGAACAAACTGTTCAGAAGGTATCTGGAAAAAAATCAGATCTTGACAGGCTTGGCAGTTCCTACCTCTGTAGGGCCTGGGAGATGTTTCTGTCAGAAGTCGTTATGGTCAAAGTGTTCTACAATGACTCTTAACAGACATAATTGCCATTTACAGCTACCTCCATTTTGAGTTGGAAACCACTCAAAGACAACCATGACTTTGTTGCTGAAAGCTCAGTCTGATGCCTACTTCGATGACAGTACATCATTTATTATATTAGAGAAAGCAATGTTTTACTTCTTGTTCTGCAATTCAAAGGCCAACTGCTCAGATGAAGCTTTTGCTTCTGGTATTAAGCAAAGTGTGGGTTTTGTTTATTAAATTTTTGCTTAACAATAAATAGTAGAAACAAAAGCAAATAGCTTGGTCAAAATACATAATGGCTGATAGTCACACTCAAAGACATCACTCATTACCTTATAATCTCAGTCCATAACTTCATGGTCCAAAAGAGATCCTATTCAGAAGGCAAAGATACTTTAATCCACTTATTGTCATTGTGCAGTAACAACATTCCTGGTTTACTGGCTGTGCTAAAATAGTTGACATCCAGGAGCTATTTAGGCCCAAATTTGCTAAATTTTAAAGTGAGAATAATCATTAGGTTTATTTAGGTACTTAACCTTTTAGCAAAGCCTTTCACTTCATTCCTAGAATTCACAAGTTGTAGCTGAAATACATATATCTCCATACACAAATTGACTGTGCTCTTCTTAATTTTACCAATTGGTTACTGTGGTTACCTACAGACAGCTTCTACTAATTAAAGGTGTCAAGGACTAGGTTAACTTCTGTACTGTGAACACTACTTTTTCCAGGAACTGATACCAGGACAAAGAAGTGGCAGATTGTTCAAAAATACATTTTATTTTTCCTTCTGAGGAAAACAGATTCATAGATTGAGTTTTCTGCCATCATTAAGAACTTCATCAGCATCATGGATCTTGTATTTTTATTATCTGATTGAAAATAAGTTAAGCACTTTAAACAATACATGCATGAAACCTGTTGAAACACACTGTACTGGGAGCCTTGCAGAAGACACTGTATTTCAGGAGCTGGTGACCTTGAACAGGCCTTATCTGCTCTGTTAGGTCTTATACTAAGGGCTTAAGGGGCATGTTAGCCACATGGGTACCAGCTGGAGTGCCCCGTGCCAGTCTGTGAGGACAAAGTAAATTTGAAGTTAGCTTATGTGCCATCTTCAGCCCCAAAACATGCTCAGACTCACCTCTGAAAAAAATCAAAATATCTTAGTCAGAGAAAAGACAACTCACACTACGAATCAGCATTCATTTCATGGCAAATTCGAGGGATAGAGGGGTGCAATTTGTATACAAGTGACACAGCTAAATTTTCCCACATAATGTCGGTACCTTGCATTATCACTCTATAGATTAAGTCTGCTAGTTAACATCTCTGACCTCCCCCAGTCTTGCCCTCCTTCTGCAAACTTGAGTTTTTTATCCATAGTCTATCTTAGCAACATGTCTGTATGAAATACACACTTCATACATTACACTTACACACTGACATTATAATCCAAGGCCCCTTTCTCAAAAAAAAAAACCCCAAACTGTATCATGCCAGCTCACAGAATTAGTACTTTGAACTTATGAGGAAAGTTCTACATATACCTACCATCAAAATTATGTGGCATCTAAAACTGTGAGGGCAAGGGAGGGAGATGAATGTGGAGTCTTCAGTTTTGAGGTGTCTTTATTTAGACTGATTTACAGTGTTTGAGTGAAGTACAAATAGTCAGATTTATGAACTCATACATTTACTTTAGGTAACAAGTAAGAAGTAGATAGAAAAAAATCTGTCCAGAATTTTTTGATGATACAAAGAAAATCCAGAGAAGTTTGGCAAATAAGTCTAAATACTAACAAGCGTTATTTATAATTTTCTGTCTGAAAGAACTGATCACTGTAATCACATTCAAATTACACTGTAACAGCATTACTATCAAAAATCTGTTTGCTGCTATTTAAAAAAGACTGTTAAGAGCCTGATTTTTTTTCTTAAATACTTTCTATTGTTGTAAACAGGATTAAAATAAAGCAGCAATATTGTGAAAAAACCTTTCAGGTGTCTATAAAATTAAGCATCAAAGAACTCTCTTATTAGAAAACTCACATCAAATATGCCACAGACTAAGTCAATGAATTCCATAAGCTACAGTTAAACTTACCAATGAACCCCAGTGGAGGCTGGATACATACACACACTAGCTAAACTCCTCCAAAAAAGCTCTGTGTGTGTATATACACTTGTGCATTAAGTACATAAAGTGAAATTAATAAAGATATTTTCACGTATTTTCCCCAAAAGCTATAGAGAAAGCTGTGCGGGGTGTGGGTGGGGAGGCAAGGAGGAAAGAGGAAACATACAAACCTTTCTGATACTGTCATCACTACCAAACTGCTACCTCAATCACTTCTTTAAAAAACCTTTATCACTAGGCTTTCTCCCTTACTTCCTGACAAAACAGACAGTTAACGCCTATCTTGATTTTCCTTCTTTAAGGGAAAAAATTGTTTAGACCATGGATACAGACCAAAGTAGCTAACCTAAATGCTATGCTTCGCTGCAGTCTCTCTCCCATCTCTTTGGAGCTTGCCAATGAAAAGATTGTTTTTCTACTGGTTCTACATGCTGAAATTAGTTCAGTATCCCAAGAGTACCTGCTGTTGTTCGAAATAAGGGCTAACCAGTGGCAAGAAAGTACCAAAGAGATGAAGAAGTAAGCAAAAAGACAATGAGGGTAGCATCCAAACTGAAAAAACAGGGGCAAGTAGACACAACTATTTAGTCTCCTAACTAGATCAAAGGGAGAAGATAGTATAGAAACCATATTACTTGCACATACACATTCACAGAGCGCATGCCATTGGTAGTACTGGACACATACTGTCTACTCCTGAAAACTGAAATATTTTAGTACAAAAAATATCCATGTATTGAACTTGAAAGATAACAATAATCCATGAGCTTTCCAAAGGTTAAGTTAAAGCTTGGGAGTTCATGTCAACTGAGAGGGAGGATTTGTTTGTTCAGACAGTAAATTTGAGTCACCTGGCTCATTCAGCATGCAAAAGTTTCACCTTGTTCTCCACTACTTCAACATTCTCAAAAATGCTGCAGTGTAAACAGACCCTTAAGTTGTAAAGCATCTATTCTTTTTTTTCAGCTCTGTTCCCTCATTTTTTACAAAGGAGGCATTTTTCCCCATTTCTCCTAGGGATGTTAAGGGTCTTAGGGGGTGAGGAGGGCACTTGCAGAAGGGTGGGACAGAAAGGAGGTCACATCAAATGACAAGTCCAATCAAAATACAAACTGAGAAAGGATTTGAGAACTGACAAAAAGTATTTATTTGCCTTCAGTTCTTACCTTTGCATATGAAGTATACAGATTGTGATACTTTCAGTGGTTGTCTCTAATTTCTCTTCTCAAAAAAGGTGCATTTTAGCTCTAACCTCTCAAAAGCCCCTGCAGCAACTCCTGTCCCAAACCACCATGTCTACTCCTTCACAAATGCTTCTATGTGGAGTCATTGCCACTGTTTGTGTAATGATACAAAGCTATTGTGCAAGTATTGAAAACCAGCATGCTGCCCACATTTTCTCAAAAAAGTCAGCACACCAAAACAGTATTGCAATACTTCATATTTCTATTATACATTAAAAATTTCCTAGAGAAGTAGCATTTAGCAGGGAGAACTGTTTATGCAGGGCAAATTAAATCTTGCTGAAAGTGATCAAAGATTCATAATTTCAAAGAGAGCTGCATAAGTCTTAGAATGGAAAGCATTAATTAACTTACAGCTTATCAATCCCTGTCAAACCAGAAACACTTATACTGTGGATATCTACCACAATAGGTATCAAACAACAATGTTAGAAGTAAGACTTGCTTGCACAAACACGGATGTCCAAGGGCATTTTAGACAGCCTAAAATACCAAAGGTATCTGCTTAAGCCTGGCACATACAGCGGAATTTATTAAACTTTTTTTCCTGCTAGGATAGCAGGTACAATACAATCAGGATACCCCCTAAGGCTGCTAAAATGAGCCGGTGACTCCTATGTTTATGCAACAAATCCATTCTGGATGGGCAATTTCCAAACAGTTGTGGTAGTGCAGCATGTTTTCATTTAAAACATACAGTAACTCAGCATGATTTTAACAAGAGTCTTTTAGACAATTCCCCTGACCCTCCTGCCTTTCCTCCAAAGGATCTTGTCAAATGCTTATACATCCAAAAGCTTAGATCTGATGATGACATCATGTTCATGTGTGACCATGAGGAATGCCTGGAGGCACACATCCCACACATACATGTAACCTGCCTATCAGCAAAACCCTAGGGGAAAAAATTGCCCTCAAAACAGAAGTCTGGCCCCAGACACACAGCTAGCACAGAGGACTTGCTTGAACAACCATCTAATGTATTATTTTGTCAAAAAAAACCCTCCACACTAACTGTAATAACTACTTGCATCCATTTGTGATCAGCACTAAAAGTTTATTTTCCACTTGTCCCAATACAGTGTTCTCCTAAAGAGCCTTCTCTGTCAGCTCCCCCTCTTGAAAAAGATGAGTGGAAATGAAGATCAGACCCTAAACATTGCCCGGAAACAGAAAAGTCTCTTCCAGTTGAACATCTTCGCAATGGTATTTAACCACTCTTCAAAATCAATGAAGTCTGTTTGCATATATTAGCTTATCCACAATCCTATAAGCCTTTTCTTGACCAAAAAGGTAGGGTCTTGTTTTGGTTTGCAGCGGGAGGAATTAAAGAAGAAATACTGATACACCTGAAGTCCACACTCTCCCAAAGCATTACTTTAACAGGGTTTCTCCGCTTCCCTACTCTTACCACAAAGGACATCATCCTTACTTTGGTGCCTCATGCCAGCATCACTTGGAAGTAGGAGGACACAGATCCCACCCTCGCTCTGAGGACTGTGGAACACACTAATAGAGACAAATCACTCAATGAATGCAAGACTAGTTCACATAAGGGCCAAAATTTATCTTTTCTATTCCATGAATTAAGCACTTAGAAGTTAATTTTGTGTGTGACTGAGCACCACGCAATTCCTTTTGCGGATCTAGGCTACATTTTTTTTTTCGACTTAGCATAAGCTTCTAGCAGTGGTAATCCTACTTCAGGGAGAATAAGTCCATCCTTACTGGAACTTCATGCTCCACTGAGAATTTAGCACAATGGCAGACATGCTAGCACAGAGTTCAGCAACACAGCACACCAGAACAGCAAGGACACGTGTGAACCATAAGTATACCATGCCTGAGCAACAGCACCAAGGAAAGGAGGAGGGTGTCAAGCAGAAAGCATTAGAGCTACCACTACCTTCAGGTAACATCAGTCAATAGAACTGGAGCTGCATGTTTAAAGAAACTATTAGTCAGGCCAATAATGTCCAGGTAACATTCACTGCTAAGGTGCTTCCAACAGCAACATGAGGTCCACGGACTTGTTCTAAGCAGCTTGGAGGCCTACTCTTCACAGCATGGCCAGGAATCATCACTAATAATCAGCCTTCAACTTGTTAATATAAGGTGCTATAAGAATGTCAAATACACTGTCAGATACTTGGGGAAGAGGCAAGCCATATTATAGCTAAAAGCTTTTTTGCAGAATTTTTTTTTCCAGAGGAAAACTCATGTTTTAAACATTTTAAATAGAAAAAAAATGATCTTGTTACACTTGACATATTGCCTTAAGACATTATTTTCTTTTTAAGCTAATGAATGACTGCATGAAGCAAAGTTTCAAAAGTACAAAGTAAACTGATGCATGAGTGAGAGGTTTTAGATCTCTGACACAAGTGAAAAGGAGCTTCTTTTGTAGAAGACAGAAGATGAAGGAGCAGCTAGGACTAGAAGGTATGGTGGGAGTAAGCTGAACAGGTAGACAGAGAGGAAAGCAGTGTGTATACATAAATATTGAAATTGAATGGGGGGAAAAGCATCTTCATGAGACAGGATGTCAATTTAAGATGGTCCTCCATAATAAGAACGCCTTCTTTACAGCTTGGAAGTAATAGAGAAACATGTATAAATACTTGAATTTAAAGTATTCAGCAAGACTTTGTCTTTTCCTCACTATTACAATGAGACTGTAATTAGACTCCTGGTCACGTAATCTATTGTTCTAAAATTCCGGGCAAATTCTCAGAGCCCATCCAACATCCTCAGACATGCTAACACTATGTAACAGAGCTGAGGGGGCCTCCACTCAGGTTTTTTTTGTTGGTTTTTTCCTTTTTTTTTTTTTTTAGAGTACTTAGTTTTAAATTCGTATACAGATGCAACTGCCTTGCTAACAAAATGCAATACTTACATCCTAATAATTTCCTGCCTTTTTGTAAAGCTAGCAGCTATTATGAATCTTTTGATGAGGACTACAACCAGATATGCATATACTAGATGTACATTGGCCTATGTAATTACTTCCTCACAGACTTAAAAACTAAGGTCATCAATGATGCAGTCAGCTGTGCTTGTAGTAATTCTTATGCACAAGAGCATTCTAAAGACTACCATAATGCAAAAGTATATATTCCATTAAAATGACAAGCATTGGTTTCTATAGGGCTCTGGAATATTTCTGAGTAGCTCAACAGAAGTCAACTGAACTTATGGGACAACACCAAAAAAAGAAAAAGACAACAATGTATGATGTTATGTTTTTCATGAACATTCAGTTTTGCACCCAATACAGCAGCCTGTATGAGACAAAACAGAAAAAGCAAATCCATCTTTTCTAAATTAGCATCATGGCTCCCAACACAAATTACACATAGTAGTTGTATTAATGCTGTGACATATCTCTCTCCAGCCTTTCCCCCATCTTCATGATCACCTAAAACTAGGCTTCCCTCTAGAATCATTTGTCAGCTTCCATTCCCAAACTTGCTAGACCCCCAACAGCTGCCCTTCTACACAGTCCCATCAAACCCAATTCCACATCTTTTCATTTTCAACACCTCAGTCAAGTACACAGCACTGTGCATTCCTTAAAATTGAAAAAAAGTGACAGAACCATCATAAAGCAGCAGTAATCCAATATTAGGTAGATACAAACAGGAAAACATCAAGTACTTTGCTTTTGTAAGTAAGAGTGCAGATGTCCAAGAACATTACTAGAAACCTATAAATCAGTTGACAGACATCTTGTTCGCTGATCCAGCTACTAAAGCCACTGAGTAGGTGTTCCAGTCTTCTCAACGAAAATCTCACCAATGCTTCAAAAGAAATGGGACCTTCTCTCTGTCAACCCATACCTATGATCAAGCACTGTGGCTGGTATTTTGTCTAGCTGAACAAATCAGTGTCCTGATGCTTTCATCAAGATAAAGACTGAAGCTGTGTAGTGCTACATTTTTACTTATTTACTCTATAAACTGAACTATTCAAAAAAGAGCTTTCACTGAGGACTACACAGTCACAATATTACAGAGGCAGTTGCAGGGACTGGTAAAATATAATAAGCTGTGCATGTTGTTATAGCAGAAAATTCTAATGGGCAGCACTTTCTAGCACCAGTTTGTAATTCCATAAAATGCAATTACACCACAGGCATTAATGGTTTTAATTGAACCAATTATGTTCTGAGAGGTAAAAGACTAAAAATACATACTAAATTATACAAAGCCTTTAGCCTAAATAACACTTGGGAGTTAACGAAATACTTGTGGGAAAACATACTACAGATGGTCAAACAATGTAGCACAGTGATATCCTATGCAAACACTATCACTTTGTTGTGATTTTTTTTTTTAATTCGCTTGTTTTTTTAAGTAGATTCTTGTTTCAAGCTCTGAACAGTGTGTGTTTGGGCCAAGGCTGAATGGTTCACTATAAATACCAAAAGGATTGCCCCCTTTCCCAAAGAAAATACCCCCCCTCCCCAACTCAGGGTCAAATTAAAGCATTCGGAAAAGGAAAAATAACAGATTTCTATTTTTCCCACAAACACCATTTGCAACAATATGCCCATGCATGACAAAGAACAGAGGAGGGAATGCAACTAGAAGTCTATTTCTTACTGCTAGTCACTCCTTTAACTTCTGTAGTCCATACTCCATGCTTCAGACTTAACTAGGTTTAGCATCACATTTTAGGCACCACTTATTTAGAAAAGCACTTTGTTCCCATGAAAGCACCTATTCGGTGTTTCTCAAAGCTTTATTAAAAAAAGGAAAAGAGTCCATCGTCTAAAGCAGGAAGTTATACGTGGGCACACAGGTGCCTCAGAAAGCTGAGTTTCTTCAGACTAGAGATGAAAAAGCTAACTTGGGGAGGCATGGGTTGCTAATGTCTTAAACTATCTAAATGGACAAGTAGGGGGGAGTGCCTAGAGCAAAGAATGAACTAGGCTCTCCTGCAAGGTACACAGGAAAAAGAGACCAGAGGCAACAAGGTCTCTTTTGCAGCAGCAAGGGAAGTTACAGTATCAAGAAGTTTTCACAATGTGGGTAGCCAAACACTGGGAAAAGGCTGGCCAAAGAGGCTTTAGAAGCACACCTTCAAAGATTCAGCACAACCTAACAAGGTCCTGTGCAACCCAACCCAACACCAGAAATGGCCCTGCTTTGAGTGTGAGAATAAATCATCATAACCAAGTTAACTGTGCATCCTACAACAGTCATGCATAAACAGTTATAAATTTTTCCACTAGCAATAATCTGGCTACGCTAATACAGTGCTATGGATAAAACAGCCACAGGGCAAGTCAACAAGTCGCAGATATCACTGCCGAGAATAGACCCTAAATCTTTTCTTCTCCCTGCCCCCCCCCAACCCCCTTCTGTAGAACATACTGTTACTAAGCAAGACAAAGGGAAGACTATTTTTATAGGTTTCTGCACAAGGCGTAGTATAAAGATCTCCACAGAAAAATGTTTAAAAAGCTTTTTTTCCTCAAGCATCCTTAATCCTGTGTCAAAATCCCCAATTTTTATTTCTCTAGGCAATGCACAGTATGATAGCTGTAAGCTACAAAACTCACATCAGTTCTTAATTATTTTGTTTAATGTTAAGTAAGTCCAACATTACTGCAAACTTTAAGAAGAAATTTAAGCTACTACAGTAGAAGTATCCATATATATTGCGTTTGATCAAGTCAGTTTCATTTCCGTTCTTTCCCAAAGCTTCCTAAACCAAGCAAGTAAACCACTTCTGGTGCCACAGGGTGCCAGGCACAACAGCTGTCTCCTGTCCCCTTCGTCAGAAATAAGTCAACCTTCTGAACTGAGAAACTACCTGTACCTTTGTTGTTTAAAATATTCAAGTAGCAAAAATTGCCATTGGCTGGGGGTATCAGGAGCAAAGGTAGAGAGAAAGCCAGCCAGTAGTATCAGGAGTAACAAACAGAACATTACTTGTTCAGCAATTGAGTGGTATCATTTCTATCCAGTTTTCCTACTCTACACAAGTAAAGAAATTGCTAATACCAAATATGTATTTAGTCCTCCTGCCCTACCTATGGTGAGGCCATGGCAAGCAGCTGACTGCTGATTAACTCCAAATACCCAGATTTGCTCAACAGCACATATTCCTCATTGCTTCATCACAGCCTTCCCTACTCTATGTGTGAGATACATCTGACCCCTTGGGTTATTTAATGAGAGGCCCCACAAATGCATCATCAAGATTTAAGTCACCATCTAATTGCTACCTTTCTAGAGGCATAAGAATTTACTGACAGTAGGATTTAAGATTAGTATGTGCAACTTTACTTTGTACGTATGCTTGCAGCTTCAATGGTAAATACATTTAAACATATCTCTGCTTCTAGACAGCTTGCCAGGTTAATTTTGCTTTATGTTTTTACTTGAAGGATTAGTTATTCAAGTGCAATATCATTATGTAACTGTATTAATCCACACAATATTCAACTCGAACACTGTTTTCAGTTTTAACTCATACCTCAAAGGGCCCGGGAAAGACATACAACACAGCAAAGGCTCAGACATGTGGACTACCTTCATACAACAACCAGTTAAACACACACATCAAGATCCTTCAGCCTTGAACAAAAAAAAAATTATCACATAGCTCCACGCTGCTCCGGATTTCATGGACAGAGTGAACAGTTGTGCACAGCTGTTCACCACCTCCTCCAGTGCAAGAATTGGAGAAAAGTAAGTGAAACCCACATGCTGGAGACTCAAAACACCTCAGAGAGAACTGGTTCTTCACACAAGCAGCAATTAGGCTGCAAAAATCCTTTCTTCTGGGCACTCTTGATGCAAAAGCTCTGGATAAAAACACACCTGGAGCTATTAAATACAGACTGAATCACAATTCATGGAAGGTGGGATGAGCATTGCACGGAAACACCATGGGCATTTCCCTGTGCTTACACTCTTACTCCTTGGCACTCTGTACTATCCACAGGATGAAAGACAGGACAGCCTTGTTGTTTGCACTTGGAGTAAGACATTCAATTTATCACAGGTTGTCACAAAAGTTTTTCTTTATTCTTTTAAACTAATTAACAGTATGCATATTTCCAAAATAATAATAATATAGTAAATGACCGGTTTGTAGTTCACAAGCCAGGAAAGGACAAGATACAAACAGGATCCTCTGAAGTTCTGTGCTTGAGATGAATGAACCTGGGAAGCACACAGAAGTTTTTCAAAACTCGCTGTGTTCAGCACAGCCATACTATCCTCAGAAATACAAACACCATCATGCACAATGTGCCCATTTAGATGGCAGACAATTGTAAAGCCCAAATGTTTTAATGAATGGTTTTATTAAGAGCCAGATCCACCCACTTATTACTTCCTACACCCTGGCACCCCACTGAAAGAATTAGGTGTTTTACAGTACTGCATACATTACCACAAGCTTGCCAGGAATCATCGTTTAACACTCAGTTATTCTATCATTAAGAGATTATAGTTTGAGAAAACGCTCTGTAAATCGGCCTAGTAGTTTACTCAATCCTTAATCCCATTTTACAAGATCTAGGCTTTACCACTATTCTCTGACAGAACCCAACAGGACACCTGGTAATGCTAAGCAAAAAGTGCCATGTGTAATGCAGTAAAGGTAAAAAAGCCAAATACTTGTTTAAAAAAAGTCAAATTCCCTCTTACTTCCCTCCCACATACACAGACTTTTCCAGGCTCCCGGGCTGTAGGGCATTGGTCAGTGCTACAATTTTGATTATCAGAGGATGGCTAGTGAAATGCAGCATACAAAACTGCACTATAAAAACCTCCCAGTTCCCGTTTTCAGAGGGCGGGGGAGGCTGCAGCAGTGCCCCAGGGCTCCGCAGGGCGCAGGCCGCCCCTACCCGAGCTGCTGCGGGCAGGCTCCGGCCCAGGCCCGCCGGCCCTCCCCCCCACCCGCGGCCAGAGGGATGGTGCCGCAGCCCCCGGCGACAGGCAAAAAAAAGACAAACCAAAACCAAAAAAACAAAA